>JAUMHE010000077.1:8308857-8322169 GCA_032359235.1 Enteromius mattozi
TAAGAGAACTTGCAAAATCACAGGGTGATCAAATACTTATTGACCTCACTGTATATATATATATATATATATATATAATTTTTTAAATATATATTATTATTAGATACTATTATAGTTTTCATTATTAATTCATTTTAGTACATTTCAACAACTTTTAGTTAGTTTCCCCCACCCCCCACACCCCCTTTTTTATTTATATTTGTCTTGGCAATTGGATGACTTTAAAATGAGTTTAACATTTTATATATTTCATTTAGAATTATTTCATGTTTATTTTAGTTTAATACATTTTTATGGTTTTAGTTTCAGTTTAAGTTAATGATAACAACCCTGAAGGAAGACACTGGTGTAATTATCTACAGGCGTTATCAAAACAATGCAGTCTTTTGCCTTTTTCTTATGAATCCGTTGATGATTCACTTCCTCTGAATTACAGCTCTATTGGATGTCCACAGTTGCAGCCATATTCAGCTAAAGTGAATATAAGTGAGTCACATCCAGATGCAATTTCTATTCATCATGAAAAGTAGTGAAGTGTGTCTTGTAAGAATAACGTCATTAAATGTGTTTGTTAAGGATTAATGCCCCGAGGACTATTAGTGTAATCTCATCTCTGTCAGTCTTCATGGAAATGCCTATTCCCAAACATAAAAACAAACATAACATTCAATACCAAAAGTGAACATAAATAATTAATGCAATCACTAGCTTTGAGGCAAAGGGGAGTTCCAGTGGGGGGTATTTGTCTTGATACACCAGAGTTTTCAAGTCATTCAAGACACCTTTTTTAAAAAAGTCACAGGAGGGAAATGTAATGATGCACTTTGAAAATGAAGATTTAATGTGTGTCATGTTTTTTGTAATACTAGATCTTATCAAAACTTTTTGTCAGTATTATTGACATTTTCAAAACTTCTGTTCAAAGCTTATTGCCAGTTATGAAATACTCTCCAAAGCTTTGCATTGTTTTTTTTGTTTTTTTTTTTACAAAAAATATATGAATACATTTTTCTTTTTTTCATTATGCAGAATTAAAAACCTTATAAATGATGTAAGTGCAATTCATATAAAAATAAAACATTAAGCGTTAATTAAGAGTAAATATATACCTAATTTGCCAGAATGCATGCTAGTTTACTTTATGTCTTTAAAACTGATTAAATGTTAATACATATATATATATAGTCTGTAAATATTCTTATATAAATATATTCTTGTCTAGATTTGGAATTGGAATCTTTCTGTAATTCTTTTTTAGCCTATTTGAATCAATTTCTTACAACTTAACATTAAAATGAACTAATTAGAGTGTCCTGATAAGCGTTTTGTCAGAAATGCACAAACTTATAAAAAAACATAATATTGGAACTTTTCAGTTTTATTAGATGTACTGCCAAATTGTGATTTTAGGAAAGTGTCAGTAACCGCCTGCAGTTATTAACTAGTAGCATTTGGAAAGCTAAACATGATTTAGGCCAGCTAGCCCATGAGTGTGAGACCTACAGGAGATGCTTAAGTTGCTGCAGGAAGTGGCATTAATAAGGCCAGAGATATTCATCCTGTGCTTAATGCCATATTATAGTGCTGATGACAATGTAAAAAGGCACTGCTGATCAAACGAGATGCTAAACAGCCTTGAACCCAAGGGTCTTAATAGGATAGTCCACAAAACCAACTATTCTGTAATCTTTTATACACCATGTTGCTCTAAACCTGTGTGGCTTTCTTACTTCTGTGGAACATAAACAAAGATATCTTGAAGAATGTTGCTTAACTAGTTTTGGTTACAATACAGGTTGAATCTCTTTGATTACCAACATGTTTCTTCAAAATATTTTCTTTGTGTTCTGCAAAAGAAAGTAAGTCGTACTGGTTTACAATGACACAAGAGTGAATAAAGATACTGTAGCAGAATTTGTCTCTCTTCCACAAAGCAAAGCATTGCTTTTATTACAAAGTGGTTAGCCACTGATTTTGAGTCTGGTCATACTAAATCCTTTTTGTTTTTCCCTGTCAGCTACATTATATATTAATAACTTTACTGTTTTAGTTCATGTGATGTTTGACAAACAAGGTTTCTCAATAGTCATGCTAAAGATTCACTGTGACAGTGGTAAAAAGATGTAGAGAGAACATGTCAAACATTGCAAAATCTGTCATTTAGAAAAAAGGAACTGCAACTTACAAAATCCAAAATGAGAAGCATCTCACATAAACACCTTTATTTTGTTTCTTTTATGGTTTTAACTTCTCTCCTGACAGGCAAGTGAGTCCTGAATGAACAGGCCTCTATCACAGGCACACAATGTTATAAGACGTTGATATTTGATTAAATTGGCATCCAATACCAACATCACCTGACATTGATATTTTGTTGTTTGAAGGTTGTGTAACCAAAATCCAACGTTAAGTCAACGTCAAATTGACGTCAACCCGATTTTCATTTTCAACCAAAATGCAACATCTGTCCGATGTCATGTCCAACATCAATCTGATGTTGTATGGACATCCAGTGCCTGGTGGGGTACATCAGAGTTCACTTAAATGTAAAT
The DNA here is from genome assembly GCA_032359235.1 of Enteromius mattozi. Lineage (NCBI taxonomy): Eukaryota > Metazoa > Chordata > Actinopteri > Cypriniformes > Cyprinidae > Enteromius > Enteromius mattozi. Next base: position 8,311,410 of record JAUMHE010000077.1, read on the forward strand.
TTTGCTGGAAACAGATAAAATTACTACAACAGCTGTACCAATTTTCATGTCACATGACAAGAAAGTGTTCAAAAGTGAGCAATCACAAAACATTATGAATAAACATTGTCAAAAATGTTTGCTGGTAAGTTTTTTTAAATAGCTTTTTTATATATTTTTATTTTATTAAACATAATTTTATCTCAGATTATTATCTCCATGGTCAGGAACACATCAAATATATTTCAGTTCAGTACCAAAGTGCTAATTTAAAAAAAAATGCTATTAACTGCTATTAAACGTGATGCTCTACGACAAATGGTTTGACTTTGCCTTTACCAAAACTGAAGTAGTATTTAAATAAACAGCTGAAGGCCTGATCTCTCAGACCATATATAAGAGGACTTAAACATTTGGGGAAAATGATAAACATTAAAAAGCAAAAATACATCACATTCAATGAAGTCATATAGTCAGTATAAACATAAATGGCTTCTTGGATAACTCCGATTAAAATAGACGCAGCACAGAGTCCCAGCTGTATTAAATGCAGCAGAACAGTCTTGTTGGCTTTTTTGGCTGAAGCTTTATCACAGGCGGCTGTTTTAGCCACAGCTGCTATAGAGGCATAAGTAAAGATAATTACAAAAGACACAGTCACAAAAAATATACATGTGAAAGCTATTTCAAGTTTCTTATAGATCTGCAGCCTGTAAAGAGTAGTTCTTGAACAGAATAAATTCATTGCTGTGTTTGTAGAATCAATAGCATAGAAAATAATCATCTCAGACAAGCACTGAATCAAACCCAACATCCAGACAACACCAATAGATATGTGTGTTCTTCTGTAACTGGTGATTTCTGCATGTCTGAGAGGAAAGCAGATGGCCACATACCTCTCCAATGACATTAAAGCCAGATTTATAGTAGAAACCTGAAAGAGAGCTTGTGCAGCAATGAGAAGAACAAGACAGACATTTTTCATAATTAAAATCCTACTGACAGCACATATATACAACACTACACTCATAAAGAGATTAAGTGTGTCGACCCAAAGCATGTGACCAAACAGAATATAGCGGGATGCTTCCTGAAAAACAGCCTTCTTCCTCAAAGTGAAGAGCATGACTCCATTGACATATAGGAAAATAACACATGGGGTCACAAACAAAACTGCCTTCATTGGTGCATCTCGATCCAGCACCAACAGAATCTGAGTGAGGTTAGTTTTGGATTCATTCAAATTAGACATCTTTAGAAGCACAAGCATACATCAGATCAAGATGCTGTAACTGAACACTGAATAGCGTAATACTGCAATCTCCAAATTCCAACAAATCTTCAGCGTGTGCTTCCGTCACAGGAAGCTGAAGGTGCAGATGGCAAAGCATCACATTTTAAATACAGTTAAACCGAATCCCAGTGGGTGATCTGTGTACGTGTCACAACGTTCCCTCTCTCCTGAATTCTAACCACCATCACCTGCATCTGCATCTCCATTGTCTCTGTGTATCTCCAAAGCTCCTTCGTTCCTATGAAAGACAAAGACGGACTTTAGTAACCAGCACTAAGCTCCTGATCTTCGATACTCACCTCTCTTATTGTCTTCATCCATTGTTAAACTCAGCTGTGAAAATAAATTACCATCTCATATCACTTACCTCCTGTGTAGAGTCTGCTTCCGTAACAGTATGTGCGTCACAAAGACTTAGGTTGTGCATTTTAATAATAGCTATCAGACTGTATAGTCAGAGGCAGCCTTTGTTATTTGGAGGCCAGTTTCAAAGAAATAGCTGGAGGCTTTTCTTCCTTGGAAATAAAAAAGACTGAACAAAAAATATGCTATCTGATTGTTATTACTTTATTGTCTTTGTTATATTTATTATTTTGGTCCAACTTTAAGTGGCCCTAATAAAGACCCGGTCCTCCAACAAAATAATGACCCTATTGGCAGGGGCGGACTTACCCAATAGGCAAAGGTAGGTGACTTCCTTGGGCCCTCGAAAGCCAAGGGGCTCCTAGAATGCTTTTCATACATGAGATGCACATTAAGCACGGACACGCAAACGGTTGCTATTTACTAATTAAAAATATGTTATGAACATGAATAGACTACATCAGAAGGAAACATTTTATTCTTCAACTGTGACATCTAAAACTTGGCTCATGCTAAAGCAAGTTTATACTTAAATAGCAACGTGAATAATATTTATGAACACAACAGCTCATTAATCCTTAGTGCATTTTCTATTGTTATTATTAGTAGTGGAATTTGTAGTAGTTTAAAATGATAATTTTATAATTTTAAACAAGTACCACCACCAGTCCTAATTTAGTCAGCATGACAAATATGTATTCATATTTGGTAATTCTGATAACTTCTGAAAGTTATATCATCATATAGTGCAAAATTATCATAATATCATATTATAATTCTTGACTGACCGCTGCTATATGTCAATAGATAAATAGTGTAGATGAATGCACAATGTTTTATAATTATTTATTATATTTAGTTACTATTTCATTAATTTAACATTTAATATTAGGGGCATCCAAGTTTGCCATTTAAAAAAAAAAGAAAAGAAAAAGTAATGCAATAGTTACTTTCCCTGGTAATTAGTTACTTTTAAAATGATGTAACTCAGTTACTTACTGTTACTATTTGTGAAAAGTAACTACTAACTATAACTAATTACTTTTGTAACGTGCCCATCACTGCTGGTCTCATACTTACCATAGTTTTGTGCCTGACTATTCATAACTTACCCTTTGCTTACCTTAAGATCCGTGTGATTGTTCGCCGCTCCAGATCTCCAGCCAACTCGACTCCACTGCATTCCTTGTTTACCTGCCAATACAGAAAGGACTCTCAGCAACCCATTTTCAGAACAAACTTCAATGTGCACTCTCCTGGATTCACTGTTTACCTGCCTTTCCCCTGCCAGCTTTAAATAGATACCCTGTTTTTTACTCTAACCCACCTCCTTCTGCTGACAGAAGACCAGACCACCAGCATACCAGAGATGGAGCTCCCTGATCCTGAACTACTGGACCCCCTCAAAGAGTTGGTCAGCATTCTTCGTGGGGCTCTATCTCTGGCCTTAACACCCCGATCTGCCTCTACCAGTCCCATGGCCGTGCCTCCCACCTACTCGGGTAGGCGGATGAATGCAGCAGTTTCTTGCATCAGGTTTCTCTATTTCTGGAGATACAAGGACACTCGAAAGTGTCCTTTCTTATATCACTGCTCACTGCTCACTAGGCTTATGCCATATGGGACGGGAACGGTAAAGTAACTAATTCTTATGATGCTTTCTCTAATCATTTCAGGGAAGTGTTTGGATTGGAACTGATCCACCTCCGCCAAGGAACTTTTTTGATTAGTGACTATCTCCAGTTCAGCACGCTAACGGCCTCCAGTGGTTAGAACAAACCAGCGCTCCTCACTATGTTTCGTCAGAGGCTGGATCCCCACGTTTGAGCTCAAATGACTGTCTATGACGACACTATCGGTCTGGAGAGCTTCATGTAAAAGCAGTTTGTGTCTCCCAACGTTTCATTGCCTGTCGGACTATACAATTGGCTGCCTGCCCTTCAGTACCAGAGCCAATGCAAGTCGACCAACAGTGCCTCCCTTGCATGGAACGAGCATGCCGCTTTTTGTGTAATCTCTGTCTCTACTGTGGCACCTCGGGGCACTTCATTCCGCAGTGTCCCATTCGCCCCCCACGCCCAGCAGTGAGTACGCTTCAAGTAGTACCTGAAATTTCCTCATCGCCTCACTTCTTCATTACATCATCCTTTACAGTACAACTATTCACTCAGCCTTGTTCCATTACAACCTCTGCCCTTGTTGACTCTGGCTCATCTGGCAATTTCATATCCAGAGACCTCCTCTGACAGCTCCAGCTGCCCTGCCAGAGATACACCCAGGATCTCAGAATTTAGAGCATCCAGGGAAAACCACTGGGGCGTGGGTACATCAGATTAAAAACTCTGCCGATCTTGTTGCAAGTAGGTTGTCTCCACAGAGAGTTAATATCATTCCTGGTACTGGAGGGTTCCACCGCGGAGATCGTCCTGGGATGCCCCTGGCTCACCCAACACTCTCTGGAAGGCGATGGAGGAGTACACTAAGGAGGCTCTCCAACAGAAGTACATCCATCCTTACACCTCCCCGGCAGCCTCAAGCTTCTTTTTTATCAGCAAGAAGGATGGAGGTCTGCAGCCCTGTATCGACTACCGGACCCTGAACGGCTATAAAGTGAAGCTCTCCTATCCACTTCCCCTGGTCCCGGCGGCTCTCGAGGAACTCCATGGGGCTTGCATTTTCTTGAAGCTGACAATCTTGTGTGGATCCGCAAAGTGGATGAGTGAAAAACGGCATTCATTACCCCTGCTGGCCACTTCAGTGTTCCAAGGTTTCATGAATGAGGTTTTCCAGGAGTTCCTCCACAAGTTTGTCATTGTGTATGTTCACGATATCCTGATTTACTCCGGTAGTGCGAGTTCCATCGTACTTCCCTCCAGTTCCTCGAGTATGTCATCTCCTCAGCTGGTGTACGGATGGACCAGGGGAAGGTGAATGGCGTCCTGGAGTGGCCACAACCTTAGTCCGTCAAAGATCTTCACCTTTTCCTTGGATTCGATTTATCAAGAGTTTCAGCAGCCTGGCAGGCCCGTTTTGTCCAGGCCCAAAGCTTTGTCATGGACCCCTGAAGCTTGAGCCACCTTCACTGCCCTCAAGGATGGCTTCTGTACTGCTCCCATCCTCCAACACCCAGATCCCGACCTTCCCTTCATGGTCGAAGTGGACGCCTCCACCACCGGCGTTGGAATGGTACTTTCGCAGTACCATGGAGAGCCTCCCAAACTCCACTCCAGTCTCGGAAGCTTCCTCCAGTGGAGCAGAAGTATGACATCGGCAACCTAGAGCTGCTCGCTATCAAGTGCGCTCTAGAACAGTGGCACCATTGGCTGGAGAGAGCCAAGCCCCCCTTTATCGTGATCACTGACCACAAGAATCTCGAGTATCTTCAAAGCTCCAAACGCCTGAACCCCAGACAGGCCCGCTAGGCTCTCTTCTTCACGTGATTCGATTTTGTGATCACCTACTGCCCAGGTGTAAAGAACATCAAGGTGGACACCCTTTAATGTCTCCACTCAGCAGACGAGCCCACAGAATCTGAGCCCATCCAGCCCTCCAGCCATTCTCGTGAGCCCCATCCACTGGGCCATTAAGATCAGATCCACCTTGCCACCAATGCTGAACCTGCTCCACTGGGAGGCCCAGAAGGGAAGATCTATGTATCATCCTCCCTGTGCATCACCCTTCTGGTTTCCGTTAATGCTTCCCCGGGCTCTGGACACCCAGGCAATCAGTGGATTCTCTCATTCCTCCAAACTCGGTACTGATGGCCCCACCATGGCCACGGCTGTTTAGTCTGTGCATGTCCAAAACCCCACGCCATTTGGCTTCATACCCCTTCCTATTCCTCGATGTCCCTGGTCCCAACCACTGTTCAAAAGTTTTGCCAATATTATTTCAAAATAAACTGTTTTCTATTTAAATGTAATTTATTTCAGTAATGTTGAATTTTCTGAATCAGTACTCAAGTCTTCAGTATCCCATGATCCTTCAGAAATCATTCTAATATACTGATTTGCTGCTCAAGAAACATTTCTTGTTATGATCAATAATAAAAATGACTATACTGTTGAATATTTTTGTAAGAGCTGTGATAGATTTGTTTTCTGGGATACTTTTACAGTAGCGTATGTGCCGTTTATACTACAATGTCACATGGTGTTACGTGTCTGATGTTATTGGCGGATGATTCTGTAACATTTATGTGAGACAGTGTTGCCAGGTGTAGTGCGGAGCCAAAGTACAACAAGACTCGAGAGTATAACACAAAATTTCGTTCACTTTAATACGAAAGTTCAGGATACTATTTACATTACAAGGATACTATTTACAATATTACTTGAATAAATATATAAAAAAAAAAGGAGTGTCGCCGAAATCAAAGAACAAAACAGAACATAACAAGCCTTATAGCTGTCGGCTAAACTCTCTCCAAATAAAAGGTATGAAAATGAAAGCCGAAATCTTCAGCGTGTCCGACGCCCTAGTTAAACTAGTAATAATCTACAAACAAAAATACAAGGGCGGCATAACACTCACCACTAACAGTATGGCTTTCTGTCAAAAGGAAAAAATAAACGTTAAGCACAACGTGCATTCAAACAGAGGCGAATCACTCACGACAGGTAAGTTTTAACAAGGTACCAGTTAACACAGAACTAGTCACACAAAGTAAGTGAAATATTTACACACAACATCAAGCTCTAAGGAAGGAGGTTCTAAGACAAGCAACGAGTGTGGTACGCCGGCTAAAGCGCACACACGCCAGCTGAACACGAGCCTTCAAATACTCCGGCATCTCATTAACTCGCCAGGGGTGTCGTGACGTCAGAACGATGAGTGACAGCCGGAACAGCCACTCACAGAACCTAGAGGTGCAACAGAGAGGAGGGAGGAAAAACAGAAGAAACACCGCATCCAATACAACTTTTATACAAATCACATGGAGCGTGACACATGGTCATAAATGTGATGCACTAGGACTGTGCAATCAATAAATCAATCAATCAATGTGATGCTGAGAGTTGAAGTGTCAAGTCATTTTTATTTCTATAGCAAACAGTGATAAACTAGCAATATTATAGAAATTGTTTGTTATGTCCGGATAGTGAATCATAGTTAATCATGCTAATAATGCTAGATTCATAGTGAATTTTACAACTTTTACTGTGAATGAGTTGAATCTGTAGTCAGCTTGGTGAGGGTCTCCTGTTCTTATAGTGAGGGTTGTGACAAGAAAGTCACTGGGCCCATTCCTGTGTATACATGGGATCATTAGGGCAGTCTTAAAGGGTTAATCTATATCAGGACTTTTCTCACAGTGTCCAGAGTTAACCCTCTTTACTTGTGGACTTCCATGAAACACTAAATCACTGTGTTGTTTCCACGTTACATTGCACTCACAGCTTTAAACAGTTCCTTGCTTGCACTATTCTACAGTTCAGTTGAGTTGGTTGACCCTTTTTTATCTAAATTATTTATAACACAGCAGATATTTTAGAGAGCCTGAGATGAAAAACACTAAATAAGTTCTGAAAACATATTTGGCCAGTGATGACTGTTTATTTTATTTTTCACTGTGTTTTATTTTCTATCCTGAAGCATCTCTGGGTCAATAGTTGAATTAAAAGAAAACAATAATAATACACATAATACACAATAACAATACACTTTCTTGTGGCCACATTAGATTAAAAAAAATAAATAAATAAAATAAAAAATCTTAGCATTAAAAGTGTACATATGATATACAACAATGTCTGTTTCTGAAAAATTTATTTAATACTTATTGTGTCCCAACAACTGCCTTAATGTTTTATACATTTTTCTTAGTTAAATTTATCTGGAAATACTTACCTAAAAATTAGAATGTTCAGTTGTTTAAGTCTGGATAAACCCCATGTCAAATCATATGGCCATCTATCCAATCGTAAAGCTAAATCTGTTGTTTCGGCTGACAAACATACCAAATAAGCAATGTGATCTCTTGATAATTCGTATGCATTTTACATAAAATGTCTATAAAAGGTACTGTACATTTACAGACACTGAAACATTCAGCTTTTACATATCTACAAAACTGACATATTGACTACAGCTAAAAAATAATCCTTATAAATATATTGAAGCATCGTACCCTTTGTCCGCAATGTGCGTGGTCAGACAGCAGGGCCTCAATGACAGAGTAGCCCCCGACCTCAGGGAGGCTGAGGAGGGGCAGAGGTGCGACATTCAGAATGTGCGTATATCCCCAGGCCATCTAGTTCCTTTAGAAGAATTTGATTATACTTAAGTCATTACTAGTGGGTTACCATTATCTTAATTTTAGAATTAATTATTCATTATGCATCATTCACATTAATTATTAACCTGTATACAGTAGTTCTTAGGAGTTCCCCAGGATGTATGAAAAAAAAAAAACAAGGCAGAAAACAATCATAAACGAGGGTACAGTCCAGAATCAAAACAATAAGAAATAGCGCTCAGAATTGACTACCGCAGCAAATCAAGACTTCAGAGTCCAGAGTTCAGCTTAAGCAGGGGAGATAACAAGCCATGGGTGTGGACAAGTGACAGGTGTGCACACTCTGACTCAGGTATAAGGCATGACGAGAATAGAAGTCCAAATTGCCGGTTAAAACTCCGACGAGGGTTCACTCATGGCGGCGTGGAGGAGGCATGCCGGGAACCTCCATTGTAACAGAGCCCCCCCATCTTTTGAAAGTCTTAGCACCTTGTGCACTTGGTAAACCTCCTCGCCGTCGATGATGAGGGGTTGAGGGGCTTCTACCTAGTGCGTCTGCGCGGGTCCACCAGATGGTTTTAGCTGGGAAACATGGAATGTAGGAGAAATACGGTAATTAGCAGGTAATTCAAGCTGAAATGATTGATAAATTGATAAAGGTGGCAAGGAAGGCCGCGAAGGTGGGGAAGTTGGCACTATCCAGTCGCCATACTGCGGTAGCCCAATCCAGTGCTCTGCCGTTAAGCAGGGAGCAGACGAACGCAATGCGGCTTCCATCAGAGAGATAGAGAGCCAGCTGCTGCTCCATGAAAAGCGAGCACTAGAGGAAACCGCAACACTTCACGGAGGAGCCGTCGTACTTGTCCGGGAAGGCTAGCCAAGGATTCACGACCGGACCTGGTGTAACTCAGGTATGAGGCATGATGGGAATAGAATTCCGAATGGCCGGTTAAACTCCGACGAGGGTTCCCTCTGGTTGCTCTGAGGAGGTGCACCAGGAACCTCCATCGTAACAGTTATGTTGTGTGTTAGCAGGGTTACTTTTGGTACTGTTTTTGACATCTTTTGCAATAAATAAAGGATTGCAATTGCATTTATCTGTCATGTTTTTCTTATACTGTACAGAAATAATTATGTTTTTAGGTTTAGAAATAGGATAGGGAGGAGCGACTATAGAAATATGTTTTAATGCTATAATGTTATGAAAATTATTTTCCAGCATATTTCAGTCAATTGCATTTTATTTATATATATATATATACATTTATATTATACTTTATATTAAAATGGTTAGGTAAATGGGTCTAAATCTAAACTGCTTATTGATAAAACGATAAAAATGCACTGATACGAATATCTTCAATATTCTATCTTTTTTAAGCTAAAAATCTGTCGCCATTTGTATGTTTTAAACATATTAATACCTATATAAACATGAGACCTGGCTAAGATAGGATATTAGATTAATGTCAGTGGACTTGAATTTGAAAAATGTTTTCATGCCTTTTCACTTGAAGTCTGTCACTTGGGGGGTAATCATTCAAAAGGTACTAACATATACACTTTAGATACTAATATGTACTAATGAAGTACTGCATTTTAAATGTTGCCACAAAAATGTAAGTAGATCAAAATAAAACCTCAAATTCTTTGCATTTAGGTGAGCGGAGCATATTTATACAAACTGTACAGGACTGGGCATATTGTGTAGTTAAAGTATGATATACAATATGAGGTCTTGCATATTGGTAAACATCAACAAATGACACCACAAATTTTAAGAGAATTTCACAAATGTATTTCTTGTATAATACATTCAACAAGGTTAAATATATGATTTATATACACGTATCAATTTAAATGTGTACATGATGAATATGATAAATTCACAGTATGCCCATCTTAAATCAATACTACATCACTGCTGCAAAGTGTAGTGTGATCAGGACTCAGCAAAGACACATAATCAAAGTAAATCAAATGGCCAGAATAAAAATGGCTGATAGAATAAATTGCATAAATGCACTTAAAAGGAGATACAGGAGATTGAGTCAAACACTGCAGATAAACTCTTTTATGAAGATATTGTTCATAGAACTGTATTGGCGCAAAAGGCTAATGATGGAAAGATGAAAATCAAAAGCTATACATTATAACACACCATTGAGCAACAGCTCAGTAGAAAAAAAAAAAAAAAGCTGCAAAATTTGCACAAGCATCACATGAGTCTTGTTGATGAACAAATAATAGACATGCTGCATAAAATGTCTTGTTTATTAGATTGGAAGTAAATTAATTCACAGTGTTATTAAAACAGTTGTCATAATACAGTATTAACGAGATTAAACAGACAAACATACATTTAAAATCACATCTGAGGTCATTGCACTGGCAAATATTGTTACATGATAAATATGCTTTACATGCTTATATGACTTGCCACAATTCAGCTATTTTAGTGTGGTTGATCTCTTATATACATAATCACATACAGAATCACATATTTAGCAATTTTAAAGAAACATACTTTGTATCTTAACAATAAAAGCACATACTAAAGCTTTTAACATAACATTCTTTTATACAGTATCTAGTATTTTTTAGCCTCCTCCAACTAAATGTATCTCTGTATTACAACTATTTTGCTTTTTGAAACCAAAAGTGAAGTAATATTTAAATAAACAGCTGAAGGCCTGATCTCTCAGACCATATATAAGAGGACTTAAACATTTAGGGAAGATCAAAAACACTACAAAGCAAAAATACATCACATGTAATGAAGTCATATAGTCAGTAAAAACATAAATTACTTCTTGGATAACTCCGATTAAAATAGACGCAGCACAGAGTCCCAGCTGTATTAAATGCAGCAGAACAGTCTTGTTG
>JAUMHE010000077.1:8326766-8337216 GCA_032359235.1 Enteromius mattozi
TCAAACAAAAAAACACACACACACACACACACACACACATATATATATATATATATATATATATATATATATATATATACACACATACATTTTAACCAACATTTGAACATAAAAAAGTTTATTCATTCCAGTCATCACTGCAGTTTTACCTTTTCATACAGTATCATAGTATAATTTTATAAACCGTCAACTTATTATGCAGTATAACTATATCATAGGTATCTAAATACAGAGCCTCACACACACACACACACACATAGTCCATTGTTCCTTCTTTCTGTGCTCTTAAAACATTGTCTTGTAAAATTTAAAAGGACATCAAAGGCATATTTACAAACATATTTCTGACATTTTTGCTTTCTATCTCATCACCAGTGGAGGACAACCCAAACAGGTTCTTATGGTTCAACATCACAGATATAAATCACAAACTGGGTTTAACCCACACAATCTCCCAGGTGGAGCTCCGTATGCAAATCAAGGATGCTCCAATGCCTCCTGATTCAGAGCAGAGAATGGAGCTGTATCAGGTCACCGCGAACAAATCACGCTACCTGGAATCACGTTTTATTTCCGCACAAATGACTGGCAAGTGGCTGTCGTTTGATGTCACACAGACCTTGAAGGACTGGCTTCAGAGGAGTGGTGAGAAACGTGACCTTGTGTGATTTTGAGGAAGTATCTAATGTAAGATGAACCTAGCATGAAAAGTATCTCATTGCATCAAATGACCCACTCAACTGCATCTAAGAATTTAAATATTACATTTTAATCTATTAAAATTATTGTAGTAAAAATATTTTCATTTTGTATTTAGAATTTAGCTGTGTCCCACATTTTCCATGCAGCCTGATTACCCAATGACTTTTCCCTATCCAAAAATTTCACCCCCCCCCTCCAAGTTTTTACACAGATTAAAATGACTGCATACATCAGTTAAGAATTAAATAATGATGAAACACATTTTACTTATTTTTAGTATGTCTAATAACAATAAATACAGACCAGTGTTGTTATCGTTAACTAAAACTTGTATTTAAAATTGTTTTAGTAATTTAAATAAAGCTGAGATATGTAATATGTAAATTATATTACCATGAAACTATAACCAAAAATATAACCATAACACTTAATATAAAAATAAATACGAAAGGACATAATATTTTTATTAAATGAATTATTAATTAAAACTAAAATTAAAAGATACAAATAACAGCTAATTTAAAATATGAATAAATGGTACATAAATATAATAAAATATCACTGCTACAAACCAACATTTGCAGAATTTACCCACTTTTTACCATTTCTTGTGTAGTTCTTTCTGTACTTGCATTGTAATTTTAAATATATGCAATTTATCATTAATTTTAATTTTAGTCTATTTACAAACAATTTTTTCTGATTTAATGTTTATATGCTACAAGATAACAAACACACAAATAAGGGATTTAAACTAAGGTCCTAAAGGTTTTCTAACAGGGTTAAAAAAAATTGCTAATGTTTAAAGCATAAATATAATAAATAAATAGGTTAATTAATAAAACAGTTCACATACTATAATATTTACATTTCAATAAACAGGTTAATCAATAGGTTATTCTTCGGATGATCATTTTACTTTTTATATTACTGCTGTAGCTGATGTTTCAGTTCAAAAGAAGTGTTACATGTATGCATTATTTGCATAAAAAATACACCTTTTTCCAAATTTTGACTCATAGAGGCAGTGCAAGGATTTCAACTGAAGATCACTGATAATTGTGAGCCTCAGAAGCAACTTCCAAATATCAAAATAAAAGGTTTGTGAATTAAAAAATAAAATCCTGTGTGTCTTGATGTTGATAGGACAAGCTAATATTGCTCTTTGTGTCTGCAGGTGAGACTCTTCCCAGAGGTGATAAAAAAACCATAGCAGAAAATATGCCAAGGCCTCACATTTTGGTAATGTCACTTCCTCTTGACGGCCACAGCTCATCAAAATCTCGCAGAAAACGTCAAACGGAAACAGATCGAGTTTGTACCGAGTGAGCCTTTTATGAGTCAACATAAAGTAAAATTGACATACTTTATTTTATTCTTACTGTATCAAATGCCTTACTCTGTGCTATTTTCATGTTAAATACAGTAAGTCTGAGGGCTGCTGTGTGAGGAGTCTGTACATTGACTTCCGCAAAGACCTGGGCTGGAAGTGGATCCATGAACCTTCTGGTTATTATGCCAACTATTGCACTGGCTCTTGCTCTTTCGTCTGGAGCTCAGAAAATAAGTACTCGCAGGTAGCAATCAGGACTGAAATGTTTTACAGTTGGACTGTTTCGAATATATGGCTCTGAAATTGTCTGGTTTTCTATGCCTGCAGGTTCTTGCGCTGTATAGGCATCACAATCCCGGTGCGTCTGCTCAACCTTGCTGTGTACCGCAGGTTCTAGAGCCACTGCCCATCCTTTACTATGTGGGCCGCCAGCATAAGGTCAGAATTAAATTTACTGATGTTTTTAATATCACTTTCATCAGTGGTGAACAGAAATGCCTTCTAAATAATAAAACTTTCCACAGGTAGAACAGCTTTCAAATATGGTTGTGAAGACCTGCAAGTGTTGTTAAATCGAGAGAGCTATTTGAACCCAGTACGTTTTGAGGGGAACTATTTTATTCCTTTTTTTTTTTCTCACGTTACTTGACTCCACTGTACTACACTTGGATGTATTGGTTGTTTTATACAGTTGTACATTTATGCTGTGAATAACACTCTACAAATGCTGTACATTTTGTCATAAAAGTGGTCATATTCATTGTTTGATACAAAGATGCCCAAAGTATTTACTATTAATTATCAGAAAATCAAAGTGTGACTTAAAACGTTCACCGTAGTTTAGGGGTACATTATTCCGTCTCTTTCGTCAGAAACTACTGAAAAAAAATGCGTTGGATATATGTATGCACAGAATGTACTAAGTAAAATATGATAATTGTCTGTTGATATCTGTACTTCTAGGTCACCAAGCATTGTTTACTTCCTTGTTTTTAAATACATGCTTGAAAATAATTTTTTTGTAATTAATCCATCTGCTAAAAAAACAATAGAAGCCCAGTTAATGGTTTCCATTAAAATACCACTGTGAACCGTTAGCTTTTTTCAGTAAAACCATTACAAAATTCCTTTTTGAAGTTTGTTTTGGGCCAATAGGATTTAACATCCCACCAATAGAATCCACCATTATACTTTCCATTAAAACCAATACAATTCCCATTTTAACCATTAAATCCATTACATTTTTTAAGCAGGGGTTACCGAGATGTATTACTAGCTCCAGAATGAAGCACTGTTGCTACAATGTAGTTTTTGCAACTAGGATGGTGCTGGTGTAATTATTTTGCTGTATACTGTATTTGTGACAACCACTGAATGCTTTTAGCGCATGTTGTTATGCTGTTTTTCCAGAATCCTTATTTGTTACAGGTGTTCAGGAAAGACAATTTCCTGTCAGCTATTTTGTTGTGGCTTCAGAGCTAGCAAGACTTTTTCTTGTTTGTTTTTATAAAGGAAGTGAACTGAAAGCTTGTACACTGCATTCAATGTAATCTCTTTTACTCTCTATAAAACAATTACAGCCAGTTAATTCTGATGAATTATGTTTATGTACCGATTTGTTGTTATACATACTGTATCTCTTTGGATACTATACAGCAGTTCCTATTTAGAGTAGAATACCAACACAGGCATGGACGTAATATCCAACAGTAGAGATAAAGCGTTAAAGGATATTCTTTAGATTTTGATCCTATCCTGACATCTAGTGGAACAACTGGGATGAGGCTGTTTTTCTATTAATTTCACTTTCCACAAACGAATGGAAAACAATACTGGTTCTTCGATATGTTTCTAAAGTGGTTAGATGCTTGCTGATAAAAGATATTCTGAAATTCAGATCTCCACATTAATTTGGAATTTCAGCTCCAATAATTATTATACTTGGAAGGGATGGTGTTTTAGGGCTTTCCAACACTTATGTAAAATAATTTAAACAAATATCTATGGCGCCCTCTACTGGATACACGTACCATACAATTTTTATTTTATTTTTATGCCTGTCTTATCTATTTATCTATCTAAACAAAATAGAAACATTTTGCTGATATGTGTTTTTCAATTAATCAGTTTCATCATATTGTGAGCCTGATTCAACAAGACGGGTGCGGATTTTACTACCACAGTTGATCACAGTGTTTTATTACATACACCAAACTTTAATCTAATATTCAGTAAAATTAAAAGTCCCATTACATTATAAAAAGAAATACAATTACATTTTCTACACTCATAACTGCTTTCTATTGGCCAACAGGGTTTAGATACTGCACATTTTATTACCAGTTGTTTTACAGATTGCTTTATGATGCCTTTGATTTCTCAAGAGCAGAGTTTGCACCAACAACAGCTTGCACAACATAACTGCTTTACTTCATGTCTTAGGCCGGGTCTGACTGGATGAGTTGCAGGGCACAAAAGTCATTATTCTATAATACAGTAACTATTTCTCTAGCTAATGCTTTGAGGATCCAGAAATAACCTTTGAGCATTAAGGACGTGAAAGCAGTCAAGCTTACAACAAATCATTTTTATTGATTATAGTTTAAGATCACAAGTTTTGGCATATTACTTCACAAAATAGGAATGTATACAGAGATTTTGGTTTTCTCAGATGGTAAAAATCTGTTTATCCTCTGTTTATCTTAGCTAGATAAGCAAAAATACCCTAGAAACAGAACAGATACTGAAAATAAGATATGGTGAGCTCATATCTTTTCTATAAATCACACAATTGCTTTTAAGAAAACTGTAGCAAGTCAGAGCTTTTTTATAATGTATTTTAATGCTGTAAAAGTCAACATTTAGTATTCTTTCTATGTCAGTATATTTTGGAAAAGTCATTTACTATCAGATGTAATCATGACATTCTTTGCAGATGGAATGAACTGATGACGCCTGCTTTCTTCACGCTACCATTCTTGTACAGTCTTGTCCCACACTAGCTGTCCGTGTGGCTCTTTGGCTCCTTCAGGCAGCATTGCCAGATAAACGGGCGTTTCTGCCCCTTCCTCTGGACTCTTGCTAGCATTTGATCCAGCCATGTCTGTCCGCACCCATCCCGGACAGCAAGCATTCAGGAGGATACCATCACCTGGCCTTGTCTCGGTAAGATCTCGAGCCTGGATCCTTGATAGCACAGTCACACCGATCTAAAAAAACACAGTAAACAAATACATGCTTAGTCTAGGGCTGCTTATTGCTAAAATACATGGCCAAACATACCAGGCTCATTATTTCAGAAAAAAAAAAGGATTTTGTTACCTTGGTGGTACCATAGGCAGTGTTTGGCCAGCCCTGAGCCGCATGATCCCCTGCTTGTGCAGCCTGAACAAACTCTCCCATCAGCAGGTACAACTCCTCCTCAGACAAATCTTTATTTCGGAATCTGTTCAAAGGTAAACATAAAATCAAAATAAACTTTCCACATGCTATGTACTTTACTGTGAAAACTGGTTCACGCACTTTGCCTGTAGTTCAGGTTTGCACTGGTCAAGGGATTTCTTGCTAACGAAGCTGGACACGTTAACCACCCGAGCTTTAGGTCGAAGTATCGGCAGAAGAGCATGGCACACCCACAGTGTTCCCCAGAAGTTGGTGCGCATGGTCACCTCAGCCTGCTCTCCAAATGGCTCTGTTGCCGAATCTAGAAAAAGAAGAGTATTTCAAATGGCTGCAATTCAAAATGTATAATATAATAATACAATAAATTTAAAGCTTATTTTATTAAGCCAAATGCTATCCTTCCACTAGAAGATGTAGTCCCTAAGACGTCTTTCACACGCCTTTAAAAATATTAAACTTGAGTGGTGCTTTTTGCACAACTGCAACAGTCGAACATCTCTGTCTAGCACAGTTACATGGTAAAATACTTTTAAAAAGTGGAATGAAAAAAAGGTCTTATGTGAACGGCCTTTTACATACAGTAGAAGAACATTGTGAAGATTTTAGCAAAAATGGCTGTATGGAAATAGAATAGAATACAATAATAAACATAAAAACATTTTTATTTTTTTTATTTTTATCAGTATCTTTAAGCTGGAGGATTTAGTCCATAGGGGTCATTTACCCATAATGTGTTTTTGTGGTTAAAAATGATGCAGGGCAGTGAAAAGAGAAAGGTCTACAGATGATTTTAAAAGCTTAATCCCCCCCTAACAAAAAAAAAAAAAAAGACATTGGCTACTAGTTAAACCATATTAACCACAGTTAATATATTAATAAAATATAATAAAAATGCTATTTTATTAAGCCGATTCCTAAAATTGTATTCATTGCATCCATCCCCTAGAAAATATGGTCCCTAGGGGGCATTCACACAAAACGTCACATGTTGTAGTAGACTGAAAAAAACGCAAGGTCTACAGAGAGTTTGATTTCAAAAGTTGAGCGGCGCGTTTTCGAACTTTGTTTCACGCACAGAATACGATTAAACGACTGTAAACGACTCAAGTGCAATATATATTACATAATCGTAATATAATATTTTACTGTAATATGTTAAATTAACTTACAGCAGTCATATTTGGAATACTTTAACTGTCGAATGTGTTAACTGTTCTTTGACACTTCTTCGTTGAAAAATAATTGATTTGAAACTAACTTTTGAAGGCCATTCCCGCGTTGTTAATTAGAACATCCAGGCCGCCGTACGTTTCCTGCAGAAACTTCTTCAGTTTCAAAGAGCTTCCTTGGTCGCATATGTCAAGTTGGTGGAAGATTACGTTTTTGCATCCCTCGGATTTCAGTCCAGCAACCGCATCTTGTCCTAGTTTCTCATTCCGTGCTGTAAGGAGAATATCTCCATTGAAACCTGCTTTGCAAAGCCCTTTAACAATCGCAAGGCCGATGCCTTTATTTGCCCCTGTAACTACAGCTACTCTTTTAGACATTGTGGGTTTCTGTAATCTGCGGGTAGGTCGCGAAATAAAGAGTCTGCTGTAGAGTTTCGGAATAGTTTCTGAAACGTTGCACAGCGCGGCTCCTCCTCCTTTTCTAAACCGGACAATAACAAAAGAAAGTGCAAGTCATGCTTACTGTTGATAATATGCTGATAAACTTTATTGATCGTTTATCGCCCTCGGGTAATTGTATGAAAAGTTATAACTGTAGATTATAGTTATCTGCAGGCTGATAACAGTAGACAGAGGTAAAGTTGACGCTAAACAGAGAAACACACATTCAAATAAGTAAGCCATATGACATAATGTGGCCTATATTACAATGAAAGAACATAAAAAACAAAAAACAAAAATAATTTGCAATGTTAGAGATTAAACTATTAGCTTTCTTTTACAATACTACCTTTTTATTCTTTCCTTCTATCCTAATAAAGTGTGTAACCTGCTGTTTATTTGAAATTTACTAACATTTTCTAAATGAGAAGTGTTTGTAGAAGTGTTACGATTAGTGTTATTTTTCACCAGTTCTTTCTCTCTCTCTCTTTAGAATATATAGGAGCAAAACACATTTTTTTGTCACAAAACTTGACCAACTCGAAGGCTTTTGCCTTTTTAATGATCAAATCAGTGAGTGTGGGTCAAGAGGGCATGCCATGCAGAGAAAGCATTGCAAACCTCTCTTTTATTGTGATTTGTATTTATTTGCTGCCATCTGCTGTTCAAAAATACAGTCAAAATATTTTCCATGTTGTACATCAGGGCAGCAGGTGGTGCTGTAAAAGAATGGGTGTGTATCTATATAAATTCTATAGTGTCTATAGTGTGTATGTATATAAATTCTATTTCTATTGTATGTCTTTGTTGCTTACCTTTAAGTAATGTGATTTAAATGCACAAGTACAATAAACAACAACATATAAATAAATAAAAATATAAAAGTAGCAGAATACTGCAAAGAAACAAGTTCATGTCAATAATCAATAATTATCATTTTTAATTTGAAATCCTTTTAAAAGTACTTTTTACATTTATATAATGTATGTTAATGTTGAAATCAACACATATCAATGAACTTCTCTTTTTTACTCCCACATTTCTCATGCTCAAATACGAATGTCTCTTAAATAAGTTTTTAACCAGTCCAGTACAGTTTATGTCTATCTAAAAATGTGCCTAATCTATTATTAAATAATTGTGGAAAATTGTGCTAGTAGACAAACAGGCCTGTAGTTTGCGACGTTACAAATATATATAACTGGTTTAAAGATCCCCTCAATGACCTTTTGTTTCATATCAACATCATTACAATCAGATGATGTTTTATTTGTACACTTATTTCCAATATTTATTACTTCTTTTTCTTCCACTGATGTGAGGAACATTGAGTTGGGATTTCTTTCAATTACATTTTTATTCCAATGACATTTCTGGATCTTGAATTTCTTCTGTCAATTTTAGTCTAACATTCACACACAAAAAAGAAGCTATTAACCACATTATCCATATTAGTGTTGTTTTCAATATAATATTGAAGACAATATTGTTGTCCTGTACCTTTTAATAATTCTATTTAATACACCCCATATTCCTTATTCCATATTCAATATTGTTTTCGATAATATTGTAGAATTGAACAGTTTTTTTCATATAATGATATAAATATTTTTTTTAAATGTATGCATTATCAACATAATTTTCCTTGTATACTATTCCCCAATCCTGTGCTTATAAACCACTCTTAAATGGAAGATTTCTCTGTCCTCACTCACTGCTTTCTCTTATAGTTGTTGTCATAAACTGTAAAAACCTGGTGGATGATTACAAATATTAAGAGTATCAGCTGTTTATTGACACAAGGAAATATTTGAAAACATGGATATTCTTTTTTTCACCTAGAAAATAACAAAGATCCTACTTTAAAGGCAGTAACTTATTCCTGGAGCCACAAAGTCGAAACATATTGCCTCTCAGAGCCTGAACACTCAGCCCATAGATAACTGGATTCAGAATGGGAGGAAATATCAAGAAATAAAGTGACATGAATATTTGCGTTTCAAATGGGAGATAACTTGTGTCAAAGCGACTTTGCACAATTTCAAAAAAACATCCCACACTATAGTTCAGAATTGCGAATAAGTGTGGAGTGCAGGTCTTTAGTGCTTTTATTTTAGACTCTTTAGTGGCAGTAAAGCATATTTTAAGAATATGTCCATATGAGTAGAAAGTCATTGCAAGCTGAGGAAAAGTGTATACAACAACAGAAAGCAGTCCAATCACACTCACAACATTTGTGTCATCACAGGACAGTTTGACAAGAGAATAGTTGGAGCAGTAAACCCGCCCAACAATGTTTGTACAGATTGTCAAGCGCAGAGTCAGAGTAAAAAACAAAGCAAATGCCACTAAAGGATACCCCCATGAGAAAAGTATTAGTTTATACACTTTTGTTATGGTCATGATAGCATGATACTGCAGAGGGTAGCAGATGGCCACATAGCGATCGTAGCACATCACTGACAGAATGGTGAACTCTATGATAGCATAAGTGTGCAGGAAGTAGGTTTGAACCTTACAACATGCCAAAGATACCTCATGAGAAGGAGACATTAAAGTACCCAGCAAGGGGGGAAGCAAAGCTGTGCTACCATAGATACCGTTCACAGCCAGGTGACATAGAAATATGTGCATAGGTTTATGAAGCGCTTTGTTGTTAATTACGACAAAAATCACAATGGTGTTTGCAAAGAGTACAAACATGTACAACATGAAAAAGATCATGAAATAAAGGTATTTAAGATCCTCCATTCTGTAGAAGGCCTCCAGTATAATAATCGATGAGTTTTTCATGTTCTCTAAATTGTTCAGCACACTGTAGAAAACGATTACATTCTTCACAAATAGTTTAAATCAGTTGTGCAAGTGACAGAAGTTGTAAGAAGATGAACAGGCTTTCCCTGTATTATCAGAGACAGAAAATATGTCCATAATTAATTTCAAAACAAGTATCCCAAAGGTTGCAGGTCAGTTGGATAAAAGGTGAATGATAAAGCATGGTGCACACAAAAATATATAGAAGTGAGCATCCTTCTTCCTCTTTATATGGTCTGTTACCTGTAACCTTGGAGAATTCCCAGTGTTTTCAGATCACATTGTCATTACATTAAAATTATGTAAATAGCCCGGTCTCATGTGGATATTTGAAGAAATACTAACTCTTGTGCATCAGTTAATATAAAGGAAGTTCGTTAAGAATGTTTATGAAAAAAAAAAATTAAAGCTTGGGAGTACAGACTTTAAAGGTGCTGAAAGGTCCGATTTACTGGCTCGGATTCGCGTGGAAAAGACTTCTCAATTTTCCTAATCTTGGTTTCTAATTTTACTTTACGTTTTACCCCGTTTAAATCTGACTCCAATTTTAAGTTATTATTATGTTTAGATTATGATACGAAATTTAGGT
>JAUMHE010000077.1:8356331-8379411 GCA_032359235.1 Enteromius mattozi
TGTTACATGTGTGAAGTTACAGAAATATTACAGCTGTAGATACTATGTACCGGTGTGTACTTACACTGTGGTTACATTCTACATACACATCTAGTTACTATGGAAGTACACAGGTATTAGGGACACTTAATACAAAGTGGGACCAATAACATAAATAGATCTCTTTCCTGTTGTCTCCATGTCAAAAAAAATAAAAGTATAAAGTCTAAAAAAGTCTAACATTGAGCTGTCTATATGGTTTCACCTGACAACAGGTGCGACGAATAGCTAAATGTTCATCCTCATAAAACAACAACTCCACTAAATAAATAGCTATGAAAGCTTTACAGAAGATGATGTAAGTACCTTAACAAAGATATCAACACACACACAAATACCTGTTTCTTACCATCTGACAACCATATTAAGGTTTGCAATAAATAATACATTGTAAAGCATAAGATTTAGCCTTACTGTTTTTGTTTTATTGTTGTTTAATGAGTTTAATATACATTTTATCATGCATGCATACAGAATTGAGCAGTATTGTTTTGCAATACAGTCTATTTCCCAGAAAGTTAGTCAACCCCTAAGCCAAATGTTTCTACTGTACAAATCCTTCATTTAGAGTTAATATCATTTTTTTTTCTGTCACAATCATGTGCTTTGGGAAAGTCATTAAATGAATAATTATAGAGGAGCCCTGCTGAGTTAGTATCATGGGACAATGTGTGCACTCTAGTGTTGATACCAAATGAATATCGCTTATTTGCAAGCAAGAACAAAACCCTTGAGGCAAATCAATAAATAACAGGAAGATTTCATTAACTAAAGAGCTTTCATGGTGATTTTTTTCAGAGGAACAAAAATATGAACCGGAAGGTCAAAACATGACTGTTTGGCTCTGACATAAGTTTGTGCAGTCTCTTGCCCACTCTGGGGTGTTTCTTTCATCTAACTCAGGCTTTGATATTCTTTAAAGGAAAGGTATACCCTAAAATGTATTTTACATCACTGACAACAGTGCATCTGATGGCTATATGAAAGAGTGCTTATGAATCTCATGGCTACATAAAACTTTAAGTTGTTGCTTTGATCATATGCTGCCTTGAATCTTGAATACAGATTAATGCTGCCTTCATGTGCTATTGGAATTAATGTAAATATGACTTTCCTAGTCAGAAATGGGACATTTATGACTATATAGGTATTAAAAAAGTAGTTTGATCCATAGTGTATTTCACTCAGCGTTTATTTGAAACTTCAGAATCGTCTACAAGATTATCTCAAGAGTGCAGTAAATGTAGTGTATACAATACATCCATTTTAGCAAACGAAAAAATGCTATATTTTATTAAAAATCAAAAAAAAAAAAAAACATCTCCCTGATCTTAAGCAGAGTGAACTTTGCTTATTATAAAATCATAATAAAGAGAGGAAAACTTCAAGTACAGAGGAAGCACGTCATTGCTTGCTTCTACTTTTGGTCTTTCTAAATTTATCTGTTTTTCTAGGACCATCAGTCACTACGCCCGAAGAATAATTCCTGCCACAATTACTGTAAAAATGGACCTTGGAAGGCATGTTCAGCCATAAGTATTGGGGTGTATCATCAAAATCTGAATCTTGTATAAACATTTCTTTAATTCCTGTTCATCTCCAGAAAATCAAAGCACTTGCCCTGTGAGCCTTCCAAGTGAATTAGCATAATGAGCCACCAAGGGTAGAGCTACCTGGATTACCTTATCAATTTGCAACCCTGGCTCCAACTGTGAGTCAATTTGAGAAAGCACCCAATTAACTTATATTAAAAAGTCAACATAATTATGTTGATGAGAAGTCCCTTTCATATTGAGGGAGGAGATATCTGAACCAGACAGGAAGTTTTTTCTCTGAATACTTATGAACTGATTACACCTAACATCAGCGTGCTTCTGATCATTTGTCATATTCAAAGCTTCCTCTTTTGTATTTTCTTACCATATATATAGTTTTTCATCCATTTCTTTTCTTTTCTTTCATTTTATTATCTCTTAATGCCCACATTCAAAGGAAAATCTAATATATGTGGTTTTAGAAACTTTGATATCCTTTACCTGCTTTATTCCCATGTCATCCTAAATGTTGAGTGCATTTATTTTAAGTGGAGTATTATTACAATTTAAAACAATGTTTTCAATTTGAATATATAATGTAATTTATTCCTGTGATGGCAAAGCTGAATTTTCAGCAGTCATTACTCCAATCTTCAGTGCAATATGTCATGATCCTGCTGAAATCTATCTATCTATCTATCCAGGAAACCATACTACACGTTTATGCACTTTTAAAAATAATAATAATAATAATAAAAATAAAAAGATTTCTGAAGGATCATGTGACACTGCTGAAAATTGAATTGAGCTTTGCTATCACAGAAATATGATATTTTAATTTAATATGGCTTTTTTTCTTGAAAATATCACTAATAATAGGTGGTCTTGAAATGTTGTAAAAACAGTACTCAGTTTAAATATTAACATTTGATCAGTCAAATTTAAATCTTATGGGCAGGTTACCACTCAGATGCTGAAAGGTGCGATAATACATGTTAAGTGCCCATACATAGTTTAAAGTCTATTGAAAATGTTAAGTTTTAAATTCTGAACAGTATTACAACCAGCAATATAAATTTGTATTAGATGTGTTTATGAGATCATTCAAAGTTCTTTGTACAACACACACACACACACACACACACACACACACACACACACAAACACACTTAAGCACACAGTTGGACAAACACATATGAACACAATACACACACAGAAGCATCATCATAGATGAAATTGTGGTATTTTTATGCTATACATAATAGACTGTATTTCTGTTTTAATTATTCAATTATTTGTTTTTGTCCTACTGTTGGGGTGTTTTATTTATTTACATTTGTATTTCTGTTTGAGCTCTTTAATAATTCAATAATATAAAAATTCATGCTTCTGTTGAAGTTGAGTTCACAGTCAGGACAGTCCACTAATATGTCTATTTTTATAAAGCTATGCTTCTAAATTCATTGTCCAATGTCCTGCAGTAGGAAATAGTTTTGTAAGCACAGAATAAAAACATGTGTACCAATTTACCTGAAAAAGCTCGAAGAAAAAAATTGGTGCTTAACGTTTCTGAATATCTGTTAGCCTATGTTTAAAACAACAAACAATATTCTTTTAAAAAACACAGTGAGATATACAAGTACAAGAGAATTTGAGGATTTGTTTAAAGCATAGTGTTGGTAGAATATATATGTATTTGTATTTAATTTATTACAAATTTATCAAAATGTGTCCCACTTTTGCCTAAATTATTATTAGCAATTATTTTAAAGTGTAACAATATTTCACAGTATTATACCATTTTACTGTATTTTTCATCAAATAAATGCAGCCTTAGTGAGCATAAAAGACTTTTAAAAACATCTCAGACAGAGAGAGAAAGAGAGAGAGAGAGAGAGAGACGCCACTAGAGGCACTCTTTTTCTCTAAAGACATTATATTGTTAAAGTGGGTACAGTGTTAATGGTAACCATAGCTCCTGCTTAAATATTTTTATAGGCTAGTTTGTACAGTTACAGTGGTATTATCACAACTGCAATTTACTAGGCCTATTATTATAATTATTATGGAAGTGAATTGATAATAAATAAATAAATTAATCAGGCTAATATATTAATGTAGTAATATTTATGATGTATTTATGGTATTGTATGTAGCCTATCTATGGTTTTATCACCATTAGGAACTGTATGTAGTATGGCATTCTGCCGGAGACTGTATGGTTACCATGGTACTTTTTTGTGAAGGGGCAGGGGGGCTCTTTCTTCTGATCAACAGGGTCTTTTCCGGAAACAAACAAATTTGTCTTTTACACTACGACACAAAAATGATTCTATCCAATAACGTCAAGAGACACGGTTGAGCACAAGGGCTGTATTAAATGTGTTGACGTTCTTTTTGAATGGGTATTTGTTCCCGCCCTTTCCCAGCATCTCCTGACGCGCAGCCCCCGTTGCTCTAGGTGAAGCTCAACTCACTCACGAGCTTCAGAATGAAGCAGGTGTCCAACATGGCGAACACGAGCAACGGATCTCTCGCTACTCTCCTCATTTTATTCACCATTTCGGCAGCTATCCATACAGGTAGGAACTGTGCTTTTGGATTAATCTGCTTGTATTTTAAGGGAGAAATGGTTGAGCCAGCGCGACGCACGGTCGCCGCGCGAGGAGATTTGTACACAGTGTGGCGTCTTGATTCAAAGTAATAGTTAAAAGTACCGACGTGTTACAAAGTTAGATACGTGTTGTTCAAACTTAAACGTTGGAACGAAATGCGGATTTTCCTCATCTTTTCTGTTAACTTTGACGCGATAAAGTCTGCAGATGTTTTCCAGTTGCTTTTGCTGCAGGTCTCTCGTGCGGGAGAAGCGGGATGTTTCTCTCCTTACACAAAACTAACATTGTTTTACCAGCACATTACTTACGCTATTGATGTAACCTAGATTTACTGTAGAGCTTTCAGCACGACATTAGCAGGCTTTCGGAGAGCGGAACATACACTGACCTTTATTGAACGCAAAGCTCAGCATCATCATCGTTCTGAAATAACAGCTTCTGTTTGGGTTGATTAATGTAATGGATTTGGATCTCAGCTGATGCTTCTTTCAGTCAAATTACTCATGTGCGTGGTTCTCGAATCCCATTTTGTTAATCGCAGTCTTTTTGAGCCGTTACGAGTTTGCAAGTCATTGAAACGGATTGTGGAAGCAACATAGAGCAGTTATAATGCATCACGGACAGCGAACACCACGCCAGGAAACGAGTTCCTTAAAGTTTAGGAATATCCATTAACGCTTTTGTTTCATTTTGCTTTAAAGGGACAGTTCGCTTCCCAAATCTGAGTAGTCGTCGTTTACTGTTCCTCATTGTGTTTCGAATCTGTGTTTTGTGGAACACAAAAGAAGATGCTTTTTTTTTGTCGGTTTTAAATTCACTTGGAAAAAGATGCAACAAAAGTGAATGGTGAACGAGGCTGTCAGTCCCTAACATTTGCGCCCTACGGAAGAAATAAAATCATACGGCTTTTAGGTTTCCTTATGGAGCAGCATGAGGGTGAATAAATGACAGAAATGTGAACTGTCCCTTTAAGTCAGAGTAGCGCATATGTGTGACCGCTCTCTAAACTGGCAGCAACCGCGCCGTTTCTCTGTACTTGTTCTCTCTACTGTTCTCACTTCTGGATAGGCTGTTTAAAAACAGACATTTCTCAAATAGTAAACTTCCGCGGCTGCGGTAGCAGTTTTGTTTTAAGAATAAACACAAACACTTCACGTTTTGAAAAACAGGCTGAGTCGCTGCTGAGGGAATGTTTTGATGCTCGTGGCACTGCCAAGATCTCCTCTTGTTATTTAACGCGGCTCTCTTAAGTAACCGACTAACCGTTTATTTATCCTCTTTTATTTCCACTTTTATCTTTCTGGACGACAGCAATCGCAGTTCACACTGAGTCAACAAGTGCAGGTCTTTCCAGTTGGAAACATGTTAAATGTCTTGGTCTACGGTCGTGCTGCGTCTGCTCGGAGGCTGCATCTATAATGCAAGCATCGCTTCGTTGTTTAGTTTTTGTCGCGGTGCGTCGATTGTAATTTGGTGGTTCTATGTTTGCCGCGTCGCGTCGCTCGTTTGCTGTGTAGATGGTGTGTGTGGCTTTATCTCTCCGGACAACGATGCTGGAGAAATAAGGTGTGGAGTCAGAATGAAACAAAGATTCTTTTACTTTTGGATGAGACAGAGCCAGTGATTGGAAACGTATCGTGTCAAAACAAAGGACTCTTCTTGGAAATGCGTCGACATGCAGTGCAGTGCCAGCGATGGTGTACAGAGATACAGCGTAGAAAACCGGTTTTCTTATCGAAGTTTTGAGATTTCCCCTAAAGATGATTTTTGCGCAATTGACATTAAATCAGTTATAGTTATCTTGTCATCATTCTGATATCATCATGTCACAATAATATCTATTATTAGGTGTGTCTTTTCAGTGGAACCAGTATAATATGATGAGTAATAGAGTTATTTCTACAAACATTTTGTGGTTATTTTATCCATTACTTAAACAAATGTGTAAGTGCCAGTATTTTAACACTGAGATATAAACCATCAGCAGCATGTATGTGTTCATTAAATGGTTAACGCTTGGTTGAATGTAAACCTACCAGTTTTGTTGTGTTTGCACAACTGTTGCAAAATGATTACATTGGAATATTAAATTCGTTTAAAAGCAAGTTTTGTTCATGAATAAGGGACTGGACTAGATATTTTAAACTAGAATTCTAAACCACTGGAAGAGAAAACGTGCATTTTGTCTGATTGTACTTTTAATTACTCTAAAGCCTACAGCATGTGACAACTTGCCCCAGTGATTCCTATATACAAGCTATCATTACTGTGCTTCCAAGCTTTAGCTCTTACCTCTCCCTCTGAATCTTTAAATGCTTAATGTGTCTTCCGTGCCTGTTGTTTTGAAGGTTTAAGCACTGTTTAATTGTGCTCTGTCTGGTGTTTTCACACAATGCCTTTAAATGCAAAGCATAGAAGCTTATGCTTAATAGCCCCTCTTTGACAAAAGCCTCATATTTCAGGGAATCCCTCAGTTTCCATTAGCCAGCGATAATGCTTTCAAATCAGATGAACATTTAGTGCACAGCGTATAGCACATGTAATTTGTTTAGGGCCTGCAGCAAATAAGTTTATATGAAAATAGAGAAAAGGCAAGCAGTAGCTTAACCAGGTTGCTGTTATTAGACATTTCTTCCCCTTTTGAAGTGTGTATTATTTGTTTTGCTCCACTTGGCTGTCAGACTAATACCTTACAGAGTGAAAATGAAAATGGCTGGGGGAGAAGCTAATCCACATAAGAATATTTTGAGGATTACTGCTGGAGTCTGCCATGCCCGCCTCGCTATTGATTGGTTGCTTTGCTCTGTAAAAATGACAGAGCAAGGAGAGACAAGAGCTCTCTTAATTCTTTCAGTTTGGGCTGTATCCAGAGAGATTACTGGTGTTATTGGTAATGTATTTTGTTATATACGTGTGTGAGTGGATGACGGAGATTCTTATGGTATCATTGAATTTCTATTAAAAATCATTTGGCTCAATTGCTTTATGGCATGGCTCACTTGTTTAGCGACTGCAATTGAAATAATGTATGTGTCATGATTTAAAAAAAAAGGCAGCAATTGACATTGGAGTTGGTAGTTGAATGTTTTGGACTGGAGAAAATTCCTTTAGCAAAGGTCAGGTTATTTGCCCTGGTCTAAACGCCACTATGGCACAGACACAAAGATAGTGATTGATGAGTCAAGATGCTGAGAGCAATTCAAAACTCAACCACTAGATGATCAATGAACTCATTGACTTTGACAAAAGCTCCTATTGTGAACATGGACTAAATTATGTATTTATTTCAGTAAATAAAGGCAGTTGTGTTTCGATTGAAATTCTGTAATGACATTCTCCTGTTTCAACACAATAGAGGCCCCGAAGGCAAAATACATGCTGACCAGCATATGAGTTGTTTGAGCCTAATTTCTTCTAAATTGCTCTTTGTTTGGATGAAACGTCCAACAAGGACGCTTTATTCTACCGGAGCCAAGCTGGGATGCTTGTTTGCTGAGTAAGAGAATCCCCAAGAATCATTGTCATGCAATCAGCCGTTCTATGTACCACCCAAGAGATGATTATCAAACAAAATGTGCTTTAAAAAGTGGTGCAGGCCTTGAATTGCATTTTAGTAATTTACAGACTTCTAGGTAAAGTTTGGTAACACTTTATTTACATGTACCTGTTATAATAACAATTGATTATGCATAATTACTAACCAAACATGATGTCCTAAATGTATAATTACATTGTAACAAGGACATCTTAAAATAAAGTTTAAAGTTTTTCATAAATCATGTTTTTTTTCGTTGTGTATTCCAGTTAATCTCTGTCAAACTGCAGTTGGGTTATTTTGTTTAAGTAAAATAACTAGAAAATACAGCCAATTAACACATATGTGCACAATAAAAACATGATAAAAAAAAAAAATTAATTTAATTTCAAAAAGTTATCCGTTTATGCAAACAAATTCTTTAAGTGTTTATTGATGTTTATACTAACCTTATCAGATAAATAAATATGTAAAATATTTTTTTAACACTTAATGATGTTATCTTTTAGTGGTAATGAGCACAAAAAAGTCTTCTCTTTCTGACATCGAGCTGTTTTATTGAACATTATAAATAATGTGCCATTATGCAGGTGTACCTTAGTGTTTGGTAGAAATTTTTAATGTTCAGTGTAAATGAGCTTTTTTTGCAGACAGCTGATGAACTGAAGGATCAAATTGTGAAACGCAGCGCCACCACAACCTCCCACTTCCTATTCTGTGCCGGAGAGCTGCTGATGATGGAGCAGTTTACCATACCATCATATTGCAGCTCACGCTGAGAAAGTTCTCATTAAATAGAGATTACCAGCACCCATTAGCATTACCATTAAGAACAATTCACCCACTCAGAAGTCTTATGTATAAGGTTAATCGCTGCTCTTTTCTCAAAATATATCTCGTCCCCATCAAGAGAGAGGCGATATGTATGTTATCATAAGGCAGGTCCCTTGGGAAGCAGAACCATTTATCTTCTAGCTGTACAAATAAGGATTTAGTGCTCTCTGATAATCAACAATGAGTTTTTCCTTTTGCAGTACACAGAAAGATAAAAGAGGACTCTTCGGTTCAGAAATCACTACAAAGTCAAATGCTTAGAGGTTGGTCTGTTCATAGTTCGGAAATCCCAAGACGCTGGATTACATATTTGGTCCATACAGCGGGAATTGAACTTGTTGAATCCATTGAGGATGTTAAATGGCTTGGAAGTTGTTGGCTCTTCTTTTTGGATAACAATTTGTTCTTTGATAGTTCTCTTTGTTCACAGCTTGTATTGTTCAGAGCTTTTTGTGGCTTAGAGCCGCAGCATGCAGACAAAAAGATAAATGTGCACGCAATCTTTTGGAGTTTCAGTCCATTCATTACAGCCAATGCACAAGCGCGCGGCGAGCCTATTTTTTGCGCTTGTCGTTTTATTGTGTTCTGACATTGAATCATTGGGTACATTACAATTTGTATCTCACTCCCTCCTGTTTCATCTCGTCATTTAAGATAGCCTGGGCTTTATATCAACAATGCGCCCGGCTGACACTCATCATTCCATCCCCTTCACACTACCTTGGGCTTTATTAAAATTATTTTATCAGGTTACACTTGAAGGGCAAATGTGAAAGGCTTTTACATGTTTGTTTTACGATAAAAAGATGTAGCCATTTGTACTGGCTTCTCTGACCTACTATGTCAAAGGATTCGTTTTTCCTAATAAAACAAAATAGGTCAGGCTGTAATCTCTCAGTGTCTGGTGAAACGCGGTAGGATGGGCCCGCTGGGGTGATCTGCGATGTTCATCTAACAACACGGCAAGAATTCCTCAGTGCTCTGCAAGTGTCATGTCTTAGGTCAACATCAGATTAAAAATAGTGTTTTTATTTGCTAACTCACTGCAGGAATCTGAGTTTTCATGTTAATATCAAAGGCAGGTTAGAATTGCATTTAACTGTTATTATAGATCTGTATTGCTTTAGGAGGATTGATTGGTTGTGCCAAAAAAAACAAAAAACAAAAAAACATGGTAGAAGTCTTAGCTTAAACCTTAAGTCAAGTCAAGTGCTGGAAACAAAAATACAGTGTCAAATAATTGCTTGTGACCATTGTAACCAATCCCTAAAATATAATGATTAAACAGACTATTTACAGTTAGGAGCTTTGTACAAATGAGCTAGACAGATGGGTGTGGGATGCGGCATTAGTCTTAAGTAGATACTGTAATGCAGTGAAGATTTACATTGTGCAAATATAAACCACTTATGAAAATGGTGTATAAACCATTTGAAGCAGTTAAAGGTTTTCTCTGTACTGCAAAATGCAGGGGAACATAAATGATGTGTGTATATTTATTTCCCTTATATGTGTATTTGAGGCATTATCAAAAAAAAGAAAAGAAAGGTGTTTACTGTTATGCATCAAAACAGCAACGTAAAAGAATCTTTTCGTCTTTAATATAGAAAAGCAGTCGCCAGGCCCCAAATGCCTGTAATCATGTGTTTTTATGCACTCCCTGAACAGATACTCAGTAATCCGGTCACTCAGAGCACATTGATGGACTCGCAATAGTGTTTTGGAATAAGCTGCTTTCAGTCATTTTTGTCATCCACTGATGTGCCCGTCAGATTTGTCCGTCAGCAAAGACATGTTATTGTGCTTTTTACATATAAAGAAGAGATTCCAGGTCTAGGGAGATTTTGTTTATTTCAGCATAGCATTCCCAGGATGTCCTTTTAGAGCAGGAGTATACCATCTATGCAATATTATAGTTATTGCTGAGCTTCTTATTATGAAGTTTCTTTATGCGGCTCTGTGCCCACTTTAGAGTCAAGTGTCACCTTTAATGTGTGAATGTCTCTGGCTACAGCTCTGTTTGTGTGGTGTGGTTATTGTGAAGGTAGTTATCTAGAAAGTCATGTTCGTTTCACAGCAGTGCTCGAGCACTGAATCAGTGCATGAGACAGACCTGCAAATTGGAATGTAGAAGTGTTTTACAAGTTGCGCTTGGTCATTTTGCACTTTGCCAAAGACCAATTGTGTTTATCATCTTCTGTAGTTTGTTATAAAAGTGGTTAGGTTCGAAAAAGCCATAGTTCACCAAAAATTAAGTTTCTGTTTTCGATTCAGCACAAAAGAAGATATTTTGAAGAGCTTTTGGTAACACTTTCTATGAAGCCTGTATTTAAACAGTCCCGGAACGAGCTCTGTGTGAACAAAAGCCGGAGCCAATGCCGTAACGGATGTGTCGTAGTGATGACATAGTTATTGCGCGACTCTTTGAGCGGGTGTTTTCAATAATACAAACCTGCAGTGCCAGAGGGGCTAGTCTGTGTTTTAAACTCGGAGAGGTTTTTGTTAGCGTAAAAAAACAAAAGAAACAGAAATGTGCACAAACTGGACTGCAGCACAGACCACGGAGCTCCTAAGTATCCAGTATCTCAGCTGAAGCAGAGATTGTTCGTCAGCTGAGTGGAACGGTACGTGATGCGGTAGTGTTCAACTCGTACATTACACGTCACATGATTACGTCACTTGTCACGTGTGTGAACGCACACACAGATTACGGGAAATCACTGGCAGTGAGAATGAAGCAAATCTAATGACCCGGGAACAATTGCCGGAACACATTATGCATGTATTTTCCGAAATCTCTGTATAACCCCTTGTGATCATGTTCCTCGTGTGTTATAAATAACCATGCTCTTAAAAGACCACAAATAAGTAAATATTATAACACATTAAAACAGCTCTTATGAATAATCATGACATGATACAATATGTTATAAAGTTATTTATAATGCATTATGCTTTCATTATAATGCCTTAAGAATACCCTTATAATGTCTTATAAATACAGGCTTCATAGAAAGCGTTACCAAACTTTTTATAGTTTTTTTTTTTTCATACTGTGGAAGTCAACAGCTACCATCAACTGATTTGTTACCAACATTCTTTAAAGTACATTCTTTTGTGTTCAACAGAAAAAAGAAGCTTGTGTCAAATGATGACAGAATTTTAATTTTTATTTATTTATTTATTTTTTTGTTTAGACTGCTTACAAATCAGGAAACTGGAATAAGGCTTACTAAATAGTCATCTTTCAGGAGTAAAATTCTGGAAGAGATGACATTTTAAAATATTTAAATAAGAAGCAGACGTTTTAAATAGCAATAATTTGCTACATTGTTACTGTATTTACTGTATTTTTAAATGCACTAAAAATAAATACTGTCTTGTTAGGCATAACAAATGTCCTTGTAAACATTTTGAAAAGAAAAAATCTTACCAACCCCAAATTACTCTTTACAGCCTAAAATATCTCTCTATTTTGCATAACTTTAAAGCACTACGTTAACTAGACTTTCAAATTACCAGTCACCAGTGTTACTTAACATGAATGAATGAAAATTTGTGTAATCATCTTTTTTCCTAGGATGTCTAATCCACTAATTTGTGGATCCTTAAATACTCGATGCGATTTAGTGATAAGTGTGATGAAATAAAGGATATTAGCTTGCCTCAGGGTCTTAAAGGCTCATGCAATGGACTAGCAACCATTTTCTTGTGTGCTTATGCCATGTAGACAAAATCTTCCCAATCTGGATTTGTTAATCCTGTTATCTGAGGGTTCTTCTTTTGTTCCCCTACTGTGCTGACAACAGACATATTTGGGTTCCAGACAAGAGCTCAGTTAAAGAAGCCATCTGGCTTTTTTTTTTCTTTTTCTTTTTTCCTTTAGGTCAGACAGTCAGCTCTGAACAGTAACAAGACAGAAGACACAGATAGGATGACCAGCAACCCTTTCTGGGTCGAGAAAGGAGGAAATTGTTTAGGTTTAGGGCATATACGTAGAAACATGTGAAATTTGTGTCAGATGAACATAAAAAAGATACAAGTAGAGGGGAAAAAGATGAAATGAAAGTTTGAAGAGTATTTGGCTTCATTTCCCAACGGTATTCCATAGCAGTTGGGTTTTGTGTCCAAGAGGCAAGTGGTAAATGATGACAAAAATACGATCTCCATACAAATGCCATATTTTAATTCTCCGGGATCTCGTTTCACGGCTTTAAAAATGATAGAGTATAAGTGATGTTTTGCGCTCGTTATTGTGTTCTGCAAATTGTGGCTGTTAAGTGTTTGGCCTTGTGTATGTTGTCGAGTCCCCCAGCCCCTTTCACAAAAATGTTTTTCTTGGATCATCTAGTACCTTCTCTTCAACCGCAAGCGTCTGCCAAATGCTGAGCCTGTGCGCATTGAATATTATTGCAGATCCTTGAGATTCATCGCACATTTCTTTGAAATTTGTCTAAAAAAAGCTCACTCAATTGGCAGTTTTGTCTTCATGCTGATTTTCATGGAAGGGTAAAGACTTGTATGCAATTAAAACGTAAATGTTTTATCATCTAAGGGATTTGCTAGCACTTTTCCACCATGAACAGACTGCTGTTTCCTATTTTAGTGTGGATTTTTGCAAATATAAATGTAATTTCGATTGTGCTGTGTTATTTGACACATGTACCATTTATGTGCATTCAAAGGCTCATCAGATCTGGCCTAATAATTGTGGTCTAATGATTATCAGCCTTTAGTGGCAGCGTGAATGCCACGCAGCCACAAGTTCATGATATATATGTCTATTTCAGTCTCAAAATAGGGCCCCTGCTGTAATATCAGTCACACTAATAGATAATTCATGCTTCGATACCCTCGCCTGCACAACCGCAATCCTGAGAGAGCAGGCACCTTACCTTGCTCGTTCCTTTGAAGTTTTCTCTATCAAACTTCCAGGGCTGTGCTACAATCAGGACCCCATGGAAACACGGAGATTATGGTGCAGCTCTGCTTGTCTTTTGAGAATAATCAGCTGAACCTGTGGGGAGGGAGGCCTGTAATTTTCTTCTAAACACTGCCAATCACAAAAAAAGGCAGTGTGGTCCTCAATTCTCTGCAAGCTCGATGCATGCATGCATTCATATACGGGTAGGAAGTGGGGTCTCCGCTGTATTTAAGGGTAAATTTTATTCATAAATGTACCTGTTGTTGTTTTTCTTTTATCCCTTCCTCTGTCTAGTCTGCGCTTCAATTAGGATTCACTGTATCAGTGCCATGTTGTTTGGTGGCATGCACCCGCATCATTCTGTTCCAATTTGGATCTAATTGGTCTAATTAAATCTAATGACTTCCTTTATAATTCCACAGCCCTATTTAAGGACCATGATAAAGTGCTAAGAGCGGGGCGTGCATGTAGTCGCTAATGGGAAGCGATAGTGCACTGGATGTGGTGTAGGTGGATACTTTGTACTATCCTGAATCTGTTTGAGATTTGCTACTCACACACAATTTTTTTGTGCTGTATATTGTAAGTTCTGCATCATCTCTTGTTCTGGCAGTCCAAATAAATGTGCTTTTGTCTTGTGCCAGCCAATAAACCCTCATAGAGATCCTATTTAGGTCCTGCAATAATATCATTTCCAGCAAAAAAGGAGTTTATAGATCATTAAAATCACCCACTTAGTGTACTTGCGTTAATTGCTAAATAATGCACCCACTTATTTATGAGTTCTCAGCAGATGGCAAGAGGGAAGAACAACTGTCTAGAAAGTTGGAAATGAACCTCCGTAGATCCATTGAAGTTTTATTACAGATTTGTGAGTATTTCTGTGTAATGAGTTGATAATATGTAGGTTAAGGATCAAAATTATTCAAAACCAGTTAATTTATTTTTTAAACAGAAATTACTGGAAGCAAACAGTTTGCGTGGTGTTCAGGTTCATTAACAGTTCTTGAACATCTGCATTATTCAGAAAGAAAATGCTCTAAAATATTGTAAGTATCTCCTGTACCACTCTTAAATCACAGCACAAGTCTGCTTTACTTTTCAGCTTGCAGTCTGAACGAAAAGTGATGAGACCATTATTACTTTCATCATGTCCACCTCAAAATGAGCTGAGAGACATTACTGCTTTTTGTGTACCTTCAAAAATGAAAGTCCTGTCATTTACATTTCAAACCTGTATGATTTATTTCTGAGGAACACAAAAGAAGATATTGTGAAAAACATTTTTTTTCTCCTTAAAGTGAAAGTCAGCAGGGTCCAAACCCACTGAGACAGTTGAAATATTCTTCAAAATATAATCTTTTGTGTCTAAGACTTGCATGAGTTAAATCACATGATTTTAAAGGTGGGTTTTTAAATTTAAAATGGTCCAGACTTTTCATTTCATCGCCCTCCGGCTATCAAGTGTCTAATTCCAGTGTTCCAGCTGGGATCAGGAAATCCCAAAACTTGCCAAATTACAGTATACAGGGTTTCCAGTTAAGATCGATTAGCCAAATAACAGTGCCGGCCACCCACTAGTGGAATTTGAAAATGCAAAGTGAGTCATTTATTTAAATTCATTTAAGACAAAATGATCTGTCTGATCTTTCTCTTTGGATTACCAAAGCCTGATAATAGTGTTGAAAAAGTGAATCATTTAAATGGCTGAAAACCACACATCTGCCTAAAAGACATATTTAAACTCCCACTGTAACCTGTTTACTCATTCTCAAAGCATAGTTGTTTTGGTTTCTCTCATCAGACTTAAAAGCCTGATCAGGGTTTAGTATAAAACAGAATATAATGGGCCTCATTGTGTTGTTAAATTCAGTGGTATGCATAGAACATGAGGACTAACTTATGCTTGTATCATCAATAATTGAGAGCATCTCAAACTTCTGGATTATTCTCCAAACACTCAGGGGTATTGGCCGATGAGTTCAGTTGTTTAGCAGCCGCTAATTAATTTCAAACTTTATCAAACAGCGGACAGTGTACATATTCATTAACATGGCCTTGGCATCTCACAATGCCTGCCACAAAAACCCTCATAAAAAACCTATTACTAAATATCATCATCCTGTTCTTTCACAGAAATAATTACCTTCCTGCTCGCAATCAGAGAGAGGCATGGTAGAATACATTCCAAATGTATTCACAGCAAATCAGAGTTGCGACAAACACGGTTTTCAAGTGATACGCACTACTGTTCACACTACATTTTGTTTTATTGACACTGTTTTATGTTAAGCAACTGAAGCTTACATGAGATGACCAATGAGAAGGACACGGCTTCATACAAATGCAGGAAAATTACCTGAAATTTCCTGCTGTGGATCAATAAAGAGTTAAATCTCAGCTTATAGGTTGCCTCAACAGAGCCAAAACACGCTCCACCTTTAGCCCTTAGGTTAGCCGTAAGAGGCTGGGTTGTTGATTGTGGATAGATTTCCTGCCCAGTTTAGCTTTTGCACAGTCCAGCATAAAGTGCGCTCAAAGCATTTGGGGGCTCAGCAACGTTTCAGGAGATTAAAGGTTGTACAGCCTTAAGAACCAAATCGATGCGTTCTCCTTGCCTAGAGATTGACCGCATATTGATTCGCTGGGAACAGGAAGTGAGGTGATGAAAACAATGCTGTGATAAAGAAAAAAAAACTAAATAGACTCAACATGCTGTAGGAAATGAAGTAACCTCACAAGGTTGGAATCCCCTTTTAACTGCATCCCACCGACAGTTGGCTTTTCATCTCATCAAATATTCTTGTTGTTGTTACTGTAGATATTTTCAGAGTCTCGTCTCGCATGAAAAGCAAGTTGCATCATCAGTGATAAAGCATTACAGACAGGCCATTTTGTCTCGAAAAGATGCTCATTAAATAAAGGTTGTGGACAATTAAAGGCTTTGTTACTCTGTTGTTTGCCGCTCTGATTTTCAGACACGGATGGAAATAATGAGACGCACCGGTGACCGCTGTCTCCCTCCGTCTTGCTTTCAACTAAACAATTCCTTTTTGCTGAAGAGGGCACGTATGCGGGCATGCTGAATACCAAGTGGTTGATATTTACCAATGAACATGACATACAACACTGGCCCACTTTGTCATTAGCACCCTGTCATTCCCAGTGAGTCTGGGCAGGTGCTAATCAGCATGCTAATTGTAATATTGTGTCGTTGGAGATGAAAGCCAGGCGCTGTGGCCGAGGAGCCAGGGGCCGGATTCGGAGACCTGCTGGATTGAGTGCATCGTGACGTCTGGCATTCTCACTCATTACTGCGATTATGTTTTCCAGGTTTCGGCATTTAACAAGGCACTTACAGCGATTCTGCGGCTGAACACCGCCAACGAAGCCTTCTGGGGGCCCGGCTCTCCCGTCTGGCGCACCCA
Organism: Enteromius mattozi; assembly: GCA_032359235.1. Taxonomy (NCBI): domain Eukaryota; kingdom Metazoa; phylum Chordata; class Actinopteri; order Cypriniformes; family Cyprinidae; genus Enteromius; species Enteromius mattozi. Next base: position 8,373,242 of record JAUMHE010000077.1, read on the forward strand.
ACATCCGCGCTGGGAGGCTGAGGGATTGGCATGGGCTTTATTTCTGCTTTAACCCCCTCTTATCTGCGCGCGGGGAGCTCTGCTCTGATCCGCCCTGTTGGAGAACAAGATGTCGAGCTTGGAATGTTTTCCTAGCCTTATCTGTGATTTTGGAAGAGCATTTCAGTGGAAAATGAGCTTAGCGAAGATATAAGCCTCGCAGTAATTTGCTTATGCTGTCCTAGTGTTTTTCTTTCCACTCCCTTTTTTATCACCATCAGATAAAGGCTACGGTATGTCTGCGAAAGCGACAAATATGTAATCTGCCATCTCGTATACCTAACGGTTAAATTTGAATGTGCGGAAAAGAAGGCCGCTTATATTTTCAAGCTGGCTCTCAGCATGGTCAGAGGATTGTCGTTGTACCCTATCGCTCTGCTCCTGAAGCGCTTGACATTTCTTTAAGTGTTTGTCACAACTTCAGAATGTCATTCTTGATGTGCTTATCATGTGCTTAAGTGTTTGGCACAGCTTCATAATGTCATACATCCTCAGATGGTAAAAGTATGGCCTACCAATGCCTTTGCAGAAAATAGTCAATACATGCATTTACACGTGCAATTCCCAGATAGTACACAGATGGTGTGATGACACTGTGAAAGAAGGAAATCTAGATGACAAAAGCCAGATAAAGTCATAAATGACTAGGCAATATTCTAGCTGATGTCTTAGCTGCACACGTGTGCTGTCTTTCTGGGCTTTATGCTAACAATTTGGCAAGTTGATACAGCTTGCCCCATCTAAAGAATGAATATTGACTTCTCCCGGAGTCTGAATATGTTCCTTCCACAAAAGCCACGCATGTGATTATCTCTGGAGTCCTTAAGTCATGATTATGAGCACAAGGAAAAGAGCGGCCTCAACGTTCGAGGTCATTCGCCGGCAGAGGTTAAGAGTTTGGTTTGATTGAGTTTGATTGGCCTGAGAGTTCTCATTCAGGTTCCAGAATCGTCCTCCACCTCCACTGGCCACTAATCCACCAGGTCTTGCGGTCCGTCCTTATTCATCGCCTTCTTTATGTTCGGCTAACTCATTTCAGCCTTTTCAGACAGCCTATTGTGGCCTGCTCTGCTCTTGAATTTCATTTGCTGGTCTTTTGTGTGGACTCCTTCTGAATAAGAAGGAAGCATTGAGTTGAGTCTTTGTCTTAAAGCTGCATCACTTCACTCCACTGATTTCCTTCTGCTGTATGGAGGTTAAAAGCAACAGAGACTTTCAAATTAAGTTAGTCCTATCAGATGAGCGATGCAAATGACTCCAATTAAAGGCACTCATGTGCTAAGAAAAGGGTTGTGGCATTTAATTTAATTTTGTTTATTTATTCATTTCCAACCGCACAAGTATGGGGTTGTAGAAATGATCTTGCCACTTAAGAAGTGCCATGTATTGATAATCAAAATGGAAGCAATCAGAGTCGTTTCGCAGGGGTTTCCTCTCAGTGTCTTCAGTCTGAAATGCTCCAACTGTACAAAACTAAGCAACAAAAAATGCTGGAACCAGAAAACAGCCATTTACTAATCAAACTTTGGACAAGGGTAATTAATTCTTTGAAATCAGCCCATTAATTTGCATAATAAAGGTAGTATAATTATGACTTCTGCTAAGCAAGCCCAAAAATGTAATTAGAGCTTTAGTCTTCGTTACTGCAGCGCAGTTGTTTTTTTGGAAGCAGTTCCTTTAGGAACACAGAAATCTGCTGCTTTGGGATGGAAATGGGACTGAAATTGCTTGAGGAAAAAAAAATATCTTCCCTTCTGCATGCTTCCCACTGGTCTAGGGAGGTACAATGGAATAACTGATCTTCAAATCTGCAAAGCGCCAAGCATCAACTTCCAGGGTTTCAGTTTTGTCAGTGGACTGTAGCACACGATCTGCCTGCAGTTTTAATTTGCAAGAAATCTATAATTCAGGCATGTATTGCTGACACAAAAAGCCCATGCTCGAACGATGAAGGGGTGCATTAACAAGTCAAAATTAGCTTCCCTTCAGTAGCTATTTTCCGTATTATTCTACATCCTTTCCTTTCTTTTTTCTTCCAAACTGCAACCACTGAAATATCCCTTGGTATGCTGTTGCTGAAACTAAAGGAATATTCTGAGTTCAATACAAGTTATGATCATTTGTGGCTTATTAAATTTTTGCACTACCTTTATTATGCAAGTTATTAATACCTAATACCTTTATTATGCAGATAATTAATTACCATTACACAACATTTGAATAGTAAAAAGACTTTTAGTATAGGATTAAATTTGAAACAGTTTTCAGTCAGAAAATATTTCCAAATCATTGCAAAAAAAATGACAAGTAACACATTGAAAGTTTCAAGTAAAAGTCATATTTTTATATAAAAAGTACACCAATAATAGTGTTTTTATTGGCATATTTTAAAGTGCACTGTTCCTGTCAGCGATACAATTTCATTAAAAAGGCTATTGCCAAAGACGAGGCTTTCTGCTGTCTGTAGGCTCGTTGTACCTTTTCTAGCAAGATGGTCTGAAAGCAAACTGAGAAAATTTGTCACCTCTTCCTCCTCGAGCAGCAGTACTCGGTTTTTCAAGCTTGACCATGGTAGGCTGCCATTGGCATCAATACTCGAAGAGAATAGGGAGGAGGGAAGGCAGCTTCTGCTTGAATTAGCGATACTCCACATTGGCCTCAGAGAGCTCTGAAGTCACGGATGTGCAAAGATAGGATTACCGCCAAAGATATTCAAGCCAATCCTCGAACACCCACAATTATGAGCCGAGAGGCACAGCCATATAGGCTCACAGAACAGCAGCACTTGATTTACTTTCTTGTGAGCTTAAACTGAACACAAATAAGTGGCGTTATGCAACACCAGCTGTTGCCTCCCTTCAGTAACTGCTGCGTCAGAGGGAGATCGCCTTGTCGCTCTTAAAGGAAGCCACAATTCTGCGTTTTAATCCTTCCGGCCCTGTAAGCCACTGTGTTTAGTGCAATCTGGACACAATACCACAAGAGATCCCATGTTCTTAGTTTGTAATTTATAAATAAAAGATAAATTAACAATAAAAAGGCACTTGTAGTAAATAGGGCCAATCTGTAAATATTGTTCCAGTAGTACACAAGAAAAACAATATGTGTTAACATACCATATTTTAATGTGATAAAAAATTGGTTAATAACCTTTAATAGTAATCTAAGAGAAGGAATTTAAGTCTTTTTTTATAAATGTCACTTCTGCTTTTAAATACTTCAGAAATCAGCCATAATTAGATTTATTTGTGAAATTCGGTATTTCGTGTGAAAATGGTTTCAAAGTAATTTTTCAGTGCCGAATGTCTGGTTGATTTTATTTTAGCACTTATATGTTTTGAAACCCTTTTTTGTCCTTTGACAATAAAATAAAGACTGAAAATTAGTTTGCATACTGTATATTGATATTAAAAATGTCATCTTCCATTATAATAACAATGTTGAGCCTAATAATGAAGTAAAAAGAGAATTTAAAGTGCCTTTTCGGAGTAAAAATGATACTTAAAAACAGAACTTCATGTGAATCAGTTCTTAAATGTGGAATCCGCAGAGTTTTGTCCTTTAGAAAGCCATCCAAAGCTTTCAGAAGCTGAATTGAAGCACACCTTCCGTGACCCCCAGCATGATTCTGTGTGGGCGCACACTTCCCTCAAATACCTCACGGCAGTAACCACGTTCTAGACCTTGAGATACAGTCAGCATTTACCAAGCTTGTTATCCTGGCTTTGTTTGCCTACGTGAATCGAGATCCAAAGGATGGGCTATGACAATGCGGGAGAGAGTGGCAGTGGCGTGCAGGAGGTCAGGGCACAAAGCAAAGTTTTGCACTGTGGCGAGTGGCCTTGCAAAGCAAACAGGACGAAGGCACTGCTTTAGTTGCGGCAATCGAGACCCCTGCAGCTCCGTCAGAAGAGCCCTGACTCATTCACCGTTTAATGAAAGGCCCACTGTTCCCCCTCTCCCCTCTCTCTCTCTCTCTCGCTCTCTCGTTCTCGCCGTTTTCATTCTCTGGAACCGAACCGTGGCTGCACGATTTAAGAGTGTGACGGTTTACAATAATTCTTATTGAAAATAACACGGGTCAAGGTTACAACTTCACCTGGGTGCTTGAAATAAACTAGAAAGTTGTCTCCATGGCAACACTACCTGCTTCATTGACCCTGCTCCTTTGAGAGTAGGAGAGGGGCGTGAGCCTTGAGAGCAGACATTGGATTTTATGGAACAATGTGAAAGCGGAACATGCGGGGAGTTGCCACAGAATGTGTGTACACTATAGAATGGTGAATTAATTACGAGGTGGCCAGAGGGACAGTCGCTCTCGCCAGACGCCAGATAATGCACCATTCATGCCAGGTCCATGCTAATGAGTATGGGGGTCAGAAGAGGAAGGAAGACTATGAATATGACATTGTCTCTCGACTGTGCCCCAATATTATCAGTGTCGCGTCATGACAACATGAGATGACATCATACTTCATCTGTCATCACACTGGGTGTGGCAAGTTGAGAAACTGTATGAAGGATCTTATCTAGAACAATTAATCGAAAATGTGAGAAGTAAAGCAGTAATAATGTAAAATTGTATTGCAATTTAAAATAACTGCTGTTTATATGATTGCTAAGTAATGAATCACTAGTGTTGATCATTAAAATGCTTATTAAAAAATGCCGCCTTCATTATTTAAATTGATACAATTGAAAAATAATTAGTGCTGTGCAATGATTAATCACATCCAAAATAATGTTTTTGTTTATATAATATGTGTGTGTCCTGTGTATATTTATTATGTATATATAAATACACGTACAGTATATATTTTGAAAATGTATTTACATGCATACAGTATATTTATGTTACTATAATTTATGCTATATATAAATCTATTTAATATATAAACATAATATTTTTCTTAAATATTTACATGCATTTGTGTGTATTTATATATGCATAATAGATATGCACAGTACACACACATATAATATACACAAAAACTTTTGTTTTGGATGTGATTAAGCACGATTAATCGTTTCAGTTTTTATGTCTGTTTACATATTGTTATATAATGTACATATTGTCTGTCAATTTTTGGTCAAGACAAATGATTTGTTGTTTAAAAGTCAATTCGAAGATCGATGCAGTTGCATGCAGTTTTTTTTAAATGAATCACTATACCTAAGAGACAGCTTAGGGAAACCATATCGGCTGTCATCCCGCCCTATACTCTGACAGCCTGATGGAGATTGTGCTGTTTGATTGACACTAGCCTCAACTGTTGCTTCTTCCAGAATGGAATTCGAATTCGAGATTTATTAAAAATTCAGCAATGGCAAAACCTAAAGCAACAGAAGTTTCCAAAGAGCTTTATTAAATTCATTGAAGTATTTATGGGACTTTAAACAAACCATAACAATGCAAAGGAATGGTCTAAAATATGGTTAAGTGATCATTTTTCCTGAGAGTTAGGAGCACCACAAATTTATAAGTAGACTGAGGTTTTGATTCAGTGTGCTTGATTCTCAGTGGCGATGATCTAACAGCTTTGCATCCATTTATGTCTAATGTTAGAAACAGGGATGCATACTTGTGTTGCAGACTTCCTCGTGTCTGCGTTCTGATTTGTTGCTGTCAGAGAGATTTTTTTGCAACGTGGCTCTTTCTTTCCGTGCTGTTTATGAATTAACCTGCCAAGATGGTCAAGAAGTGGATTGCAAAAAAGCTGATAATTTGCGAACACAGAATTTGCTTGGAAAGCTCCAATGTCCTTGCTGCTGAGTTAAGTATGTGGCCTAGTCTGTTTTATCTATTTATTTTTATTTATTAATTTTTTTTACTTGAGAAATATTAAGACAGATGACAAAAATTCAGCAATTATGACATTCGTTTCAATTCCATGACCATGACCCACCTGATTACAGAGCCTATTATGAAAGTTATAGGGGGTAACGCATTACAAGTAACGCGAGTTACGTAATAATATTACTTTTTCCAAGTGACTAGTAAAGTAACAGAATACTTTTTAATTTTAGAATAATATAACTTATTTATTGACTCACAAGTCTCCTGACCCCATGTTGGGAGAAATCAGAAATACAGAGGAATTGTGTGCGGTGTGTGAATACAGTGTAGTTCT
>JAUMHE010000077.1:8406176-8418894 GCA_032359235.1 Enteromius mattozi
TATTATTGTACACATTATTATAGACTATTTTAATACAACATTTTTATTATGCATTTTATTTTATACATTACACAAATGTTTATAGCACAAATAAAAAAATATAAATGCCATTTTTGAAGCAAATTATTAGATTGTTTATTTTAAAAGATTAATTAAACTATCAACACTTTAGGAAGTAAGAAAATAAAGAACAGAATCCAGCAAAAATGAGAAACCATTGGTTTAATAAGTAGAAAGAAATTTAATAAATAGAAAAATTAATTTATATTTATATACATTTCTGAGGTCTAACAAACATTCCTTCCCCATAAATTTAATGAACTAAACATGTCATGATAAATGACACTAAAAAAAATAATGAAATAAAATATTTTTTATTCACACCATTTCTGAACATTTCCATGTGGTGTCCACCATTTAACCATATTCTCACTCTTACCGTGTCCAATACACTCTGTTAAAGAGCCCATTTATATTTTTATTGTGCAAATAAGCAGTGACAAATATAATTTCCAATGGACTACTCTGTCTGTGAACATAGTAAATGTAGATAATGTTGGGGTACATCAAAATAACCATGTAGCTACGCATATCTGAGACCATAGGATCTTTAAACAATAATTTTAAGTAGTAAAATGGAAACTGGGAGAAATTTGATCTACATTTAAGTTTAGATTATAAAAAAAAACATATATATTCTAATCTACACACGTGTGCTTTATTAAATCAAATGTGACCATCTCTTACCAGTGAAGGACCAGAAGCACCACTGCTAGAGCACAGGTTGATCTTGCTGACAAGCTGATGTTTGCTCACTCAGCATTGTGGTACACCGGGGCGAGCACAGCCAGTAAAACACAGAAAGAGCTAGAGTAGAAGCAAAAGCCATAAAAACATAAGTTTTGACTGACTGCAGTACAGACCAGTTGAACAAACTACAAACGTACCTGAATCTACAACAAAACTAAACAGTTTTTAATATTTAAGTGATAACGCAAGAGTGAGCAGTAGTGTCGTGAGAATCAGTGCATGCTGGGAATGGGATTACACGAGCTGTCCAGTTGATGTTATGTAACGCTGCTCACTTTCCCAGTACTCCGCTAACGTTACGTCAAAAGCTAACGCACTAGCTTGAAACAAAACAGCTCGCTTTTGTTTCCAAACATCATTCTGCTTAACTTTGAGTTTTAAGTAATCTTTTACTGAATACCACCACATGTTTTAACAAATGCGACAATGACTTTTAAATGGTATGTAAATGAGCTGACTAGCCGTTCAATCCAGTTTTGGCGACCTGAAACCGGTTTGAGGGATGCGCTCGCGAGCTGCGGAGCGCGCGAATCAATTGTTTTTACCTGCTGAAGTGTTCCCGCGACTCCTCTACAGCAGCTAACAGTCCAGCAGAAGTACTACAGGCACTTGTAACCGACTGGCTAAACTGCACATCACAGATGTTTGAGAAGAGATGGCCTTTGTATCTGCCATAACTTCCCCTTCCTTTGGGTCTCTAACAATAACCAACACAACACAGCTGGGGCCGCAGTCCCCGCTTAATCTCGCGATACTTCAGTTTGTCATTATCTCCACAGCTGCTGCAGTACTTCAACTAACCACACGGGGCAGTAAAAGACTATAAAGACCTAGCAACTAGACGACAAGAATAAGTATTATTAGTTATCGTTTGCTCACTTTTATGTCGTAGTAAACGGTCAGAAAAAGTCCTTCAGCACTATAAGCAGCATGAAGAAAACTGTAAGTCCTCTAACAAATGTATGTTTTCTGTAGCTATCATTTCACAGACACAGTCTTTCAATTCTGCAATATTTTTCTGGTACATTTGCGTTGTATTTTTTCTTCTCTTTCGGTGTCATCTCTCCTAACCTTTTTTTCTGTGGCGGGACTGGGATGACCATCAGTAATTAGCGGTTATAAATATAAACATTTTTTGTTTTTTACTTACAGAAACAACGCAAATTTGGGGTGGCTTGAACCATTTAAAGCTAATTTGATTAGGAAGAATAACCACCCCATCCCCCTTGTGTTAATCAACTGTGTCACACCCTCCACCAAACATCAACACACTACACAACACCGACATAGGGCCCCCCATTCACCCATATATAACTGCTCTGGCTAGTACTTACTTCTTTTTTCCTTGAACGGTGTCATTTATGTAGAATGCTTTTTAAAACAAACATAGACCTAGGGAATTAAAAAAAATAAATGAATAAAAATTTTATGAAATTTTGATAAATCTTTAATCACTCACAACACACGCCTCCAGTTGCTATAGAGATACCTCAAAAATTATTTAAAGACAAAATTCTAAAGATGGCTGATGCACAATGGTTTCTCTGATGTATAAGGTCTATAAGCTGAACCTCCCATAATGTCCTATAGCCACCACCAAGAAAGCATCTAGAGCACCCTGGTAATATTCTGTCATCTGTCTGTCTCACAATCAAAAATATGAAAGGCTGGAACCCGTCCTGGTCAGCAATAATTGTATCTGACCAGATTTGCTACTCCATGATACAATGCAGCAACAGGGAACACCTCAAATGGAGGGTGTTGTGTAGTGTGTTGATGTTTGGTGGGGGTGTGACACAGCTGATTAACACACAGGGGTGAAATAATTCTTTGTTCCAATCAAATGAACTTGAATGGTTTATAGCACCCCATCCCTGCCCCCAATTTACATTTCTAGATTTTAATCACTGTTAACACCTGCTATAACCCTTAGTTACTATATATATATATATATATATATATATATATACTGTATATAAAATAACAACATGCAGTATTTTTTTTTTTATTATGGCATACAACAGTTAAACAGTTAATTCACGAGTTCCCACTTACTCATTAATAACCAATAGTAAGCATGTTTGGCGTACTGTCCGGGGAGCAGGCAGGGAGTCCGGTGGACCCCGAGCACTTTATTATTATTAATCATTCCTAAACTGCATCATTTTATCACTGTAAAAAAATTACAATAGCTAAACTGTTATGTTCATTAGCTTTTCTGTTGATCAATAAAATTGATTTAAATATAAATAAATAATAGATTGTAAAAGTACAACTAATGGAATAGACTACTAATTGACTCAGAGTATTCATTGTAATTTTTAATCTACTTGATGGAACAGGGGGAAAAAACACACCATGCATAAAACACAGACATTTTATTAATTTAAAAAAGTGAAAAAAAAGTACAAGGTTGCTGAAAATTTACAAACGACTGACTTTTCCTTTTCTCATATAGTGTAATGTACAGTTTCTCTTAAATCATTACATCCATAATATTTAAAGAAATTTCATATGCATGAATACAAAATAATTTACAAATTCACATGCAACCATACTAATTTATCTTTTAATAGTAAGACAATCTCAGAATACTGAAACATCAAAGCAAAGAAAACAGGATTTTCTGGGTGTGTACAAACAGTCTAACATGATAACAGTGCAGTTCTACATTGGCCTTTTGCCGTAGTTCTCAATATCAAAATGATGTAGGTTAGATTTTTCATTGCATGGTCCGTTGTTTGACAAAGGTGATTCCTAACCAGGATATTTAATAATTTATCCTCCAACCGGACTATCCAGTTCACTCGAATATTTGCAAGCTGTTACCCCATGCTCCATTTTCTAAAACTGCAACATAAGGGCCTGAAAACAAACATTTTCGACATGACTGATTTTGTCTTTGTTGTCAGAAGGTGGCAGTGAAATATTACAAGCTTAGCCATTTTGTTGCGAAATACTAGTGAACGAAGAAGCACTTGCTTGAGACATTATATAGAAATAACTGTTGGACATAATATCTCTGAACATATCCATGGTTGAAATACAGCCTAATTCTAGTCAGATTGTTTGCTGAACCTTTTTAACTAAAAAAAAATCTTGGAAATGTCATGAAATCTTTGATAATATTTCAACGAAGCATGGCATATTCATTCTGCATCACAGTAGCTGCCTATTATGCAAATTTGCTAAAGCCTGGGGCTTCCCATCCCAATATAGTTGTGGAGACAGTGAGATTCTGATCTGTGAATATTATGGATTGTTGTATCCTTTAAACTACATTGAGTTTCATATATTAGAACTGCAAGTTTGATGATACTTTTTTATTTTTTAAAGCTCACCAAACAATGTTAAAGGCATCCAACAATTAATGCATTTATTGATCACGACTGGACATTACTGGACTGACTCAGTCATCATTGACATTCATTGTAACTCTACACTATGGTGTGGTATCAACACGGCACCATCTATAGGGTCACAAGTTTGAAAATACATCAAAAATGTATATGCATATAAACCTGAAGTGCAAAGTAATAATTCCACAATAATCCACGTTACTCTACGTGATATTCAATGAGATTTTCGCAGGCGTAGATTATTTCTCGGCAATGGCAGGCAGCATGCATGCGCGAATACGGGCTTCCTTCCATGCGCTGCGGCACTCTGAGATCCAGTGGGACACTATGGTCTGTTTGTCCATGCACCGACTGCTCTTTCCTCTCCAACCAGCAGGGGCACCGTCGAGCTTGGGAACGCCACTACGTGAGGCCAGGCTGCCTTCATCCAGCTTCTTCCTGCTGAGCGGCGACCGCTGCAGGACCGTAGCCACAGGGATCGTCTCCGGCAGGCAAAGCTCTGGGCAGCTGCTTTTCCGCTGGGTGTCAGGCGCCGAGGAACAGCATGGGAAGGTGTCACTGCGAGGCCGGCGTGGGGGAACGCTGCCCCTTCTGGTGGAGAGCGCTAGTGCACCTCTGTGGCTGTAGAGGTACTCCAGCGGATCTGCAGGGCCTGGGATGTCACCTCTGCATCCGTTGTCCTCCTCTGGGGCAGCCTGGGCCTGCAGAGGTTCTGACGGAGCAGATCTGATGGTATCTTTTTCTTTATGGGCTTGTTCAGCGGTCTGGTTGCTGCTTGTGGAGGTGTGAGGCTGCGGAGGCTGCAGATGCTGGCGCAGGCGGTGCAGTCGTAGGCAGGGCTTTGGGGAATCCAAAGGCCCGATGGACAGGATGTCACAGTCTGGCTCATGCAGAGGGAAGGTGGGCCGGGCCAGATGGCAGATGGAGAGGAAGTAATCCTGCGTGGTGGTGTGCTGGCTGTTGGTCTGGTTCAGGTCCTGGACCAGCTCCTCATAGCCTTCCCTGATGGTGGGAAGTCCACGTTTAGCCAGTAATCTGGACCTGGGACGCATGACTGTAAAAAGGGGAAATAATGGGTCATTAAATAGATTTCTTGATAACACTTAATAATGTTCCATTAGTTAACATTAACTATACAACGAGCAACACGTTTTCGACAGTATTTATTCATTCTTGTTTATAGGAGCATTCAGCAATGTCAACAACTGGAGCATGGAGGATAGAGAAGTGTTTACACACCTTTTTAAAATGGTGAGTGCCAGTGTTTTGTATGACAAGCATTCGGCCAGTGAACATATATTTACGTTACTGGTAGTTCCTGTTGTGCTGAGTCAGACTATAAAGCAGGGGCCAATTTAGTCTCCCAAAAAGACTTTCCTATATAACTAAAATTGTTCCCAGTTCTAAACACACCTAAAAGCGGGTACTACCCCACCAATAACAGGAATGATGAAAATGTTCCTTCAGTGTAAAAGCCCCTATTATTACATCTTTTGATTTTAATGATGTATTATAAATGCTTTAGAAGTTTTCTTCATTGTTAACTATATTATTAGCAAATGAAACCTATTGCAAAGTGTTAGCAATTTCTTTCTATCTAAGCTGTTTCAACATAAGTAATGAGATTAAATGGAGAGTAAAATGGAGGTTACACATTAGCAAAATTTTCACTGGCAAAAAAGTCCACTGTGTGTAGTCAAAATTGTAGTATGAAGCGCAGCTCACATAAAAGGCATTTTTAAACCAAGCAGCTTTCTGTGAATCAGTGTGACCAACTTGAACCCGCAAATTCTGTCCTCAGATTGCATGGATTCCTATTAAAATGTCTGGATTTCTGCTGTGAAAATGTGACCTCACAAGTTTCTTTATAATTAGACTTTTCTCCCTAAAAACAGAAAAGGTTCTCTTCATCCCAGCTCTCTAAAATTAGCAATTAACTTAAAAACATTCAAGTTTGTTACATGAAGTGTTATTCTTTCTTAACATCAGTTGTGGACCCTGTTATAAGCAGCATACTCGACACAAAGCGCTGCCTCTACAAATCGTGTCATAGACCATTTCTCATCTTTCTGAAAACTGTTTCATTGAAATCACAAATAAAATGCAACAAATACACCACTGTTGCTGATATACAGTACATCTGCTGACAAAAAAGAACTTTCTGATTAATGAAATCAGTATTATTTTAATCTTTTACAATCTTCTTTCTTTTTCTCTTTAGGCATTTAAGGCAATTTAAGTCAGTTCATGAAATTTGACTCCAAACTCCATGAATTCTCCTAATCTTGGGAATCACAATCTCTGAACAATACAGTTTTCTCCAGGAAACCATAACAACATATATTTGCAATTTAAATCTAGCACACAAAATCATTAAGTTACACTTTACCCGGTAATTTGTTAGCTAACAATGAGCAATACATTTGTAACAGTATTTATCTTTTTAAATATTAGTAGATAAAACTACTGTTAACTGTTATGTTCATAATATCTTGGGTCTATTAATTAGAAATACAAATTTTAATAATGTATTAGTAAATGCTGAAATGAACATGAACTAAGATTCTTACAAACATATCAAATTCACCAGCAGACATACACTTTCACTCACAGAGCTCTAATGCATCTTTTGTTGGCTTTGACATTAATAATCCACATTATTGCTTCATTCATAATTAAACAGCATCGTTTTTGAAGTTATTACCTGCCTGATCATTCCTTATTGATGCTCTGTACAGTAAATGCCAAAAATCAATGTATATAATGGGAGGGATTGGTTACAGGAATATGTGCAAGCCCAGTCTCCATGGCAACGCCTCTTCCCATCACATCCCAGGCTGTGCTCAGATTTCATAGCAATTGGAAAGCAGATACACACATAAACACACACACACCGCCACAAACAGCTCCTCCCCACACCCCCACCGCCCCATGCCCAAATCATCTGAACACCCCTCTTTATTGTGGTAGACCAATGTAAACAACCCAGCACCGATTCCCACCCTTCCCTATTTTCAACTAATTCTCTCTGCCTAAACCTGTTTGGATTTCCCCAGCCCTCGAATGTTCGTATGCCAATCCATGAAGAGAAAAAATATATACTTCAAAATCAAAGCAGGTCTATCTTACACAACCCATTACGACGGACATCTGGCCGTTTCTGACGACAATTGATGAAATGTAAAGAATACCTGGCCTCAATCCTCATGAATAAGAACCTAAAATAGATTCATAATCTATCCTGAAAATAAAACTCATCGTTCTGGTTTCTATTGAGGCCACCGGTGTGTGTCGTGTCCCACCTGAGCGGGGTCTCTCCGGCTGCCTGGCGTTGCTGTGGGTCTCTTCTTCCTCCACTCCTCTTGTCTCGTCTCCTCTTCCCTGCTGCTGCCTCCACTCCCTGCCTCAGCTCAGAGCCTCCAACTGCTGCTACACACACAAAAAAATAATGATTTTCTCCCCCGTCTCCCTCCCTCCCTCTTTCTCTCTTGCCTGTTTGCTTGCTCGCCCTCTCTCGTGTGCCTCACTCTCTCTCCTCCCTTGGTCAGGGCTAAAAATAGCACCTTCATTCCCGTCCCTGTGGCTGTAAAGAATCATTTGCAAAATGGAGTTTACTGATGTGGTGGGGAGAACGAAAGAGGAGAAGGGAAGAAGTTGGTAGGACAGGGCAAGGAATAAGAATTAGACATGATAAAAACACCCCCCCTCATATCTGTGAGATTGACGCACTGATTAAAAGAGCCCCAAAGTTAAAAAAAACCCAAACCGATTGATACTGAGATCAACAAATACATTAATTAGCATTATGTGGGAAACGGAGTTAACAAAGCAGCGGTATAATCATTAATTTGTTATTTTCCGATATCCTATTGCTCTTTTTTGAGGAAATAAAGTCAATTTATCACTGATTTTAGAGCTGTAGCTGTTTTTTGCCCTTGGTTCACTCAATGGTATTCTTATCTTGAGTGAAGAGAGTTGTTTGTATAGCTATATATAGCTCCATCTGCAGGTATATTGAGCCTTCAATGACCTTTTATCATGTTCACGTTGCAGTCACACGTCAGAAAAGGGCATTAAACTTGTGAGCATCAATGTAGCAAACAACACCACAGTACAGGGTCGATTCCCCACATGTGGTGCCTCAAATGTTTACAAGTGCATATATATTGTATGTGTGTGAATTAACACTCAACAAAAATACATAGAAAACAATGTTGTTTACGGTCTTTCTCAAGCCAAACTGACTTTCTATCTCCCTAGTAAATTTATCTGCCTGTATAACTACTAGATAAACAGATTAAAATGTGACAAATTTGTTGCGCAAAGTCCTTTACCTGTAGACTGTTGTTCTGTGTATTCCACAGTCGTTGAGTGAGCTGTTGCTGTTATCGGATGATGCTGTCAACATAGACTTCACAAGACTATCCTGTTTAAGCCACAAACATCATGTTCACTCTTAAAAAATGTTTGTCAGACAAGGCAGGGTGTGAGAAAAAGAGAGAGGGAGTGAAAGGGCGGGACATGTTGAGAGGTAGGAGGTTGTTTTGAAGGTGGAGCAGTTTGGAAATCAGAACATTTTACAGACCAGCCCTTTTAAATTCATTATAATCCCATTCCATTTATCTGACTTCTGGTCAGAGGTCATATAAAAAGCTTTTCAGTCGTGTCGTGTTATTTTAGTATCTTTGTTGAATATATGTTTATTTTTATATTTTCAGTTTTCCTTTTAAATGTAAAGTTTTTTTCAAAGTCTATATAGTTTTTTTCTCATTATTTACTCACCCTCATAAGGTAGCCCAGTAGTGTAAAAACAACAAAATCTCCACAACACAATGAAAATCTTGTGTCTATTGTCTTGTGCTGTAGTTTCGCTGTGTTGCAACTTGTTTCTGTTTCGTTATGTTGTGCTAATTTTGCTGTATTGTCGCTTGTTTTTGTTATGTTGTGCGATTTGTTTCCGTTGTCTTGTGGCTTGATGATGTTTCAAAAACCACAAAAAATGAACATGATAGTAATCTATACATTCTCATTCTCAGTGAATTTAAGTAAAACAGTATGTTCAAAATAATTTTTTTTGTTTATCTATACAATAAAGTCATATAGATCTATGACAGTGAGTAAATTGTGAAAATTTCCATTTTATGTGGAATATCCCTTTAACCACTTTACAGGGTTACTCCACCCCAAAATTCAGATTTTGTCATTAGTCACTTACCTCCATGTCATTCCAAATCCGTAAAAGCTTTGTTTATCTTTGGAACACAATTTAAGATATTTTGGATGAAAACCGGGACGTTTGTGACTGTCCCACTGACAGCCAAATAATGAACACTGTCAAGGTCCAGAGAGGTATAAATAAACAGCGTATCTTTGTGGTGCAGCTGGCACAGAACCACATACGCTGTTTGCTTACAATCAGTGTCATTCATCTATATTTCTCAGGTGTAGGGATATGGTCAAGACTACATTTTTGGATTAAAATGTTGTTCCAGGGTCAATAAAAGATCTGACCTAGGAACACATCTAACTCAGCAAAATCAGGACCTGCTTTTGCAATAAAAACAGAAAATCAAAACTTGAGTGAGAATCAGACCAGGTTTTAGAGGAAAGCTGGGGGAAATACAGATGAAAAGTCACATGAGTGGAGGAAGTGCCTCCACTTCACTGTAACTGATTGATCAGATAGTTAAAAATGTACCCATTCAGAAATCAAGGTGTTTTTAGTGAACACTCAGCTCAAGTTAAATTAAAACTGCCTGTGACCATTTGTTTATGTGTGTGAGTTTAACCAAAAGACTGTTTTAGAGGATGGAGGAAGATGAGAGAAGGAGTCAAATAATGAGAATAATAGTCAGAAAGACAAGGGTTCAGAGTCTTCTTGCTAAGTAGGTCGACCTGGTTCAAATGAAAGAAGGACAAATGCATGACAAGAGGGAATACAGAAGAAATATGGAGCTTTATAATAAAGACTGTAATAGCACAGGCAGTGACTGCTGAAAGACAGAAAACCATGGCAACACGTGTGCGAATCATGCTAGGAATGAACTGTGTTGGCCTCAATGAACTACAGTCACACCAAAGCTGATATATTCTCATACTGATCCAGCCATCTTCTGCTGACAGCCACTCTCAGCAATAAAGAGATTCACACGTTCCTTTCATTTCCAGCACAGAACTGAATCACGTTTGCTCCCATCTGGCAAGAGGCAAAGATCAAATTTAAAGCTAATCCATGGCATTTTCACAGCTGTCACACTATGGTGAATTAAGCATAAGAAGAAGTTGATCAAGTCAAATAATTTTTAATTAATCCACAAGAAGGTAAATCCACGTAGGAAACATTGACAAATGACATCAGAAATACCAGACGAGGGAGCACAGGACAGACTACACTTTAAATACTAAAGCAAATGAAGATAATAAATGAGACGGAGGTTGAGACAAGGGATCCGCCAGCCAGGATGCCGATGGAGACAGGCAGATCTGCAGCAATCCCACCACACAGATGGTGGGCTGAGGGTGAACAGAGGGGCTGCCAGGAGACAGCGGTCGCGCTGGTGAAGACTGGTAAAGAGGTGGTTGGAGAGGGAGGTAAGGCGGGAATTCAGGATGATCAGGGGGATTTGAAATGATGCGTGCTACCCACACACACCACAAGGACACTTCTAGCACCATGAGCGCCAGTGACAGGGGAACGACCTTAGTGGTTTTTATGTATAGGCATATAGTTAATTGCAGACAGATAATTGTAGGGGAGACAGTTCAAATACGACCTCGTTGGTCATGACGGGACAGACGGAAGATGATGGTGGGAGAAGACAAGGCATGTCTGTACACAAATCTACGTCCTCTGAGTGCTGCCTCAGCTCACCGCTAGTGGTGGTGCAGTGGGCTGGGCATTCCTGCACGCCCTAAACACATGGGGGATGAAAACACAACAAAGCAGGTCCATAGGTCTGACAACTATAAACATTATTTTTGTACAGTGGATGAACATATGGTGCTAATAAAACATTACAAACCTTTTACATCCCTTTTTGCACTTGTGTTTGCTTTCTGAGCCAACTGACAAACAGATTCACATTGTTTAACACTAATAAAATGTACTTTATTTTGACAAAAGTAATTATATAACAGTTTCTTCCTAAAAGAAAGTGTTTAAATGAATGTGTCATCTGATGGTAATGATGTCTTTGATGGAACACCCGTTATTATTTTAATAATCACAATCTAATAAACACATCTCTCAAAACAAATTTTGCAATAATAACCTATGCGTGATTAATAATATGCATTAGTTATATGTTACACTTAGCTTACCAATGTTTAAAGTACTGATTTTAAAGAATGAGCCTGCATTTTAGATTTAGACTAATTTGGACTAATAAGAAAAATATGTCTGTACAATAGGCTAAATGCATTACTCACCTGTATCTAGCGATGTTACAGTTCTCCAAATCATGAAATAAATAGTAAATTAATCCTATAAATACATTTTAACCCAAATATTAATATTTCACCTATGAGCAGGTTTATTTTTAGTGGATTTGCCAGTGTTTGGAATAAAATCTGAATAAGCGGCTGTGTCCTTAGAGGGCTTAATAAACACAACACAGCAGGGCATTTAGATGTACCGTGAACTGGAAGGTCTGGTTTATGAGTAACTGTGCGCGTCTTCTGTAGCACGTGTAACCTGTTTATCACGTGCAGGATAGCGGCCCACTGAGATCCTTTGAAAAGGTGACCTTTATCAGTCACCCTCAGCACTGACAGCCTGTTCGGTACTAAAGATTTTTTGCTCTCAGACGACACGATACCTTCATCATCCTTCTGTTCGTGACTGCTGCATCATCTCCCTGTCACTTTAATAAATCAAGCGTGCTGCATGTGATCTGGCATCAAAGGCTTTGATGGAGCTACATATGGCAAGCCGAAAATAGCTTAGCCTCCTTTAATATTCGCTAGTTATTTTTGAAAAACATTTTTTTTAACTATTGAATGAATAATTAGCTGTCTCAAATACCTAATTAGCTGACTATCTAGACTAGAGCATTAGGGCTTTGGTATTTGTTCACTGGTTATTTAGACATTGTCATTTTTTTTTATGTACAGGTCTCACTTTTACTGACAATGTTAAGTTTTTCTAACTGATTATTTAATTTCTGGACATTTTTGTGGAACTATTCTAATTTACAGATCATAGATCTATAGACTTTAAAGTGCCCCTATTAGGGGTTATGAAAGGTTAATATTTTTGGTTTTGGGAGTCTCAGGCAACAGGCTGACATGCATGCAAAACAAAAAACACTTTCATTTATTTTTTTTACTTTATTTGTTTAATGACTCCCAAACGATTCGTCCAACGATTCATTTTTTCAAGTCACTTTCATTTAAAACGGTGAGATTTTAACGCTCCAAAAGCGGCACCTAGTGACAAAGAATGAATTTGCATTTTCATTTACTTGAAAAGACAAGAGGACGGGCAATCTGCAAATGTTTCATTTTGACGTTAACATGAAACGGCTTGGGACTCGTTTTAAAAACGACTC
>JAUMHE010000077.1:8425520-8447654 GCA_032359235.1 Enteromius mattozi
CCTCAGCATTGTTAAACTCCTCTGTTCAAATAAACTTACCTGTTTCACTTTACCTCTCGTCTCTGCTGGTTACTGAGAGTGACAGAAGCTCAGCCCCTCAAAAACAAACAGAGGAGCGGTGCACGGTGAATAGCATGGAGCAGGATGAAGCAGCTGCACCTAATGAGCCTTACCACACGTTTCTGCAAATACTCCACGAGGTACGTTCACAGGCACCCACAGCTAGCCCAGCGGCTCGCCCCCTCCTCAGTTTTCTGGAGACAATATCTCATGTAGTGGATTCTTGTTACAGTGTTCTCTTTATCTCGAGGCACAGTCGCGACATTTCCCCACCGATCGAAGCAAGATTGCTTTTATCATCACCCTGCTAACGGGACGAGCCTTACAATGGGCAGAAGCCTTATGGTCAATGGAAAGCCCCTATGTGAACTCGTTGGATCAGTTCCTTCTCCACTTTCGCCAGGTATTCGGTCAACCTATCACTCCGATCACGGTGCAGGAAGAGCTGCTTCAACTCCAGCAAGGCAAGCTCCCCATGCACGAATATATCCTTTGTTTCCGCACCCTAGCCCTTACGAGCGGATGGAATGATTCGGCACTGCTGGCTATGTTTCGTCGGGGTCTCAACGCAAATGTTCGCTTACAAATGGCCATATATGATGATAATGTGAAAGCCCGGTGGAAATCACACCTCCTTCCAGCTCTACCGAAGAGCCGATGCACACGGACACCTACCATCTCACTGTACATGAACACACAAGACGTTTACAAGGGGGTCTGTGTTTGTAATGTGGCAGTCCATCTCATCTCCTCAATACCCTGTTCGTCCCTCAAAGCCTTCGGTGAGTGTGGGTCACATTGTCAGTAATGTTCATACCATACCTCTTATTGATGCTATGATTGTCTTTGACACACACCTCTCCCCTGTGAAAGTGTTGGTGGACTCAGGAGCTGCCGGCAATTTCATGTCATCACGTTGTCTGGAGGCGTTACGGATCCCCAAACTCAAAAGCCCCACAGCTTACCGAATTACCATGATCCAAGGAAAAGCCCTATTACCACCTGCACACCAGCCCTCACCCTTTGGATTGGTTGTCTTCACCAGGAGTCTATCTCCTTTTTAATTCTGCCTGAGGCCACAGTGGATGTCCTGTTGGGCCGACCTTGGCTTGAGACACATGACCCTCAGATCCTCTGGAAAACAGGTGAAGTGTTAAAATGGAGTGATCAGTGTCAGAGCAATTGTCTGTTCTCTCGTCCTCAGCGTAACATTCCCTGTTGCTCCACAACCATCGAAAGCCCTGACATGCCTATTGACTCCCCCATTCCTCCTGAGTATGGTAATTTCCAGGATGTATTCAGCAAAACCGCAGCCATGAAATTAATGAAATTGAAATGAAATTATGGACTCTGTGCATACCTCCCCAGGATCCGGACACCCAGGCAGCCGACGCACCCTCTCGCTCCTCCGCAACAACTTCTGGTGGCCTCGGATGGCTGGGACGTGTACCGCTACGTCCGTGGATGCTCCGTCTGCACCATCACAAACACCACCTGTCGTCTGCCCGAGGGTAAGCTGGTTCCCTTACCTCTTCCTCAAAGACCCTTGTCCCACATAGGGATTGATTTTTCCACCGACCTGCCTGAATCAGATGGTTTCACGACCATTTTAGTTGTAGTTGACCGTTTCTCAAAAATTAATTACCTTGCCTGGATTACCTACTGCCATGAACACTGCTCAGTTGTTATTCTCCCAAGTTTTCAGACATTTCGGAATTCCAGAGGACATCATCTCTGACTGAGGACCCCAATTCACGTCTCGAGTGTGGAAGGAGTTCTTCCATTTGTTAGGGGTCTCGATCAGCTTATCCTCGGGTTACCATCCTCAGACGAATGGCCAGACGGAGCGGAAAATCCAAGAAATCAGTCGCTACCTCCGAGCCTACTGCCACGACCACCAGAATTCCTGGAACCAGTGTCTGCCCTTGAACTCATTGAGGCAAGAAACTATCGGCTTAACACCCTTTCAATGTGTTCTAGGTTACCAGCCACCTCTCTTTCCTTGGAACAACGAACCTTCCTCAGTCCCAGCGGTGGATTTCTGGTTCCCGGGAGAGCGAGAGGGTGTGGGACTCAGTGCACGTCCACCTGCAGAGGGCAGTCCGGAGGCATCAGCTATGGGCAGACACCCGTCGTTCCCCAACGCCCGAGTACCAACCTGGCGAGTTAGTCTGGCTCTCAACCCGGGACATCAACCTCCGGCTGCCCTGCCGCAAGCTGAGTCCCAGATTCATAGGTCCTTTCCCAATCACACGCCGTATCAGTGAAGTGACCTATGAGTTACAACTTCCACCTCACTACCGCATTGCACCCACCTTTCATGTTTCATTGTTAAAACGCCACATTGATCCTCTGTTCCCTCCTCCAGCAGACCACCCGGAACCCCCTCCTCCACCCGAGATTGAGACTCCGGAGAACATCTACCGAGTCCAAGAGATCCTCAACTCCCGGCGGTGGAACGGGCGGCTCCAGTACCTGATTGAGTGGGAGGGATACGGTCGAGAGAGATGCTGGATCGATCGCGATGACATACTTGATCCTTCACTGGCCGCTGAATTTCACCAGTCCCATCCGAACTGTCCCACTCCCAGAGGTCATGGCTGCCCTCGCCGTCGGATGCGAGCGTCAGGAGATGCTCGTGGAGGAGGGGGTAATAAATGCTCAAGGTTGAAACTCTCGTTGTATCTACGCTCACCTGTCTGCCCGAAAGCCTGCCTGCCTGTACTGGACAACGAACTTTGCCATTAAGACTGAGTATCCTTATTGCACATCTCTACATACCTTCTAAGCCTAGCGAACTGCCTCCATACCTGCAACAATAGGACCCCATGCTACATGTGCTACTTACCTGCTTCACTTACCTGTGATACTTACCTGCTTCGAAATCCTCAGCATTGTTAAACTCCTCTGTTCAAATAAACTTACCTGTTTCACTTTACCTCTCGTCTCTGCTGGTTACTGAGCATGACACTAATGCTGTATGCCGTCTTTTTTTTTTAAGCCACAGAAGGATTTTTTTTGTGAAAATATTACTAATCGTGCATGTCCATATATAATGGCAGTGGACATTTGGAATGTCACATGGGATCATTCTGTGATACTTCTGCATCTTTTTTTAAAACCTGATGCTGGTTACTATTCACTGCCAATTTATGGATGAGTGAGAACAGGGCATTTTTAAAATGTCTCCTTTCATGGCCTGAAAAAAAATATAGGCAAATGCCATTTGAACAACACCAGGGTGAGTAAATAATGACTAAATTTTCAATTCTTTAATATCCATTACTAGACGTACTGCCCTCATTAGCCCTTAAAGCTCTTTAGGTTTAGTTCTGGATTTACAGTTGTCCACTTTGGCCATTTTGTCGGATTCTCACCATAACGATAACTCCATATCTGAGCGGTCCAGTGGTCTGGACGGTCTCCGTGTCATCATTGTTAGTGTACTCCCATGCCACTCCTTTCTCAATTACTGTACGTGACTCAGGAAAATCACCATCGTCGTTCAGGAAGATATGATCTGTGGCCTGGTTCTTCACCGCTAGCAGAGGAAAATTTAACATTAGGACGGTCTTAACTCTGTGCAGTCCAATTCATGCACAGAGTAAGACAAAAACAAGGATCAATCTTCATCAAGCTGATTTTACATGCATTTCTTGCACCTATAAATCACAGTATTGGAATGCATTACTTTTAAGCAGCTAAGGTGCTTCACGGCCACTGAGCTGGAGTTTCTAATGTTCACAGTGCCAGGAGGAGTCCAAACCACTCCATCAATAACAAACAGTGGGAGGCCAGACACTTGAATTATGAGGGCTAGCGTCAGAGTAATTAATCACACAGGTATTTGCTGAGAAGGAGCCTCTACCTAGAATATGAGGAGTTCCTTTAAATTCACGGATCTGTATGTGGCGTGCTCCTCTAGGAATCTCCAGGATCTTTAGAAAACCTAAGAATACAATTCACAAAAATAAAAAACAAGATTTGAGAAATTTTAGAATAAATCTGGGTTGAACACACTGAGTGAACTACACGTGTCATGTACTGTATATAGACCTGCTCATGGAGAACCTCACCTGGTTTCCTTGTGCTGCGGGTGAAATTTCCTTTGACAATCTTGCAGGTAGAGTTGTCTCCTCCACATACGCCACACTTATCATCCTCTAGTTCTGAGGCTATAACATTGTCACAGCCCACTTTCTGTGCAGAAAACAGGGTTTAAGAGAACCAAGAATATATAGAGGCATAAGCTAAGCAAATTTTTTTATATAACTTCTTTGCAGAACCTCTGTTTTTGAATCCATTTAAGGTGTGCACTCAGTAATTTAAAGATTTTAGACATTAAGAAATGATTAGTAGTTTTAAAAATGTTTAAACTCATGTTACAAGTAACATGTTTAGATTGTGTGACCAGCCAAATAATACTCAATTTATATCAGTAATAATAATGGGAGCCTATCAGGCCAATAAATAGAGGAAAAATAAAAAAAGCAGTTTTGTAGTTTTTCTATGGCTTTTGTTTTTGAGTGTAATGCATCATGCATGGCAATAAATGACTTATAAAGGTAAAGACAACAGTGCTCCTGTCCAGATATTTTGCATGAAAAATAATGCAAGGATCGTGAATTTACTCTAATCTTAATTCTAACCAGAACCACTGTTTGCCAATAAAATCAATAAATGTCAGTAAAAGGTAGGAAACACTTTTGAGCACACAACTGCATGGAAACAACAAAAATCCCATCTTTCCTTTAGTGAGTACCAGTGCTGGTGCACATTCAAACACAGCCTTTTTCCAGACATTCATATCCCTCTCAGATTATAAAGCAATACATCTTGGAATGCACTTCATCTTTTAATTCCACTAGCAAAACACTGAGATCTAAGCCTACTTCATCAATCAGTACTTTGCAGTCATGTATTCCACCAATGGCAGAACTAGCTAAACACAGGCCATTGAAGACAGCGACCTATTTAAGCAAATCAACAATTTACCTGGAAGTGAGAAGTGGAAAGGCATCAGAAGGCTGATTAGGCCTGATATTATTCATTCTATGGCATTCTGCAGTATGAACTTCAGTGATGGATGGTTTGTGTGGGTGTGTTTGAATAACCTTTACCTCACACTCCCCACGCACACACACGCTGTAAGGGTCTTTGTAGGAACAATGGGTGCCATCATGCACCATTCTCTTCATGGACACCACATCTCCAGTTTCTTTTGACTGGCAGTAGAGTTGACATCTCTCTTCAGCTGTTAAAAAAACAGACCACAGACAAATTCATACAATTCATTCATATTTGTTTGAACACACTGTAAGAAACTACAGACTGCCCTGGCCCAGATTACACTCCACAATAGATGTATGTACGATCATGCTCATATCCCAAAATGGATTAAATATTATAGAGAAGAAAAAAGTCAACAGTTATGTTGTTTCTAGATAATTTTGGATTATCATATATTAAGCAAATGGTAACCAATTGTTGAATATTGTGACATCCAAATGGATATATTTAGTAAGAATGCCACTAATATTATATTTGTGGTGTAATAATAATCAGTTTGGAGTTCTAAAAGAAGGTGTCATTAATACAAGGTACATTAATAATCATTAATGTAGGATTTAAAAAGAAAACCTGTGTCTTCACTGCAACGTTGTTCTCACTATATGTGCAGTGAAAACAAGATTGTTTACTCCTCTGAGCAGTAGAGCGGGAGGCTGGAGTGGTTATTAGCTGGCTACCTGCATTCCCTTTACTGTAGCAGTAATTTGGTCCCAGCGGATAACTGGAGATGCCATTGCTGCTTAATCACATTTCCATGTGCCTTTCTTCCAACCGCTGCTGTCCAGCTCTTGGCTGATGCCCTTCTCAATGACTGGGCCAAATCTTTGGTGAATGTTTCCAAGCAGCTAAGAGCAACTCTTCAGTTAAGTAACAACACTATTACTCTTTCTAAAGTCTTATTGTTGAAGTTACCAAATAAAAATATAAAAAATTATACCATGGTCCTGTAGGAGCGATACAGACACTTTTTCCAGCTTTGTTTTCATCCTTTCCATGAATTTATGTTCTATTTTCTTTGTTGTTATGCATTAACGTTGGTGACATGATATTAAACTATGAGACTTGTTTCACAGTGGGATAAAAAAAACCCCATTAATCTCTCAGTTTTGCAAATCGGATTTGTAAGATATGAACCTGCAGTTACAGGAAAAAAATTATTTGTGAGATAAAAGGCACTATTAGATTTTTGTATTTTTTTTCCATGTAAAAATGTTTGTGCTAGTTAACAATGCATTAACCAATGTTAACACAATTTTTGATCTCAAAAATTTAATATTAAGAAATGCTAGAAATATTTTTCATTGTTAGTTCATGCTAACTAATGTAGTTAATAAAATGAAACATTATTGTACGTATTACTGATATCACAAAACGCTGAAGCGTAAAACCATTAAAATGCAAAAAAAGTGATTCTATGTGGCACATAACATACAAATACATATTTCTTAGCTCTTATATCATGGAAACATTTACAGAAAAAGTAGCATTAGTAAATGATATAAAAGAAATCCCACACATTTCTTTGAAAGAAAGATGAACAGGGTCCAAGACACATGGCAGACATCAGGAAGCATTAAAATGAAGTGTTAATACCATGTGTCTGTGCCAATGTCTTTTTCACCAGCATAAAATAAGACTGAACAAAAATGGAAAATAATGTGCAAATGAACAACCCTAAATAAATCAGATCATCACTCACATTCAGGGTGCTCGTAGGGCAGCCAATGGTGTTTGATGCCCTCATGCTCAAAGTGTGGGTTCCACATCTTGCACTGTTCCTCTCTAAAGTCAGCCAGGGCCTTTGCACACTCCTCCATGTTACAAAGCTGGAACTCATAGTTGTTTCCATAACAAGTGCGCCCCCCGTTGGCCGGACTACAACACAAAACAGATTTGCTCAAGTCAACCGAGGAGAAATGTGAGAACATGAGAATACCACTTTCACTGATTTGAAGACACTCACATTGGGTTGTTGCACTCTCGAGTTCGGAACCGTACTCCACCACCACAGGTACGAGAACAGGAGCCAAACTTAGTCCACTGACCCCAATGGCCATCCTGCCTAAGAATGTCTGGTGTCAGCTTGATACAGTGACCCTTAAAACAGTGCTGGAGAAATAAATAAAGAGGAAGAAAAGAATCTGAAAATGATATCTGGCTTTCTGGTTCTGGGTATATGCTCAGATTCTGAGTATAAGGTCTGACCTTTCCTGTTGCACACTTGGTCCCGTCGATAGGAGGGCCCTTCTTGGTCTTGCAGAAGAAAGGGTTCTCGGGGTGGCTGCACCACAGCTGCTTGCAAGGATCGTAGGTGCTGTACTAAAAGAAACAGTCATGCTCGCATTCATACATGCATACCATGTGACCAGACCAGAATAAATGGCCGTATAGTGGCAGGAAAATGGGAAAGTGTCAGACGTCTTGTTTTTTACTTGTTTATTACTTGATTAGGAATACTGAAAGTACAAGTACAGGTGCATCTCAATAAATTATGTTGAAAAGTTCAGTTACTTCAGTAATTCAACTCAAATTGTAAAACTTATTATTAGTTATATATAAGTTAAGTTAATATTTAAGTTAAGTTATATATAAGTTAGTTATATTAAGTTATATATAACAACGTATTAAATAAATTCAGTGCACACAGACTGAAGTAGTTTAAGTCTTTGGTTCTTTTAATTGTGATGATGTAGGCTCACATTTAACAAAAAAACTCAACAAATTAGAATATGGTGGCATGTCAATAAGCTAATCAACTCAAAACACCAGCAAAGGTTTCCTGAGCCTTCAAAATTATCTCTCAGTTTGGTTTACTAGGCTAAACAATCATGGGGAAGACTGCTGATCTGACAGTTGTCCAGAAGATAATCACTGACACCCTTTACAAGGAGGGTAAGCCACAAACTGGCTGTTAACAGAGTGCTGTATCCAAGCATGTTAACAGAAAGTTGAGTGTAAGAAAAAAATGTGGAAGAAAAAGATGCACAACCAACCAAGAGAACCACAGTTTCATAAGGATTGTCAAGCAAAATTGATTCACGAACTTGGGTGAACTTCACAAGGAAGGGACTGAGGCTGGGGTCAAGGCATCAAGAGCCACCACACACAGATGTGTCAAGGAATTTGGCTACAGTTGTCGTATTCCTCTTGTGAAGCCACTCCTGAACCACAGACAATGTCAGAGACATCTTACCTGGGCTAAGGAGGTCCAAAGTGCCCAGTGGTCCAAAGTCCTCTTTTTAGATGAGACCAAGTTTTGTATTTCATTTGGAAACCAAGGTCCTAGAGTCTGGAGGAAGGGTGGAGAAGCTCATAGCCCAAGTTGCATGAAGTCCAGTGTTAAGTTTCCACAGACTATGTGATGATTTGGGGTGCAATGTCATCTGCTGGTGTTGGTCCATTGTATTTTTTGAAAACCAGCGTCACTGCAACCATTTACCAAGAAATCTTGGAGCACTTCATGCTTCCTTCTGTTAACCAGCTTTTTAAGGATGCTGATTTCATTTTAGAGCAGGATTTGGCACCTGCCCACACTGCCAAAAGCACCAAAAGTTGGTTAAATGACCATGGTGTTGGTGTGCCCGACTGGTCAGCAAACTCATTAGTTTTCTAATTTGTTGAGATAGTGAATTGGTGGGTTTTTGTTAAATGTGAGCCTAAAACATCACAATTAAAAGAACCAAACTTAAACTTAATCTGCTTCAGTCTGTGTACACTGAATTTATTTAATACACAAGTTTCACAATTTGAGTTGAATTACTGAAATAAACAAACTTTTGCATGACATTCTAATTTATTGAGATGCGCCTGTATATGCATCTATGAGAACAGTTAATAAATAATAATTAATAATTTATAAATAAATATGTAGATCAGACAGATCCTCACGATGATTAAAAAGGAAGCAAAAACATGATTGTCTGTACAAATAGCTACATGATCAATATAATATTTGATTAAATTTGATTAGTCAAGTAGCGCAGAAATCTTAAATATTCTTAATTCTTATTGAGATTTTCTAAATGTCATAATTTTATGTCATGGCAAAACAAAAAAACAAGCATTCCACATTTTCAGTATTATTTCATTATCTTAAATGGGTCATATGATGCAATTAAGTTTTCCTTTCTCTATGGAGTATTACAAGCTGTTAGGGCATAGATAAGCTCCCTAAAATTGCAAAGACTAAAGTTTCAAAACCAAAGAGATATTCTTTATTAAAGTTATAACTTATCCACACCCACCTAAAACTTCTTATTTAAACACGTCCCCACACTTCTCTACGTCATGGTGTGGGTTTTTAAACACTGCCCAAATGTTTAAGCAAAGAAAGAAGGCAGAAATAATATTCTCACTGTAGTGTTGCTGCTGGCGCCATGTTCTGGAGATGCTGTGTTTCATTGTGAAACTGAAACTACTTTGTTTTTGCTTTCAGTAGAGGACACACTAGAAATCAGTGGTTAAGTTGTATTTACAACACTGTTCCAGAACAGTTCAACCCAAATATTAGAATGTGTTCAGTACATTTATGGAGAACTGATTCCTGAATGTATTTACATGGCGCAACACATAAAAAGACAGTGCTAAACCATTATAATCAATAATTATGTCCCCACTGGATGCAACAAATGCCTCATTTGTAATGGCTTTTATTGTTTTTGCGTCATAGCGCCGGGGTATTCAGCCAATCAAAACGCCCTCCAATCATAGCACACCTCACTTTTTTAGAAAGATGAGCTTTGTACAAATCAACCCATTTCAGGAAGGCGGGGCTTAGAGGAGAAACAATAATGTACAGCAGGGGTAGGCAACGTCAGTCCTAGAGTGTCGATGTCCTGCAGAGTTTCACTCCAACCCTAATCAAACACAACTGAACAATCTAATCAAGGTCTTCAAGGCTACAGGCAGGTGAGTTTTTTATCAGGGTTGCAGCTAAACTCTGCAGGACATCGACACTCCAGGATCAACGTTGCCTACCCCTGATGTACAGTATGTGGAAAATAATGTATTTTTTGAATGTTAAACCTTTTTTACACCAAATACACAAAATACTACTTTTTTTTTAGCAGCATCATATGACCCCTTTAACTTGGACCCCTTTACCAACTATAAACCTAGTTTATGTGGTCAAATGTGGAGTGAGATGGCATGTCAGGTTAGTTGGTATGACAAAGTTTCTCTTTTACTCACCGCAGTGCACATCATATAGCCCATGCCGAAGTCAAAGCGACACTGGTCATTCATAGAGTAATGCAGACCAGGCAGCTGGGGCAGAGTTGGCCATTCATGATCAAAGGGGTCGTCACGCAGACAGTCATATGTACTGCATGAGTAATAGTACGATCTTAGAATTTGTAATCAAGGAACAGAATGAATATATTCATATACTACAAAGAAGGAAGCTACCAAAACCAGGTAACTCACTTGAGGTATCGCCTGAGCTCCTGTTGACTGCATCGGGACCAATGAAAGCGGTGGAAGGCTGCTTGAACCAGAGGAGCCATTATACTCCCCATGGGAACCTCATCCCCACACTCATTTGCCTGGCCATCATGCTCCATCCCCAGTCTGAATATAATAAATAACAAGAACACATTCACTCAGTCAATACAATCATCTTCTGCACTGAATGGAAATCTATATACCATACATACACAGCATCTTTGTTTGCGATGATATACAAAATATGATCAAATATCTAGAAATGTAAATTCCACAACTTTCTATTTTTATTGATTGTTTTTGTGGCAGATAAATACTTTTCTGATTAAAAATACAATAAAAAAAAATTATATTCAACGATATTACCAACCTCCCAATAGCTTCAATATAGTTAAAGGTGCGCTAAGCAATAATTAAAAAAACACTTTTGACCACAGTGTCGGACTGAGTACCAGTTGTAGCCAATCAGCAGAAAGGGGCGTGTCTTGTAATGATAAAGATATGAGAGCGCTCAGTTAAAAGTGAACAGGATGGATATAAGCAGACTGACATAAGATAGAGAGTGATTACAGATAAAAAAAAGAGGAAAATAGTGGAGGAAAAAGACACACGGAAGACCAAGGAACACGCCGCTATTTTTAAAAATAGGCTCATTTTCCAGCTCCCCCTAGAGTTAAACAATTTAGTTTTACCGGTTTCAAATCCATTCAGCTGATATTCAGGTCTGGCGGTTGTACTTTCCGCTGAACTCTAGGGGGGTTTGAAAATGAGAAAATAGTGGAGTGTTCCTTTAAAAAGAAGGATTACGAACAGGCAATAGGTGGGACTTGTGTAAATATTGGAGCAATTTTTCAGTATTGGAGAGAACTCAAGGACCGGGAAGGGCTTGAACCGAATGCTGAAGTAACATTGTTTTGGCATTATTTCACACAACTTATCTGTGCTGACTTTTGTTTGAATATTCTTGTGTGTCATCATCGTTATGCCAGGGTTGTGTATGTACTCATGGGGGGAAGATATCAAAACAGGGATAAGATGATGTTGGGATATGGGCAGTCGGGCTGAACTACTAGTTTTTTAAGATTAACTTGCATATTGACACTTTCATACTAGCTTCTCAAACACTGGTCAGTGGTGGCATATTATCAGGGAAGGTTTTGCTCACACATGTCCTGTCTCATGGGCAACTACAAAGGCCGATGAGAAGCCATCCTCATGGTTCAGAGTGCAACTTCTCACAGGGTGACACATTCCTGTCACAGGAGCATAACCTGTAAAGAGAGGAAAGATAAATTGTTGTCAGTGATCTGTTGTTTATATGGGCTCAAATTGTCATGTCTCTCTGGAAAAAAATAAAAGAAGAAAGTATGAGATGATTACAGTTCATTCTCCCTATTACATGACATTTAATTAGTCTGCATATCTGCAATTCTTGATACATTTGTCATATTTAAATGTAAGTTCATAGAATTCAAAAGTATTACCTTGCATGCCAGTGGGCCCAAATTCTTGTCTAGTGAGGAAAATGGCATGGTCGTGGTATTCTGCATCATTCTTATCCTCTTTTTGCTGCAGAAAGGCCCAGCGGCAGACATTCTCCAGACTCTGGGAAGCATTCCCCAGCTCAATCAAACCCATGGACTGACAATACCAACACAAATCATAGGTTAATACCGGTATCATTTTGCACACTTTTTTTTTTAAGAGAAGAGTTTCTACAGTTTGATGTTAGAGTTCTCCTTGAGCTTCCAGAGTTTATTTATTAATTCATTCAGTAATTAAATGCAAAGTGGTCCAAAAAATAAAGAAACTTAAACCTGCTGGATGGGACTTTGGCACTACTTTGCACCTAGACGTCAGTAATTAAACTTTTTAATTTCAGTATGCTGTTTATTTTTTTTATTTTAAACAGCACACTCAGTTTTTAACTGATTTAAAGTTAATTGCACCCAACTTTAAATCTGCCTGGGCTACAGTGGTCAAACTTTTTCTTGGATTGAGATACCAGAATTATACTTCAATAAGTCTCTGTTGGACAGCTACTGGATCCATGTACACTAGATATTTATTCATAGATAAGATATTTTCGTACTTTGAAGTGCTGTTGATACAACCACAGTCATCCAACAAAGTTTCAGAAGGAAAATGGCTGATGCTGTCTTACCTTGGAGGAGCAGAGCATCATGATTCTAACCAGGACAACATTAATATGGGCACCGAGGGAGCTGTCCTGATAAATCTCATTCACCTGTGGAACAATTCATAAGAAAAGCAAAGGATAAACAAGTAGAAATGTAACACAAACATAGCCTTACTACAGACAGCATGGACATGACGAATGGATGTGTAATTCGTCTGGGCAATAACACAGCTGTGAAAATTATGTAGGCAGGAAAACTGTCACAGTGCCAGAGGCGATTTGAGAAGTTAGAGAGTTTAACAGGAAAAAGCAGAGTTTACTGACTGTGAGCAGAAAAATACACAGCACTTACTCTTACAGTCACCTTGAGAAGGATTTAAAGGTGAACCCTGAACCTTCCCTTACAAATATGATCTATGGTTTTACTACAGTACAGATAAAAGCCCCAAAAAACATGGCTCCAAACCATTGGAAACCACAAAATAACCATGGTTTTGCTGTGCTAACCATAGTTTAACCATGGTATTTGTAGTATTTAATTGTGGTTATACAAATGGTAATCATTATGCCAAAAACAATCAAATAAAATAAAATAACTGGTTACTGCGCTTTTACTATTATAAAAGCATGGTCATTTTTTTGTAAGGGCTGGGTCATCATTTACTGGTGCCTGGACATGTGTTCAGATATTTCTATATTTGTAGAAGTGGTATGCCTATTATACATTCAGTTAAAAAAAAATAATAAATAATAATAAAATAAAATAAAAATACATATATAAATAATTGTAAATGGTAAATATTTTCAGGTAACAAAAAAATTTATTATCTCTGAATAGTTTTATTATGTATGAAAAATGAAAAATAAAGCATGGTTTTATTGTAGTAAAAGAGTAGCAAAACCTTAACCTTAAGCTTAACTATAGTAACCATGCTTTTTTGTTTTATTTGTGGTAAAATCATGGTTGATATTTTTAAAAGTTGGCAGACTTAAACATTACGCCATCAGTTTGAAGATCTGGCTACACAAGACTAGGGCGGACAAGAACTGTTACACATGCTGGTACTGAATTTGAAGTGTGGATTTGCTACTGCAAAGAGATACATAGACATGCTGTGGGCATATAAGATATGCTGCTGCTGCATAAACAGTCATACATAAATTCACTAGAAAATCTAGGCAAGTGGAGCTGGGGAGGTGGAGAGTTTATTATAAATCTATCTAACTTTAAATAAATAAAGCAAACATGACAAGCATATCTGCATCCCTTCATGACATTACATATTTGATCACTGTACCATGCTGACTTTTGACTTCTCTGCACTCACTTACACAATACCCTGGGGCAACCTGGGAAGGTGCTGAGGCTGAGACTAGATGACCAGAGTGTTGAGAAAGCAAAGAAACACTGTACCACACACACACTCAAATGCAAAGACAGTGACAGATGGATGACAGCTCGACTAGAGGCTGCTTAAAAATCTGAGTCTGATCGTGGAGAGCAGACATTTAGCAAAAAAGAGAAATTCTAGCTATTGTTTGCCCTAAAACACTCAAAC
Organism: Enteromius mattozi; assembly: GCA_032359235.1. Taxonomy (NCBI): domain Eukaryota; kingdom Metazoa; phylum Chordata; class Actinopteri; order Cypriniformes; family Cyprinidae; genus Enteromius; species Enteromius mattozi. The sequence continues at coordinate 8,439,792 of JAUMHE010000077.1, forward strand.
CCTCCCCAGAATACAAATAGATGCCTATTCCTCATAATACCACTTGTTTTGTTAATAAAACGAAATGATCACACTTTAGTTCACAGTCCAATTCTCACTAATTAACTAATTAACTATTAACTTCGAATTTTGCTTCAATAAACTAATTTGCTGGTTATTAATAGCTGGTAAGTTAGGTTTACGTTAGGTTTAGGTTGTTATGTCAGGGGGTAAAAAATACAGTACAGCAACCAAATCGTAAGTTTTAATATATTTGATATTATATTCAATGCTTGGTTTTATATTACATAAAAATGATCACAACAACATATTTATAAATACAATGATACATATCCCTGTTGTTAAAGTAACCTTTCATTATCATTGTTGCTAAGCATAAAAACCGTCTCTAAGAAACAGTGCCAGGTAACCCTGTTCCCACCAGAAACCATGTATCTATTCAGTAATGACAGCTCTGTAACCTGGCACATAAATGACTATTATCAGCACATACTCTCTTGTTTTTATTCTCTTCTCTCCCACACACACAAACACACACACCGTACTAATCACCTCAGCAGCGAGTCTCTCATTAGCACTGGCTGTCTCTGGCCCTCTCCAGGACCCTGACAGTATTTTATTAGTCTAGATCTCTGCTTGTAGCTGGCAGGTAGCTAATTGACGAGTAAGAGGCCAAAGTGCCAGAAAATCATTGGGACTAAATTAATAATGCAGCAAGGTCTTCCATCGGAGCTTGTCTTCTGCTTAGCAACTGAACCGCAGTGCAAACAAAAATGAATTGTGAGAGAATTATGAGAATGGAGGTAAGTTGGAAGAGCTTTGAAAATGCTATCCAGTCAATTGTATACCCAAAGCATACTTTTAACAAGTACAAGAATGACAACTGCTCTAGCTACACAAATTACATTTTGTGCCTTGTTGCATCTCAGGATGTCAGACTGCAGTTCATAACGGAATGCAAATATGAACATTTTGAACAATACTGCCACAAGGGGCACTAAAAGGGATACTAGAGGTAACTGTTTTTCTTCTGTGGCTAACTTTAATGAAGTTAGTATGTTTATAGTTACTGTAGCAACCTAAACAAAACACGTCTGAATAGGGATTTGAAGGTAATTGGGAGGTTTGCTACCATCACAGCAATGCATTAAAAGTAAGTTAAAGTGTTCAAATGGTCTATGGGACATCGGTCAAGCAATTCAGTCTGTTTTACGTGAAATTTAGGGCAAAAATGAATCAAAATGAAAATAAGTGGGAAAGTCAGAAAATGTTTTGTTGTGAAGGTTCAACAGCAAGTTCATTGCAAGTCTGGTCTTGTCGAGGATTTCAAATACATCAATCTTTCAGGTAGAAAACCTTGTCAGGGATGTGGATGTAATTTCTTGACCCAGAGCAGTTGTCAGGGAGATGGATGGAGGTTTGGATCAACATTCAACCATCAAGCCTTAATGTATCCAGTAATGCCAAATTCTTTATATGAATATGAAGTAATTCATGTGAATATCTGTATGATAAAATCATGATTGTAAATAATGATAGCGCTGTCTGAAAAGTGATGCATTTTGGATAAATGTTGCTTTGATTAAATAACCGATAGGTTCCTGAGGTTAAATTACTGATCATTTAGCTGATGCCTAATTTAGCAAATGCTAACTTGTTTAATACAAAGTAACATAGATGGACACTTTCCCAACACTTCCCAACACTTTCCCAACTTCCCAACACAACAAATGTTACCGTGAAGGATTCTTAACTGGCATTGTTTCATGAAAAACCTTTAATATACAGTACATATAATCTTTACATTGGATGTGAGGTTTATTAATAAATGAAAATGATTCAAATTATTAAAATGTTGCTTACACTGAGAAGAAAATAGTTCTTTTAAGAACTGTTCAGCATGTTCTTTGGGAACTCAGAATGGTCTTTCTATTGCATTGATACAAAAACTTTTAGAGTAGAGTGAAGAACATTATAAAAAACCATCAATGCAAAGCTTGCAACTGATGTTAAATGTTCTTCATGGAACCATATAGAAGCCAATAACGAACCTATGTTGTTTTTTAGAGCATTGAGCAACTATTTGTGCATTACATATGATAATATGCCCTAAAGGTCAACTCAGTATTGTAACTATTAGCCACCACTTCAAGCTTCAGTCTTTTCTAATGGGATTTGGAAAACTTACAATGTTCATGAGGGTCAGGAGGTACTTCTGGATGTGCTCTCTACCGTGAAACATCACCACAGAGCAGTCCACTCCCAAGAGAACCTCAATGTTAAAGAACTCATCTTCATACGTCTCTCTGCGTGTTCGCGTGTTGCTCTTTATTTTCTTCTTAACATGGTGGGGTAGATACTCCAATGCAGCCTGAAGACCCAGAGGTGAACCTGCAAAAAAAAAAAAAAAATTACAAAAATTTAATGTAATTTAAAAATGTAATGAGGAATCATAATAATCATAATAAAAAAATGTATATGACTCATTTAAACGTAACATCATAAAGGCGGCAAATTTAAATGAGACATTGAAACTAAATTGCCCATTCTATAATGTTCATACTGTAGATTAAGACCATTTATCAGCCCGTTACTTAATTTAAAAGTCGCTGTACAATGCTAAACAAAAACAGTGGCAGTATGTTTCTCATTTCATCCAGCAGATTCTCTCTCTCTTGTCACCTAATACACGGCGCAAACACTCTCTCAACTCCAAAAGCTTTCATGTTCAGACTGGGTGCCACTGAGGCATGTCTCTCAGGCTCTGCCTGTGCCAAAACCGCTCAAGCGAGGGACAGTGTGAGGTGAGAGAGAACTAAAACGGATGACAGGCAGAAACTGTTACTGTACCAATTCAGTGACATCTTGCATTTGACTGCCCTTATTAAAATGCACAATTACCATATTTATTGACCATGGTATTTACATGGAACTTGGTATTGTGTCCCAAACATTTGTAAATCACTGCAATGAGCTTGCTGACTTCTGTCTGTGTGTTCTGAGAGAAATTTGATGTTCCTTCCCAAGGTGATAAACCTTATGATTACAAATTTTTATATGCCATTTGATGTTCCGATTTAATTTCTTAATTTATTCAGAAGTAATGAGATAATCCTGAAGGGCGATTCACCAATCAGAGAAGTCGTTGTTACTATGGAAACCAGAATTCCAGCAAAAGAGCACACAACTGACCACCCACTCCTATCAAGCACTGTAAATGACATTACTGATTTTCCTGAAACTCTCACACAACTTGTGTATGTTTAAATATTTTGTAAAAAAATTAAAATATGCTGTATTTTATACTATATTCAGTCACTAAAAGTCTTATATTGCACTGTTGTTTCAGATTTCATTGCGTTATTTGCAAACCATTTTAGGATGAGCAGATCTGTGTCTCATCTTGACATCTGATCATCTAATATTGAACCTTTTCCTCCTTAATTTCTAGTTCTCTTCAAATCAAATGTTTCACTGATGTGATTCACCTGGAAGCTGGTTAGTTTTATTTAAATAACTTTTAAATGAGACAAAATAAATAAGAAAAGCAGCCTTGATTAGCGTGTTAACCCATAAACATTTCCAGATCAATACTTAATACATTGTTAATGTGCAGTCTAATTAGACTGTGCACCGTAAGTGTAATTTAAACAAATGCTTTTCTTCAGTTGCTTTAAATTTTTAAAGTATAGCACTTGTAATATGTAAATAGGGTCTGTATGGTTTTAAATGGAGGGATTTTGATGAATGCTCCTAGTTTTGAAGAGGCAAAGCAGTTTACATATTCTCATAAACATATTTAATAATAAAATAGAATTTCATAAAGGTCTGGCTAGTTTCTAAACAAGTACAGACAGACGAAACAAATGGGAAGTCACACACATACACCATAAAAATCAGTAAAGTTTACCGTTTACTGCCAAAACATCAACAGTCATTTATAAATGAAAATGCTGCAAAAGCTAGCAAAAGAAAATCAGCAGAACAAACAAATACAAGAAATCCTAGACAAATTCACAAAAAACTAACATTCATAGCAATGTTTATTAGCTTGACAAATTTGACAAATTTACATGAAAATGGGTCATGGGCTCTGTTTGTGCAACTGACATCTGTTTTGCTCTTTCTGTTCATCACAATGTGTATTTAGAAGCACATTACACTAGAAATAAACTAGTGGAAAACCAAAGCTGGTCCTTGTCACTCATACTGGAGCTTTCAGCGTGGAAAACAAGAACTAGCATGTTAGGCTCACCTGTGAATGCGCGTCCAGTGCTGGAACGACACCAAGGATAGAGGCAATTAACAGGACATCAACACAAAAGGCCAGAGTCATGGAAAAGGTTAAGTACTGGTTTAGAATAAAAATGATGATGAAGGAGAATCAGCACTGGCATCAGGAGTACCTAGTGTAGCTAAAAACAGTGATACTACTAACTTAAATACATTTTCCAGCATTGCAGCAGCAGCTTTCATAATTTTCAAAGTGTTTACTGTAGTCTGTGGTAAGGAGTTACTTTATCAAATTATAAGTTTATTTGCTGAAGCAATAAGCAAACACTCACCCAAAATCCTCAGTTGCATATGTAGCTTTGGAAAGTCAGGTTCATTCTAGTAAATTTCAAGGGTAACAGCCTTGTGCCACTGCGTTTTTTTTCTTTTTTCTATTGACTATATATAGAAAGCTACAAACAAGCATCCTGTATTCTGGTTGCCATTTTGAGAGGCCACGTCTGCTCCTACTTATCCCCTGACCTGAAGTCGTAGCCATTTCAACTGTAGCTGGGGTTTCCAGTGCCGGTCTGCAAGGAGCAATGCTGATGTACAGAATATTGATGAAGGTCGGGCAGTCAGTAACTGTTGCCAATTATCATAATTCTTCGAATCAATGAGTCCTAGGCTTGTCAGTTCTGACATATCAGGCTCACAAGGGTTATTTGTATTCAGGAAATGGGAGCATCAGGAAAAACTGCAAGGATAAAATGAAAACTGAATCTTTTAGGAAGCTTTCAAGTAGAACCTTTGCTTTGAAAATGAAATCAAAGTCATTCGGATCTGTTAACAACTGGAGAAATCCTCTTTTGATATATGGCAGTGGAAGCTTGGCTTGTCTCTTTCAACGTGTTTTTTTTTTGTTGTTGTTGTTGTTATTGAATAAATATACTTTAGAAACACTGTTTAGTTTTTATATTCCTGATGGTAAAGTTAATTTTGAATTAGACATGATTATTGCAAAACAAAACAAACACACAGCTTGGCTTTTAAATCAATGCTGGCAGATGTGACTGGAAAAATAATCAGAAAAAAATAAGACCGGCGAAGTGAAAATACATGAAACTGTAAGATACAAGACATCAAGTGTAAAACAAACAGGAAAAGTCCTTAAACTCCAAGTTGCACAAAATAAAGACACACGGATGTCAAACCTGAAACATGTTTTATGTGGATAAAATAAAGACTGGGTTATGAATGCAGCACAAATTTTGGTTGGCTATGAATGCAACATCTTGTTTCTCTATTGCAACCTCACTGATTGAAAAACTATGTTGCTTGCAGGATGAATGAAGGTCCATCTGCTTAGACAAGCAAGAGTATCCTCAATGAAGGAGTGACTCAGCATGGAGGAATATGAGCCCACCCACACACACACTCCTATACACAGAAACATTGATGCAGGAGTTGCACCGACTATTAGCTCTGCCACTAGTTAGTGTGTTGGTTCTGTGTTAAATAGTCATGAATCACTTATAGGACCTATTGTCTTTGTCAGGGACTAAAAATAAAGGCAGCTATATATGTTTATGTATAAATGCCAGTTTATACTGATGTGTCTGAGAAGATGTACTTTCTTTATTATGTTTACTTACATTTAGTAAAATTGTCATATAATACTCTTAGATGTATAGTTTCTGAAGAGAAATGCAAAACTAAAGTTATCACACAATAAAATATATTATTTCCAATCAGTAATAAAGTAAAATATGTTTGTTTATCTAATTGGTGTGTGTCTTAAGACAAAACAAAGGCACTGGGAAAGTTAAAATCAGTAAGTGCAAGTTTCTTTCAGTTGAAACAGCTCAGATTAACTTTTTAGTCATGGGAAACGTGTTGTAGAGGAGGGAATACTCACAATACTCAGCAGTTAGACAAACACAAGAGAACACTTTATAAGGGTGAGAGGAGAGGGTAAGCGAGGGGGCGGAGTTGATCAAAAACCATGGAAACTAACAAGCTGGGTGGAGATACAACAGAGTGGGCATGGAAACAGAGGGAGACACCTCATAATAAAAGTCCACATAACACTACACAGGGGAAACAATGACACATTGTATCTTAATGTTATTTGTTTCTGTTAATGAAATGGTCAAATATATTTGGATTTATGTGATCTGATTTCACATTCTCTTCTCTTAAGATAAAGTTACATAAGGAAACTTTGTGGACTACAAAGGTCCATTGTCCATTATCAACAGTGCGCAATGTATGATGTATGATATAAAATTCTGTTAACAATGGTAAATGTTACTGTATCTTAAAAGTCAGCTGATTTCCCATCGGGTAAATCATTTAGAGTTATTTCAGGATAATTATGCCATTTTTCCCCAGTCATCTCAATGGCAAAAAGTATCTCAACTTATCTGAATTCACCCTACTTAAGGTAAACACTGAATTCAATTATTGAACCAATGAATGACTATACTCTGTTGGATGAATGCCACTTTAGACTTTAGACACCACCAGTTTCCAGGTTGGTTTCAGCTGGTTTGTTACAGTAAGTGCTGGATTAGTATTGGTCTAGCTGTTGGACTACCATAGTTTTAGGTGAAATTAGCTGATCACTCTCAGCCATAGGCTGACACCAGCATCCAAAACATGTGAAGATAGTCAACTTAAAATGAACACTAGAAATGTGAACCTAAATCAAATCAAGATCTCAGCGAGCAAAAGTTTTGACCCTAGGATATTAGGATCTCTTAGGATATCTTAATCACATCTTTACCTTGGCCATCAATCTTAAAACAAGAGCCAAGTGATCCCTGTAATCTGTTGGTTTACATTTTATTCCTCATCAGTTAACACAGCATTGTTGAGTTAGCTCATCTCACAGAGCCAGAATTCCAAGACACGGAAAGCTTAGTCTTCATTAGCTCTCCAGACAAAATGCTGCAGGCGTCCTTCTTAAGACACTGTCTTTACTTGCACTGCTGCAAAGGTGGCCCAGCACAAATGGAGATATTTGCAGCACAGGAGGAAGCTGAACGCTCCTCCTTAATGTCAGACCAGGCCAACAGCTATTAGTCAATGGAACAACCAGAACGTTGTTGTTTCAGGGATGGGAAAAAACGTTAAATGAAAAACACATGCAGTCACACATTTTCTACAGCCATGAACACACACATATAGCCACACGCATAAATCTATACAATCTCTGATGGCTAGCTGGAGGCATTATGGCACATTCGGTATGCTGCGGTGTGATATGTGTGGGCTGAAATGTCAGGGTGACTGAGGTGAAGAGAAACTGACAAAAGTGCAGAAACGACACTCTTCTCAAATGCAGTGACAAACCAGGAAAGAAAATCAGGCTCAGATTTTCCCTCATTCATATGTGAAGTCATGTCCAATTATAATTGTTATGAAATGTACAGCTTTCACTATGAGGATTTGCACATTTGTAGAATTATGATGGATGGAAAAGATTTTTATTAAATACTTTCTGTATAATTTTTTATTTATATATATTTTTATTTATAGATTTTTATAAACACAGAATTGTTGACATTTTTGCAGATTTATTAAAAAAAGAAAAACTTAAATATCACATGGTCCTAAGTATTCAGACCCTTTGCTGTGACACTCATA
>JAUMHE010000077.1:8459157-8488743 GCA_032359235.1 Enteromius mattozi
GTGTCTTAATAAGTTGTTAATAATGGATAAAATGTGGTTACTGTATATTCAGTTAATTATTAATTACTAGCTTATTTTTATTTATAGCATGAATGTGTGTCATTAAAATGACTGATGAATTCTAAATAATGGCTAATATGCCCTTACTTATGTACAGATAATCATTAGTTATCCCGTGTTCACGGGATTGTGTTGAACAGAAAGTTGAAAAAAACATAGCTTACTTGAAATAGAAATCTTGCAACATTATAAATGTTTTTACTGTCAATTTTGTTTAATTTAATGCATTCTTGGTGAATAAATAGTTCTTCTAAATTGTCATAACTTTTGACAGTATTATTGTTTTACATTTTCAATATTATCTGTAGTTTTGATTAGACTTGGTTAGCAGATGAGACTCATTTACTTAGTAAATTTACATAGCTAGTCCTGATGGGAGGGGAAAAGTCTGCGTGTGATTTACTGACACTGCACTTTAAAGAACAGACACAGCCAGATCATTTCCACAATTACCAGAGCAATCTACCAAGAGCAGTGCAAATTAACAAGCCCAAACATAACTGTGTCCACGTCTTTTCAGTGCTAATTCTTCACTGCAGGTCTTTAGTAAACCCTGACAGTACTATTTTAACACCATAAGGCGATTTGCGCAGTAAATTTGGCCCTTAGTCTTAATGAAACACCTGCAACAGAATGAATATCAATGTAAGCTGTCCATAAAATCATTCTTGTATAAATTGTAAATATTAATTAGGGATTTTGCTCCGCCCCTTCTGAACCAACACCCTCACTTTGTACTCTACCGCCGGACAACATTGATCACTAGTTGACATCTTTAGTTTCAGAGTCCTAACCAGGAACACCACAGGAAGTTGGTCAGCAGCGTGGCCATTCAGCTGAGTTATGACATCAGCCACAGGAAGTGAATGAGCATCTCCGCCTACACAGGGTGAACTGTATCCTGTAAGCGGTCTGGCGACGTCTCTCCACAGGAAGCGGGTGAATGGATGACCAATGAGGATGTGAGCTGAAGCACATGACGCAGGAAGTGTGGCGAGAGTGATATCCTTTCCGGGAAGTGTTGCGAAGCAATCAATCACAGCACGCACGATGACTCCACCCACAGGAAACACATTAGTCATGCAGCCTTCGGCTTGTTTTGGCTCCTCCCCCGTCCTATATCGCCTCTGATTGGTGGATGATGTTGTGGGCGGGGCCGTAGCGTGAGGATCCCTGCACAGTCGTATCAGCGTCAGTTTACTGTCGTCTCTGAGATGCACACGCGTCTCTGCTCCATCCATGAACGCTAACATATAGAAAAATAAAATGTTTCTGAATGTGTTTTCTTTCTTTTTCGTCTGTTTGTGTTCTTGTCCTTTATGTTCTCCCCTGGCACTTTTCTTCATTCTCCTCTGGTAACTCTAGATTTCCTTTTCTCATGATGGTCCTTGCTTTCCTGAAGTGCTCAGTACAGATCTCGCTCTCTCTCATTGTTTTTTTCTTCTGCTGTATTTACTGAAAAAGCAAAAGCAGATAAGATTTACTTATAGTACTTATATGCATGGCAAAAAAAAATAAAAATTAAATATTAGTGTGAGCAGGATTGACATTTCAGTGTTTTCACTGAGAAGTTTATCTGTCTGTTCCTCACACAAACAAACAAACAAATAAATAAATGTCTCAACTGATGAAATTAAAAAAAAGATTAAAAAAAAGATAAAAATACAAAAATATTAAAGATAATTTAAGTGTTTGTTTTTCATTAAATTCAGTAAGGTTTATGAACAAGAAACACGGCTTTTCACTATATATACATGCATTTAAATAGTTTTAAAGGGTTATGACAGAATGACAGAAGGGCAAATCAACTTTTGCTTAAATCATAACAAAACAGTAAAGCAACTGTAATTTATTTTCAAGAATGACAGCATTTCTTAAACATCATTGCAATGTGTCTAAACATATTTTAGAGCTGCTGTATTTTATATAAATTTAAGGGAAGAGACCTCAGCTCATGTAAGCTCTTTATTTTATGTAGACATATTCATGAATTATAATGAACTTGTATATATAAACATCAAATATTTTCATATGCAAAAAGACCACGTCATATACAGAGTTGAACATTTTAAACAAAAGTACTTCTGACAAAACTCTCAGACAAAAACAAATGAAAATAAATGACACATCGTTTATAGAATAAAACATTTCAGACACAGAAAATCCATTATATTAGTGTACTGAAACGCTTAGGAAGAAAATCATATGATATATATGAAGTATATATACATGTATTTACAAACTTTTTTTTGCTTTTTTCGAACTCTGTCTTTATTTTTTATTTTTTTTGCTTAAACAGCAGGTAAACATGCTGGTCTGAATGAGTCGAGACCTGAAGACTTAGACGTGAGTAAATAATCATATCAATTTGTGTGCTGATATGTCGACTTTATGAGCTGCAGAATAATTATGTGGTTCTTTATTATGTACTTAATAATATACTAAAACAATAAGCAAATACAAGTCATGTGTATAGTTTTCCGTCTGCTGGTTCTTTGTACATTAACGTCAAGTCGAAACAGTGGAAATAAAATAACGAAATCACATCTTTCACATCCACAGAGGCTCTTTCTGTTTAAACATCAGCAGCAGCAGCCTTAACAGGTCAAAGCAGAATAAAAGTGCAGGAGATACAGAGAGGAAAACACAGAGCAGCTGTCTGCTGGAGACTAACACATACTGCAATTCAGTGCAAAAACATATTCTCTTACACTTTGATGCAATTTCCCTTCAGAGAATATGCAATTTTTACACATCGTAACAAAGACAAGAGCTCTCTCAAAACATTCCCTAAAGGTCATTAAAACAAAATCATGAATGTGACGGTGACTTTTAGAGATGCAAAAATCTGCAGCAGATTTGGGGAAAAAAGGAGAAGATACGTTTGGGTGTAAACATTGTTAACTTTTCCTACGCTTATTTTAAGCATAAAGGCCCTTTCGCATGAGTCACGTCACTCAAAACTTAAGTTTCAATGCACATCCTTAAGGATATAGCCCTAATTATGTGAATCAGATGACATTTTACAGCTGAATTCAGTCCAAAGCATCATAACATGAGCCCGGGGATGTGATCTTGAGAGTTTCAATCTTAATTATGAACAAATGTCACACTACTTAAGATCTCTATCCATGTTTTGCATTTCAATCAATGAGGTATAGACTGAACTTGTTCACATTTAATCAATGCGTTCAGACTGAAGGTATGGAGTGGAAAAGAAAGTGCAGGACCTTACAAGAAACTCTCAACAGACAGCTTCTCTCCTTTCTTTTCTCTTTAGGTTTCTTTCCTATGATTCTTTATGCATCACTGTGTCTCAGTATGTTTTATAAAGGCAAGACACTACAGGTGAACAGAGTACAAATTTGAGCTAATGTATCACCTACACATACAGTACATTAAGAAAACTGTGTTGTAAGTTTTCAGAGATGTTTCTTTTAAATTCGCAAATGAGGCATTATCTGCTTAAAGGGTTAGTTCACCCAAAAAATTCTGTCATTAATTACTCACCCTCGTGTCGTTCCACACTCGTAAGACCGTCGTTCATCTTCAGAACACAAATTAAGATATTTTTGATGAAATCAGAGAGCTATCTGACCCTCCATAGACAGCAATACAACTGAAATGATCACAGATCCAGAAACATAGCAAAAACATCGGTAAAACAGTTTTGTGACGCTAAGAGAATACTTTTTTTTGTACAAAGAAAACAAAAATAACATCATTTAACTCTACCATTCTTCTACCCACACTTACGTCTTCCGCCATTTTAGAGAGTATCACAAAGCATGCGTTCGCTTTCATTTAGGCGTAAACAACCATAGATTACGTACATGTTCTTGCTTTCCCCAAGGCAGATTACGTCAAATACGTTAAAGCTTGCGGATGCATTGCCCTGTAATACTCACTGATGTCACATGGACTGTTTTACCAATGTATTTAATATGTTTCTGGATCTGGGATCATTTCAGTTGTGTGTTGCTGTCTATGGAGGATCAGATGGCTCTGATCTCATCACAAATATCTTAATTTGTGCTCCGAAGATGAACGAAGGTCTTATGGGTTTGGAACGACATGAGTGTGAGTAATTAATGACATAATTTTCATTTTTGGGTGAACTAACCCTTTACACGTTGACGCATTTGCAAAAATTGCAAAGAATAAATCTGAACACTCGATAAAGCCAGATTATTATTTTTTTTTAATTTGTTGACATTAGATTTACAGGTTTTTACAGAAGGGATGTTTGATATCTCTTTTTATCCCTTTATAAAGCATAGAAAATACCACCAACAGGCAGAAAAAAACACAACATTTTCCTCATGTTTTAGGATTAAATGTAATATATATCAGTGCAAATGCTATTAATGAGAAATGTTGTCAACAGAAAGAAAAGAAAATACACTTTTAAAGTTTTTTTGGAAACAGAATGGTATATAAATCATTGTGAATAATATCCAATCAAATCCCTCAGTAAAAATCTTTAGAATATAGACAGGAATAAAGCCGTAAAATATTGTATATATTTTAGTAGCACTGAAGTGAAAACTACCTTTAAATATGCATTGTAATTAAAATCTACAGACATATATAGTGCAATAATGAAATCAAGTGAATGATGTATGAACAAACTCCTTTATGAAAAACTTAACCATATAGATAGGTATAAAACTGTCAAATCTGGTGTATTTCAGTACTACTGAAGTGGAGAACTAAACTCATTTTGAGAAAACAACCTTTAAATATATGTATTGTAAGTGAAGTCTTAAATAGGTATAGTGCAATAATGAAATGAAGCGAATGATGTATGAACAAACCCTTCTATAAAAGCCTTCAGAATATAGAGAGGGATAAAAAGTGTGTTGTATGTACAGGTATGTATTGGTGTATGTAGTCAAAACTTATAAATCATATAAAAACATGTCATATACATAAATAAACACTATGCATTTTGATTTTCTTTTTTTTTTTTCACTAGTCTGGAAACAAAATAGCCCAAAATCTCAAAACTGAACATTGTTCATAGTGCCTTGCCTTACAGGTACATGTTTCTTGTGTTCCTTTACATCTCTGTATGTACACTTAAATTCTCCATGTCTCCTTACATATTTATTTAAGCCTAATAATTTATATTTTTTGAGTGTAAATCTCCCCACGTCACCCCCACCATTATTATTATTTTTACATTTCTCTGTATATCTCCCTCGATCTCCCCATGTCTATATATTTTTTCGTAAATCTAACCATTCATTATTATTTAAAAAATTCTCACATCTCTTTAAATCCTCTTATGTCTTAATAAGCTTCCATATATTTTCATGAATCTAATAATTTGTCCTTTCTTTGAAAATCATATTGCTCTCAAAGTCTAACATCTAAAATTACTTTATGCAATATTTCCATATGTATATGAAATGTTTTAATCCTGTATGTGTTATTGTACAAGCACTCACACATCCGTTCAGCATGAGTTAGCGGGAGTTAAACCTGTCCACTGTGTACAGAGGTAAATCTGTTAGTGCAAACGTGAGAGGTCTCTCATCTCTGAAACAACATGCATAGAAACCCTTCAAACAAAACCCCAGCAACTAAACCAGAACAGCTTATTCATAAAGTAAACACACCATTTCAGATCACAGAGACTAGAGTATGCTGGCGATATCTGGTGAAGTATATATAGCTGAACGTCTGCTGGGGTGGTTTTGGATTCAGAGGAAAGTTGAAGAGAGTCCTGAGATATTTTTGTCTCATGTCTGAATTCACACTAGCAGCTTATATACATATATATATACATATACGACCAAAAAATGAAAAACAATCATCAAAAGGACCACATAATAGTTCACGTTCTTGCCTTTTTAAACACACTGTCCTTACTTTTGCAGACAAAACACAACTGCTGAAGAAAAACTGTTGACGTGAAAAAAAATTCTAAAATGAAAATTTCAAAAAATCTGACATCAACTCCACATTTATGAGCTGCTCTTCTGATTTTCCCACTGATTTCCACAACGTCCACTTGAGAGAATGTTGTCGGGATGAGGACCTGGAAGCATTTTAGTTTGAAATCGCACTCCGTGTAGCAGAACGAGTCTAGTGGTTTTGTGTGTTAGTTTGCGTAATCAGTGGCTTAGTCTCTAGTAGGGCGTGAAGCGGCTGTAGCCTCCTCTGTACATGCTCGCCTGCAACATCAAAGATGACAGAGCACCAATCAGAGTCAAGCTGGTGGTCACGGCAACGACGGAATTCCTGCTTCTCAAACTTCCTTCCTTTAGAATTCTTGCAGGAATAGCTCACTCAAAAAAAAAAAAAAAAGGAATATCAGTTTGTTTGTATCATCAATGGATCCTTTGTAGTAAATGGGTGCCGCCAGAATGGGATCCCAAACATCACACATCTCTTATATCAAAATCCACCCACATATTTGTTTAGAGCTGTTTTGGTTTGTAAGCAGAGCTTGATCTGTGCATATTTCTCTCCTGATTCAGACAAGACAACCTTAAGGACTATTTTAGCCAGTTTGAAGTTTAAAAATCTTAATGATGGACTTATTTGTTACAAACACGCAGCTTTTCTTGTCACGAGACATTAACTGATAGACTGAAGTGGTGTGGATGTTTTTTTATCAGCAGTTTGGACTCTTATTCTGACGGCACCCATTCACTGCAAAGGCTCGATTGCTGAGCAATACTACATTTCTTCAAATTTGTTTAGTTGAAGTATCAAGCTCATCTAACATCTTCCATGGCCTGAAGGTGAGAAGATTTTCAGCAAATTAAAATTTTTGGGTGAACCATTCCTTTTTGTGTGTGTGTGTGTTCACTAATGCTGATGAACTCTGAGAATTGATTTAGAAAACTTCTCAAAACTTAAGTTTAATAATGGTGAGATCAAGGGGTTGCCTTGCTCATGAAGGGATCTGCATTCTTTTTTTGGTATCTCATTACAGAGTCACTAACTAGCAATTTCACTAGCATTCCGTCTGCATGCATTGTGCAGAAATGGCATCGGTCGACTTTGAAAGCACTATAGAACTCAGACTACGATGCATCAAATGAATTCCAATGGTGTTCAAAAGCATGTACAATTATTCTCTTTAAAGTTTAGTGTGCAGAAAGCTTGCAGGCGTGGGAGCGAGTGATGGTCTTCGAACACGCCCCACGGTACCGGACCGTACGAGTAATTTACTCCAGAAAGCCAAGACCTTCAAAGGATAATTCTGCCTAATTTAAGGGGGAACCCGCTTGCTGGTCTGGGTGGAAGCCTTTTGCAATTTCATGACGCTGGGAAAACCAGCAAAGAGAATTTAATGCAACCTCAGAGGAACTAATTATTAAAGGAATTTTAAAAGCGAAAAGCTCTCCCATCTCGCACCGTCGCGTTAATCAGTTATGATGAAAGAGCCGAAAACCAAAGTGCTCTTTCTCTGACAGATGAGGGATCATTTGATTGCTCAGTAAATCAGAGTTCTCAGGTTCTTCTGCATCAGTAGTCAAACACACACACATACACATAAATAAATGGACAAGTTGGGTCTGTTTCAAAACCTAGTGAGCTCCCTAACTAGACAGCACTGTAAGTTATCATAGAGGGGCTTCAAAGGGAACTTAAAGCTATCTAAGAAACCTTTTTTTGGACAAACTGTAAATCAGCGTCAGATGTACACTACAAAAAGTTGTTTTTGTCCTCAGTATTTTTTATGTTTTGCTTATTTTCTAGCATGAATATCTAAACAGTCCTAAATTATGATCAGTGGTATTTTAGCATTTATTATATATTTAATATATTATTTATTTTGTTGTGATTTTTGTAATTTTAATTGTTTATATAATTGTTTTATATATTTATTTATTTATTTATTTTTTGTTATTTGCCAATTCTTTAAGTTTTTACTTTATTTAAATTTATTTCTCATAAAAAAAAACATCATTTTATTTGTATTACTTTTTTATTTTAAACATTTAGATTTAATTGTGACAAAACAAGACAAAATACTAAGGAACAAAATTGGGTTTTTGCAATGCATCCATTGTGTGCAGTCCCAGAATGCACTGCGACAAAACATCCACCCAAAACTGTGTAAGAAAATAATATTGCAATTGTAAAATAATTACATTTTACAAAATAAATAAATAAATGATAAAGGTCAGTCTAATTAAAAAAAATAGATTATTAGCACTTTTTGGATTATTAAAAATGTTCTCTCTCTAGCAGTTGTCAATGCAAGAACAGTCTCTTTGTAAGCACTAGACAGGCGGCTCACTATGGTTTGGAATGGAGCCACTGAAGGGGCTTCTTGGCTCTGAGATAGGGTCATTTTTCTCACTGTTGATGAAGAAACAAGGAAGGAAATTTGCAGGGAAGCAGGAATTAAAGAAAAGCGTACAGGCACAGTCTTAATTAAGTAAATGAAGAGAGTCTCAAACAAAGCGTCTTAATTAATGAAAGCTTTTAGCTAGCAGCTGCACCGGGGAACTGTTTACTACTGCTTCTTTTTTCTTTCTTATTTGGTTTTAATGTGTTTTGCTGACGTCCTTGTCGTTGAGAAATTGCATGCATGTGCCAAACAACAGTCACTTTTTTTTTCTTCTTTCAGAGAGAGGTGGTTGGAAATAAACCATCCTCTGTCGCCTCCTTCCTTTAGTCGAGTCTGTCCCACGGCACACTGCAGCATGCGTTACATGATCGTTAATTTAGGGGAAATAGAGAGCAAACGACGCAGCGGAGAAGAGACAAGCTCTACTCACTCTGACGGCCCATTAGTGCCTTCATCTTTGATGTTAGCTGCAAACGCTAGCTAAAAACAGACATTAACCGACTGACTTCCTCTCGCCAGGGAGCGTGTCATGGAAAAACCACTCACAGAAACACACCTGATACATATGCGGTGGACAAAAAAGGTGGGAAACTTAATACAATTCTGACAAAGTGCACAGTACATTTGCGTGCTGTTCCTGACTCTTCTGGGTTTATAACAGTGCTTTATCTTACCATGGTCCCCACGCTGTAGGTGGCTGCCGGGCCGATGGTGTGGTGATATGGGTCAGTGGTTGCATAGACTCTCCCATAACTGCAGAGACATTTTAACACGCGTATAAACACAACATGAAACAGCATTTACAACCTACTTCTGTAATATGACTCAAATATCTAATGTGAATCAAATACCGAACTTAAAGTATGCACCAAAACTATTCTCAACAACTTGGAAACTTCACCAAAATGTTCAGACTTGGTGTGAACACTATACTAAAGCTAAATAAATACTAAGTACAGTAAATAGAAATACCAAATTAACATGAATATAATAACTTAATGTACCGGGTGCGCTATCGAGCAAGCTTACCATGTTAGAAAAGCCATACAAATGGAGCTTGTTATGTGATGGAAACATCAAAATCTCATCATTTTTTAAACCAAGTGCTATTTGATGTCAAAACATAGTATTGTGTATAAAAATAAGTCTTTTTAATCAATAATCTCCCCTGCATTCAAAGTTTGTGTTTAAAAGAATGAAGGTTGTTGGTTCTTTAATGCACTTATTTCAGCTGAAAACTGTAGTGAATTTTATGCAAAGTATTTTTTTTTTTTCTTTTTTGTTACATTTTTGAGTAAGGATGGCATTTTGGGGGATTTCTAAATGAAATAAACTACATTAAAACATTCAGACTTCAAATGTGAACGGTTTCACATTTTGTTCGCTTTTAGCATTTTTAAAATTTGCGTAAGGAAAACTTCCCGTCGAACGTACGTGTTTTTATTTTTCTATGAAACAATTTCTGGTAAACGACACGAAAAGAGAAGAAGACTGAGGAAAAATTAAGCATGAGTGCAAAAGAATGACTGAAAAGCGATAATGAGCAAGGGAAAGAAAGGTGAAAGAGGCAAACGAGGTGCCGCAGGCTTCGTGTCGCTGGTTTGGAACTAATCCTTCACAGGAAAGACAACATGTGTCATTTCCTTTCATTTATATATTGCACATATTCCGCTCTCTTCTGCTGCTTCTCCAAATACAGCTTGCAAATGAAGGTCTGCAGAGAGCAGATAAGAAAACACAAGCCCTCGGCTGCAGGCAACAACTCCAGCAGACAAACGGAGGGCGAGAGAGAAAAGGCCAGCTTTACCGTAAGAGATATATACGCTTTAAAGTCTGTGTTTGTGAAACTGGACGTTAAGTGTGCTGACTCAGTCTGGATTGGCAAGAAACCTGCTTTGAAAGCACAACACTGACTTCGGCACAGCGCAAAACATCATTTCATTAATCTGTGTAATCAGTATTATTGTTTTCTTTTCCAGTAAAAATAGCGGAACATCCTTTAAAACAGCATAAATTTCCTTGCGAAGCAAAACTGCGTATTAAAATTGTGACTTGGTTTCAGTGATGGGTCTTGAATTAAGTTTATTTCTCTTCCTCATTAGCAAATTGCTGCCTCACTCGGGCTCGCTATACAGACTCTGGCTGTATTTTATTTTCTCCTCATGTGAAATAAATTAGATTGATAACTTAAATGAAAATTGGAAAGTTCATGTTGTAGAGAAATACGCTTCAGCGCTAATAGTGTAAATTAAAGCTTAGTAGAAATATTTAAAAAGCTTACAAAACAATAGAAATGACAAGAACATAAATAACTAAACACTAAAACGTTACTAATATTATTAAACAATAAAGTCTTACTAATAAATGTACAAAATATTAATAAAGTTACAACTTTTTTTCTACAAATGTTGACTAGTGTACATAACTATATTAACATAATATTATATATTGCAACACATATTTTTTCTGTAGTTTCTGGTCAGTCAAAAAAGAAAAAGATACATTTAATAATTGAAAACAGTAGCTATATTATTATTATTATTATTACTATTATTATTATCATGTTATGCAGCACTGAATGTGTGAATGAACTGGTACCTGTCGCTGTATGCTGTAGCCGTTGCAGGCTGAGTATATCTGTACGCCGCATATCCACCCTGAAAACACAAAAAACACAAAAAGATCAACACAAAAAAGACAAACAACAACAAAAGTATCTTTTATCATGTACCCTTACTATGAAATACGCACGTCCTGATTTTGCCAACTTTGATGTGTCCCTAGGTCATATTTTATTGACCCTGGGACAATATTTTAATGCAAAAATATAGGATGATGTTGACCCAGGGACATGTTGCACTTGGTAAAATCAGGTTAACGTATGAAATATGGCATCATTTGATGTATAAATTTCTAAGGCCTTTAAATGACCAACATGATCAAAATGTTGCCGTTAAAACTGCTGCTCATTTATTGCATCTGAATGATAGTTTTTTTTTCCTTTTTAGCAAGTAAAAGGCCTTTTAGTGTGATTATACAAATGTACATTTTCAGCTTGTGCTTCATGTGTCTCTTTGTTGTGAAATCTTTACTTGCATAGTTGGTAATATTTCACACTTGATACACAAGAGACACACTTGGACTGAAGCACCTTAGATTATATCAGTTTTAAGAAGTCATATTGAAATGTAAGTATCAGATCTGATCATCAGGATCTTTTGAGGAGTGTTTGTTTCCAGAAGCTGTTTTTTCACTATTCCTCGGTAAAGGAATGATCTTCACAAGCCTCCAGAACATTTAAAATCTCATCTTTTAAGGGACATTTATAATCACTCAGTTATCATTGTATTGCATTGCATTATATGTTGTGAAACTACAGAGCTTTGATCATAAAGCACTTAGTTATCATCTTACTAAGACATATTATTGGAGACATAGATTGACACAATTTTATGTACGTACTGTACCTGTTATAAAGATAAAGCTATAATAATTTCATCACACTTTTTGTTCATTTAAATATCAGCATCAGCACTAAACTGCAAATTTTTACTCAGTATGTCTCTGAATAAACCTGAGCTGCTTTTTCTTTCATATTCTCAAATTATAATACTCAACATTAAACACATATGCAAACTTTTTCTTTAATGTTTTGTTTAAATGTTTAATAAATTGTCCTATTTAAAAAAAAACCAAAAAAAAAACCGTACAGACACTGTACAGGGTTAATTAAAAGCCTATCTGTATTGCATCCTCAGAAGTGTGTGTATGATGCCTTCAGATGTCATCTTTATAGGTTTTGAAACATATCTCTCTTGGCTCTTGTTGGTTTCTCCAGAAAACGGAGCAGATTCTGTTGATTTGCCGCTTGTATCATAATCAGCAGAGACTCTGAGGTGGAGTCGAGCTCATTTGTCTGTAGGCAGATCGCTAATAACACACATTAATCAGAGCGTCAGAACGAGAACAGCCGCTGTTTTACATTATCTGGCCCAACAAACACAGAATATGCCCCTGAGCGGCCGCGAAGGGCCACCGGGGGGCGCTGCAACACGCCATAATGCTGCTGATTTATGTTTGAGATGCTGAGTGTGGAAGGCTCGCATTGATAATGTGTGCTGCATTTAAATTGGCCACGCAACGTTTATTGAGTGGAGAATTTGAGACAGTCAGCACGGAACTGAAATGAGCACGCGGAGACTCTCCAGCGCTATGGTTTCCCATCACTCCGAAAACAATTTGAAATCGCAAGAAGTTTGGGAGCGAAAGTGAAATGAAATCAGGTTAGAGGTTGAGCGGGGGATCGTGAGGTCATGTGACCCCTCCCCTGGGGACAGGAAGTGAGGAGGAGCAGGCGTGGTGAACTTCCTGCGGGACCGTGCTGATTGGAGCCCCCGCCTGCGAACACACGGGGTAATAAATCAGACTGTCAGCACCTCCGGCCCAATACACAGAACATGCCTTTATCAGGACACCGAGAGCCCCGACGCTAAATATAACAGACCACACCACTGAAGATGAGAGAACAGACGACCAGAGAACGAGAGACGCGAGGAGAGGAGACCAGAGGAAAAGAGAAGAGAGAGAAGATATAGTGATGCATGTATTAGAAATGAAACTTGAGATACAAAACTGAAAAAAGTGAAAAGAAAAAAAAAAAAAACAAAGAGGAGAGAACATGAGAAAAAAAAGGAAGTAAAAGAAAAGAGAAAAGGAATAATATTAGAAAAGAAGACGAGAAGTGAAAAAAGAAAACAGGGAACAAAGGAAAACAAAAAAGGAAAAAAAGAAAATAAAAAGAAAGCAATGCAGAAATAATGAAGGACAAACTTAAAATCAATTCACAAAATAAAACGAAAAGTAGATTAAAAATATACAGCATTTTAAACTGAAACCATTTTTTTTAAAGATAAAAGAGATGAACTGAGAGTGAAAGAGAGATGTGTGAATGTGTCTCCTGCGGGTCAGTGTGTCACTATCAGGGTGACACAGATGTGAGATGTCTTACAGATGTGTGTGTGTGTGTAGCAGTGCCGGGGGGGAAGACAAATCCATTTATCTGAAGCTGCTTCACCTTATCAGTGACTCACTGCAGACCAACCACAAAACACAGCCAACAATCAACTAACCACTACAACACACACAGTTGTTTTTGTGTGTGTGTGCGCGTGTGGGGGTGGGGCTTCATTGCATAGGCATAGTGTTTTTTATACTGTACAAACTGTATTTTCTATCCCCTTAAGCCCGAAACACACTTCATTAATTTAACAATCCTATAAGATCACTGCATGCCACACTGTGTGACACAGATCTAATAAACCTGACTACAGCTTGTGTGTCGACTGTACGATCATGACACCTATTGCCTCGTACTGTACAACGCACGGTATTAAAAGATCATCAAAATGTGCTAGTGGTAAACAAAAAGAGCACGATAAATCACACTGTTAGATGATCAGACACTCTCAGTAAATGATGGTAGGAGCACTGATTAGGAGCCATCATCCTCACAATCAGTCTTTCATCTGGGACAGACAAAAATCATGCAGTGTGTCTTGAGCTTTACCCCTAAACCCTCACGACAAATCTTTCTGCTATTTTAGATTTTCAAAACACTCTGTATGATTTGTTTTCCTCATGGGGGCCAAAAAACGTCCCCACAAAGGACATGTAGTCCTTATAACATAGAGAATACCATTACATGAATGCGCACACACATGTCACTTCTACAATGAAAGCTCATCTTTTTCAACTGTTCTCTCACCCAGTTGAAGCTATTTTAGTTCACCCTTACATATAATCTGACTGAGCAGATATTAAGCATATTTTGGCGTGCTGTTCCGGGGGAGGGCTCCGAGGTCAGAATATAGCCCAAACCCATAGAACTCCCCCCGTCCCAAGCATGGGATGAGAAATGGATTAAGAGTCGGGGTGGAGAAGGGATGCAAGAAAACTCTCGTAGTACAGGGTAAGTGGGCAGTGACTATATATATATATATATATATATATATATATATATATATATACATACACACACACACACATAAGGAGCTAGTTAGGATGATTAGCGAAACGAGTTGCACCTGTGTAGATTATCTGATTGTATTTCACAATTTGTCCCTTATTTTTACCCACTTTATTGCCACCAAATCTTTTCTGCCTATATTTACCACTCTGTATTTTACCAACATTCTGGTGCAAGTTTTCTATTTCTATCACTTTTTAACTGTTAAACAAAATGCCAGGCCTGTAGCACTGAACTAAGATCACGGCTTTGATTTCCACTGAATCTATGAACTGATAAACTGACGTACCTGAATGCAACACTTTGGATAAACGCCTCTGCCAAATGCAGGAGTGGTTTGAAAGCGTGGTTTTGTGTGTGCGTGCTGCAGTTGGAGGACATGAAGAGCGCTTTGCTCCTTTGCCAAACTCAGAGTTTGTGGTGACTGAAGGGAGTCTAGAATTGGGTTGTCAGGTTTCTTGGCAAAAGCGAGACATCGCTTAATCGACGCCAGAGATCCTGGACTGAAATTACACTCCGCTCTCATCCTTCAAGAAACAAAAGTTACTCACATAGATCTCCGCGCCGTAGAATCCGTCCTGATACACCACCCTGAGAGACAGAGAAGAGAAGACAAGAGCACTTGATTATCACAGACATGAGCATCAAAACTGCTGCATCAGGAATAGAGTCACATGACTGAGAGAAACACATGACTTTGCACAGCTGTAAATCGACTGATTTGAACTGAATTATGTGTCAGTCGATGTAATTACTGATCAGTATTTGCTGAGAAAGACTCACGCTCCGTACGCCGGGACGGGTGGAGGAGGAGGAGCTGTGCGGAAGGTGTTGTAAACGGCCCGACCTCTGCCCCGCAGATGAGCGCCTCTGTACGCCACCGTCGCTCCAGCCGCGGGATACGGGAAACCCGTCACTGCACACACACACACAGAGAAAGAGCATTAATGAGGGCCGCAGATGATTTGCATGTGTCTCTATCATACACACACACTTATAAACACATCCTGAGTGCTGTCTGCAGGTTCTAGGCCGGGTATTCTTGCACCCTCACGTCTACATGATTTGATCTCTAGATGCTGCTTGTGCTTCTCCTGTTTTATCATCCAAGCTTACTATTTTATCCATTTATGAGTCATACTATTTACCTACTTTTATCCATTTTATTGGCCATTCAAAGTATATATATGTATATATATATATATGTATATATATATATATATATATATATATATATATAATGAAAATAACTATAATAAATAATGATTATTTAATTTTCTATTACATTTTCTGACACAAAAATCAGCTACTGAAATTAAATAACTATTCAGCTCATATAAGTCTCTCTCTGTTTATGCTACACAGGCATCCATGTCGTGTGATATTTGTAAATGAAGCTGATAATGAGCAGGCGATAGGCTACACTGCCTCAATAAAAACACATTCATCAAACCAGTCGACATGCTATGGCACAAAACACCAGAAAAAAATAAAATACAAAATCTCAGAAAAGCAGAAAGAGCGAGAAGGACATGAAAACACACAGAGAGTCAATGATGGGATGTTAGTCCGGCTCTGAAGGACTGGTAAGCAGCCGCTCAGCTGTTTAAAGCTGGTTACTGTGAGGAGCTGGACGAGTTATCCACATGCAGGGGAATAGATGCAGATTCATCAAATCAACAGCAAGTGCTTCATTATCTCAAGAAACAATGAGAGAGCTTATCTACACTCATTAAAACACTTCAGACCGGATCAGACCGGACTTACAGGGACTATACAAGAGATTAAAGAAAGATCTGAAATCATCATTATGTCATCATTGACTGCTTTAGGGGCTTTTTATTTGCTTTTAGGAACTTAAAAGTGTGCATTCAGTGTGTGAGTGAGTAATTTTTAAAAGCTAGCCTATATACTTCATGAAATAGAAATAGCACCATTATTTTTTGATTATGTAATGATAGAACTACTATTTTACATTGTAATATATATATAGTGAAAACAGCAGTAGTGCTAGTGCTACACTAAGTGCAAATAGCTATAGAATTTATTTACACTATTTTAAAATAGCAGAATTTCCTTCTATTTATACCACTGGCAATTACTTGCACCTCAATGTTGTATACATTATAAAAACAGCGTGCAATAATAACTTATTAAATGCAAATTTTAAATTTAATTCAAATTAATAAATGGATGCCTACCCCAACCCTACCCAATACTTTATTTTCAACTTTGATTATTTGCTTTGATTTTATTGAAAATAAATAACTTTCTGATTTGATAAGAGATCTGAAGAAGAAGATTGGATTTAAAATAAAGCATGTGCTTTACCATCTACGCCACTGGAAATTAAGTTTAAATAGACACTCTGTTAGAATAATTACACAATGTATGTAATTTACTATATATACACTCTATAAATTATTGTTCAAAAGAAAGAAAGAAAGAAAGAAAGAAGGAACTGAAATGAATTCTTCCTTGAGGGAAATCCTGATATAATAACCCCCCCCCCCGTATCACTATTTGAGCTGTAAAAGTAATCTGAAAAGATCTTCAGCATCTATGTTTCCACCAGCAGAGGCAAACACAGCAGAGCCACTGATCCAGAGCTCATTACCTCACACTCATCACTAGAGGCTCATGGGAAGGTTTGGATTTCAAACAACAAAGAAGAACCAGGAATCTGGCGCCACAAAGACTTCCATCAGCACCCCCCCACACACCCCCTTAATACTGCAAAATACACACACCTCTCAATAAAACACCTGTCACATTACAACACAACATGCACGTGCACACACACACACACTCACTCACACACAGCACTTTACTGTAAGGATCCCAGATATGACCAGAGACGGTCAAACTACAAAAGGCACCATAAAAGCATCACAGGAGCATCTTAAAAATAATGTTATTATTATATATGTTTCTACAGATAAAATATATTGAATTAAATTACATAGAATTAAAAGTATATAGAATTTTCTTGCAGATGCCACTTCTAAGTGCACAAACTTCTCAGTGCAGGAAAATCCACATACCCAAGTGTGATTAAGGGTGCCCAAATTGTTTTATTAAACAACAACAAACAACACATAAATTATGAATTGTTTGGAAGGACGTGAGTATGAATCGATGGATGAACGTGTGTAAATGAAGACACTATTTTCTTCTGGGTGATGGGAACTCTTTCCTGAGCATGTAAGCGGCTGCAGGCCGACAGCCAACTGCTGAACATATGCTGACGTTTAGTCCTGATAAAGCGTCGCTCAGCAGCAGACGAGGAAACACACACCCTTGAGAGGAACCGCAGTATTTAAGGGGTTGAGCGTAACGGCAGGGATCTGAGACGGACCCTGAACTGACTTCAGATGAAACCGGAGCTGCTCGTCTCATCAGAGCGCAAAGGCTTTGTATAACAGCCGGCAGTAAATGGATTGAAACCCCTGTGAGTGAGTGTATGTGTGTGTCGCTGCATGATTACACTGCGAGTGCTGGCAGCATCACTCACTCCAGCGCTCTCATTCTGTTAAGACGACTGGAAGCTAATCTGAGACACTCGCAAAGTCCATCCATACAGAGTCCCACAATCTGATAACTGTGACTGGACTCTCTACATTAACAAAAAAACCTGAAAAATGGTATAATAATAAAACGACAGAATGTTCAATTTTGGGTGAACTGTTCCTTTAAGTGAAGTGTTTGTATATAACATTATATTTACAACGTAATTACGAAATCATTAAAGCATGATTGTAAATATAATGAACTGTTTGTTTGTACATGCTACTAGTTTCACAACTTGTGAATACAACTTCAGTGGCAAAATAATAAGTGTAAATAATTAAATAAGTTTGATCAGTTCAAAGCATTCATTTTATGCAGATTGATTCAAGATATAATATAAATTCTATCATCTATATATCTATTTCTATAATCCGTATATCAAATATTATTACAATATATTATTATTTGAAGTAACATTATTTAAAAAAAAAATAGAAATACATACATACATGTGTATATAAACACTTTGTATTAAATATATTTATTGCAAAATAAAAAAATCTGGATCTGTAGGTAATCCTGTACTGGTGAATTAGTGTGCGTTAGCATATGGCTCTTCTGAGCTCTACTGTCATTTCATTTTCCTTATGAAAGACTTTTACAGTCATCGAGACTCGAGGGCAAATCAGAATGAACTCAAAACTGAGCGCGCGAGACGAACTAAAGCCAATTACTCTGCGCTGAATTCTTCATTTGTGCCACCAAAGAGTTTTAAAAGAAATGTGATCTGTGACTGCTAATCAAATGGAGCCCAGAGCTAACTAGCAGCGCTAATTATACGACCACCATCTGACTGCCATAAATTACAGCGGCATTCAACAGCCTGTGCCTTTATTGGGAATGGAAAGCAACGTGGCGTCTAGTTTGGCTAATATCACGCTAGCATGAGTCGTTTTATTGGTGCTGCTGGATTGGCGGCTGAGGAGTGCAAACGCAGCGCTCTCCGCTTCACCTCCGTAAAGTGGGAAATCACTGACATCAGCACTGCGCCTCTGAGCAAGACATTTGGCCCGGACGGGACAGAGCCACTAATACAACTGCAGTGAACCCGTCTGAGTCAATAACAGCAGATACATGACAAACATCACTACTGATCACACCTCTGCACGGTCTCACCCTGCAACATCTGAATGATCCCTCAATCTATTACCCTAGAAACACACTCGCAACAATCAGAACACTTTAACAACTAAATAGCAACACCAAGACAAACATTTATCTATGTACTATCCATGCATCTATCATCCTAGCAACACCAGAACACCCTAGAAACCAGATACCAGAACACCATGATAATGATTAATCTATTTATAATCTATCTATCATTCAAGAAACCAGTCAAAACACCCTAGCAACCAGTCATAACACCCTAACAAAACCCTAACAACTGAATAGCAACACCATGACAACCATCTATCTATCTATCTATCTATCTATCCATCCAAGCAACCAGTCATAACATCCAAAAACACCCTAGCAACCAGTGAGAACACTTTAACAACTCAGCAGCAACTCCATGACAACCATCTATCTATCTATCTATCTATCTATCTATCCATTTATGATCTATTTATGATCCTTCTATTATCCTAGTAACCAGTCAAAAAGCAACCTGTCATAGCACCCTAGCAACACTCTAGCAACCCCCTAGCACCCAGTTAGAACACTTTAGCAACTGAATAGCAATGCAATATCGGTCATCCATCCATACTTCCAACCATAATCCTAGCAACCAATCAAAGCACCCAGCAACACCCAACAATCCATCTATCAGGGTTTTTCCTGCATTCATTTTTTTTTTCCGGCTGCCAAAATGAATTTTTGCCCCGCCAAAGCCGTATTTGATTGGTTCATGTGATGTAAACGACTGCTGAGCTTGTGAGAGCGCTCTTGTTAACTGAGGGAAAGAAAGAACAGAGAGAGCACACTCTCTTGGCCTGATACCTGGTTACTTCATGCACTTTCTCAGAGTAAATGCCTTCCGAAACACTTTCGAGGTTGATTTAAATCTGATCACTCAAACCACTTCAGGTGGTGTCTGGGATGCACTCCAGATGAAGCAGGACAAGTCTAAATGCATCTGCTAGTGGAAACCACATATGCACATTTTACTTCTCCCAAAATGTAAAAAAAAAAAAAAAAAGCAGTGAGAGCGGTTTATAGTTTATATGACATGATATAGTCAGATATAATGGAGCTAATGTTAGACGCATCATCACGCATAGAGTGGCCATGTGTAAACTCTCTTTCTCTCTGTCTTTACTCTCCATCCCTCAAAATCACCTGGCATGAAGCGTTCCACACATGATGCAACTAACACAAACACTTTCAATAAAAGAAAAAAAAAAATCATAAGCAGTGATTTAAGTGTTGTTGTTGTTGTTGTTGTTGTTGTTGACACAAATCTTTTCACAAATCAGTAATTTCAGTTCATGTGACAATTGGTAGTAAATTACCTACAAAATGATTTAGTTTAAACTAGAGTGAGGTGAAATCAGAACAAAGCAATTTGTTAGCAAGCTGTTTTACTCAGATGTATGGTACAAAATAGACTGTTAGTTCAAATAAACTTTGATGCAATTTTTAAATGCTTTTCAATATTGATATGATTATACCAAAATAATTGTCAGGTCACCTTGGAATCCGGTCATATCACTCTAGCAACACCCTAGTTACCAGTTAGAAAGCCTTAGCAATGGCATGAAAATCATTAATCTATGTACTATCCACCCATCAACCTAGCAACTAGTCAGAAAAAAAAAAATAGCAACACCCTGGCAACCAGTCCGAACACTTGCATGACAACTGCATAGCAACACCTTGGCAACCTCTCCAAACACTTGCATTACAACTGCATCCTGTAGCCACGGCATCCATCTATCCGCATCCAGTATAGACAGCATTTCTGATTATAATGGGTTGATAGTATTTTGTGGTGCTGCTCATGTCTGGTGTAGATACTGTGTAAGCAATGCTCCTCCTCACCTGCATAGAGCTCCGGTCCGTAAACGGCTCCTACCACCGGATTGAGTTTCCAGCCTGCAGAAACAAGACAGAGATGTGCTTGAACAGATCCCAGAGCTATCACAGAGAGTCAGCTGTATGCTGAGAGGAGCTCTTACTGTTTGTGTATGGGTTTACTACTTTTTTATTCGTCATCACTCTCGCCGTGGCGTTGTTCACCTGAGAGAGAGAGAGAGAGATGTGAGCGTACCGCAGGGACATACATCAGAAACACATGCATATGAACACTGCTCTCATGCAAACACACATGCAGATGAGTAATATCCCTCTGCTCTTCCTCTAATCACCCACAATGCATCTCTTCTGGCTGTTCTGAGCCCTGCACTTTAAAGAATGTGTTATTTTATTCAGATATTTTGCTTCATTTTTGCAGTTTTTGGTGTTTTTTAATAGATGCTTGAAATTGATGGCATACACAAGCACTGGTAAATAAATAAATAAACACATATAACAGCAGTAAATAACACTTTGAGCATGATATAAAATCTGAAATACAGTTTGGTTCAAACCAGTTGTACATTACCCAATGAAAAATGGTGGAGGGTGATGAATATAATAAGATTCAGTATGTGTGTGTGTGTATATATATATATATATATATATATTACTTATTAATTTTTTTTATAGATTCAGCCTTATGTTTTAAATATTTGGTTCAACAGATTAAATGTCTCTCAGAGATCAATAAAAAGAAATATTCTGGGCAATTTCAACTTAATATCTATTGATAACATCTGTCAAATATTTAGTATTTTTTTCCTTAAATTGAACAAATATTTAATATAATATAATGTAATGCAATGCAATGTAATTTAAGATGATATACAAATAAAATAAAATAAAATTAAATTAAATTCTAGTGTGCAGTAACAGGGATTTCAGACAAAATGTTTTTAATATTAATTTTATTGTTACAATGCAGGAAATGCTGCAAGTATTAACTTTCTACATACAAAAAATTGATTTTTTTTTTGTGTGTTTTGGGGTGAAATACACCTTTTTTGTACGTAGTTGTTAGAGCATAAGTCATATTCAACCCAGAATATTGCTTCCAGATGTCACAAACACACACACATGTGGACAGGTATCGTGCAGATGCTCGGGAATCTCAAGATGAGGACAGGAAATGAGGTCAGCAGGCAGGAAAGGGGGACAGAGAGAAGGGAAAAAGGAAAGCACCTCGATTTTACGTCCTTCTACGATTGTACCGTTTAGTTTCTCCCGCGCATGATCTGCGTCTGCGCTCGTTTCAAAAGTTACAAAGCCAAAGCCCTGCAGACGCAAGGAGTGAAGCAGGAGGAGAGAGAGAAACAGGATTGGAGAGAGT
Source organism: Enteromius mattozi (assembly GCA_032359235.1). Lineage (NCBI taxonomy): Eukaryota > Metazoa > Chordata > Actinopteri > Cypriniformes > Cyprinidae > Enteromius > Enteromius mattozi. The sequence continues at coordinate 8,481,481 of JAUMHE010000077.1, forward strand.
CAGGAGCCCACGACCGGAGGAACAAGATCAGGAGGATTACAGAGACAGTAAAACACAGTCTGTGTGAACAGCTTCAAGTTAGTGACACAAATAACATACAACATCTATAAACCTCTTTCAGTATGTCACGTGTGTAAAAACATTACAAAGTAGGTTCAGTTTAGGTTTAGATTTTTAATAACCTATGTTGAGTTTTATTATTTTTGAGTTATTTCTAATTAGTAATTTTAGTGTGTTGTTTAGTTTTTCACCAAATACTTATCTACCAGGGTATAAAGATAGTAATGCATGTGTTGAAAGAAAAAAAACGAAGAAAAAAAAAAAAAAAAAAATCTATATATATATATATATATATATATATATTTTTTTTTTTTTTAAACTTAGGATGTCTGTGATGACACACTGTCCAATAGGAGTGCAGAGGGGGCGGGGGTATCGATGATGGACTGATGCTGTTTGGTTAATGCAGGATGAGCTACTAGCAGCTCGAGGGCTGGGTTTATATCAGTCAGAAAGATAAAGGAATAGAGCGAGGGCCGCATGAGTCCCGTGGACATCTCACACGCCTGCATCTGCTCTGGTTTATCACGCAATAATGAGCTTACACAGAGGGCCAAAACACAGCCCATTTTTCAAAAGGGACCAACATATTGAATGCAAATTGCTGCTTCTTAGAGAATAGATTGTTTATTAATGGGCCGGTGGGTTCATTATACAGCAACGCTGGAGGTGGGGACAGCAAGGCATCATGGGTAATGGGCTTTGTAGTTCACACAGCAGTGAATGGTTGTCATCTTCATCTTATCTAGCCGTGGGGGACGGAGGAGGAAACATCAGCACGCACCTGTCAATGCTCTGTCCGGGGTTACAGAGGTTACTTACGGGGCAAGCATTGAACCATTTCTGTGATATAAGATATAAAACCGTACCGTGAGTGTTTTTGAAAAATGCATGCCAAATTTTTTGTCAAACACGGCTAAAGCTTCAGTCAGTAGATATAGCTGTAAGGAAGACCGAGGCTCATTTTATATATATATATATTACGCAATTTCATTGGTTACAATCTAGTGCAAATCAATTGGGATTTAGTATGCTACTTTGTATTATATTTCAACAATATAAATTGACTTTAAATAGTATTATCCATGCAAAATTATAGTTTAATATTTAGAATTTTTTAATTTAAATTGTTATTTATTTATTTATTTATTTATTGGTTTATTTATTTTTTTTAAATTATCTTCTTGTAGTAATCAACTAATAACATTTATTTTTATTTATATTTTATTTAGTTTAAGTTTTTCACCCAATATTTATATTTCAGTTTTCCATTTCACTTTAATTTAACAAAAACATATTTATTATTGTATTTTTACATTAACATTTTAATATGTTATTTATTCATTAATTTATTCATTTAAAGTCATTATGTAATTAAACTACATTTAAAATGTTTAATTTTTGTTTTTATGTTTACTCTTTTGTAATTTCATTTGTCTTTTCATTTTCCACCTAATATTTATATATCTGTTTTATTTTCATTTTAATTTCTATTTCAGTTTTATTTCAATTACCAAAAACATTTTAATTTTATTTTTTATTTTATTTATTTAGTTTAGGTTCTAGCTACAAATTTAGGGCAATTTAATGTTGAACGTTTCCAGCAAGTGGTGCTCCAAATTAGCCAAAATGTCAGAACATATAGGTTTTTTTTGGAGGGAAAATAGTTAACTGAAATGAACATCAGCAGGAGTTTGTACTTTATTCTGTCGATCGTCTGAACAAACAGTGGATCGGCGTGAAGTCCTCAGCTGACCTCGATCCACGACCAGCACTCTGATTGTGTGCACTGCCGTGTCTGTTTTGTTCTTTGACTTTATAGTCTTTAATCTGAGTCAAGGAAGATCAAACCGGCATCTCTAAGCCAATAAAGAGTTCAGAAGAGAAGGAGAAAGATCGTGGCTATACAAACAGAGAAGAGAAGAAAGCAAGCGTCATTCATACCTTTGATCCTCTTTCATTAAAGATAATCTCCACGTCTAAGATCTTCCCAAATTGCTGCAGAAAAGGAAAGCGAGAGAAACAGAGTAAGGGAGAGAAAAGCAAGATGAAGACGGGAATAAGAGAGAGATAAATCGATTAGGAGCCTCTGTGTCCATGAGAAAGTGGGGCTCGAAACCTGGGATGAAATAATAACATCACGCATCCGGCAAACTGGAAATTACATAACACACAGGACATGTTAGATGCTTCCCACTGCAGGCTTCATGAAACAACTTTTCCTGAGTTTAGATTGTGAAAAACTTTTGCAATTCTGTTGCTATAATCACATTCCGCAGCATTATTAAGCGTCTGCAGACTCTGAGGTCTCTGGCGTGAGGTTTGTAACGTGAAGTCTGTGGTGTGAGGTTTCTAATAACAGTGAGGTCTGTCAGGTGAGGTTTTTATTTGTCATTTTCAAGTCTGTGGCATGAGGTTTCTAACTTGATATTTTTAAGACGAGGTCTCTCAGCAAAGGTTTTCATCAGAAGTCTATCATGTGAGGTTTCTAATGGGATGTATATGAAGTCTCCGGCACGAGTTTATGTTGTCATGTCTGTGGTGTGAGGTTTCTGATGTTATTATTTTCTGGTGAGGTTTCAGTTGTAATGCATATGGAGTCTCTGGCATGAAGTCTTACATGTGAGGTTTTTCATTAGAAATCTGTGGTGTGAGGCAAAACGCTCCAGGTGCACAGGCTGATGGGTTGTCAGTGTAACTGATGATATTCAAAGAGTTAAACAACTTGGCACAAGACGACTGGTTCATGCTGCACACGCAGCTAATGAGCTTACTGCCTCACATTTATATGGCTGTCTAGCATTCACCTGAGATTCCCGCAGTGCGCTTTCAGAGTTTCTCTGAAGCCCTCCTCCTTCCCCAGGTCCACCTGTATAGATCTGTAACAGGTTATTTTTATGCTATTTGTGCATCAGCAGCATGTCTTAAATACTCACAGGACCATATAGCCATATGCTTTGGCATTAGCAAGTTCCTGTACTTGTTGCAGCAGCAGCAATAATCTACAACTACAGCAACAACCAACAGCAGCAGCGTAGCAAGACCAAATACATTAACATTGTCATATCCATCACCATGCTATAATCTTCACAGAGTTGTCATGATTGAAATACAGTTATATTTGCCGTTTCCATGTTTGTGGAGCAAATATTTTCACTTCGCATTTTAAAAATGCCAAGTATCTGGTGTTTTGTATGCATTTGGCCTATCAGTGTACACATCCATCACTGATCGTTCCTATAGAAGTGTTTTAGACCCTACTCCAAAGTAGGAGATAATTTAGTGCCTGCAAATGGAGTTCCTAGAACTAAAAACTGAAACCACCAAAAAGCAGGAGCATCCATCAATAGCTCTAGGAACTGTGGAAAGATTCCTCAGTGATGAGGTTTCTAATATGCTTTTTAGAGTGAAGTCTCTCACATGAGGTCTATCATGTCAGCTATTCCCATTACAAGGCTGTGGTGTGAGCTTTCTGATAATTTCATTATATTTCTAATGTGATTTCTATTGAGTCTCTGGCATGAGGTCTATCATGTGAAGTTTTTTTTTTTTTTTAGCAGAAGTCTCTGGCATGAGGTTTGTAATATAAAGCCTGTGGTGTGTAATATGATGGTTTTGCAGTGAGGTCTTTGGGGTGAGGTCTCTCAGGTGAGGTTTTTCAGTTTTTCATTAGAAGTCTGTGGTGTGAGGTTTCTATGTTGTACCTGGAGTCTCTGGCATTGAGATCTATCATGTGAAGCATTTTTTTTTTCAGTAGACGTTTTTAATGTGATGTTTTTGCATCAGGCCCCAGACGTGAGGTTTTTAATAATATTTGTCTGTGGTATAGTTTCAAATGTGATGTTTTTGGAGTAAAGTCTTTGCTGTGAGGTCTCTCAGGTGAGGTTTTGTTGGAAAGTGTGATGTGAATTTTCAAATGTGATGTATATGAAGCCTCTAAAATGAGGTCTCTGGCATGAGGTTTATAATGTGAAGTCTGCAGCGTGAACCTTCTGATGTGATGCTTTTGCAGTGAGGCCTCCAGTGTGAGCGATATGTATTTTTTAAGGTATCTGCAGTCTCTAGTGTGAAGTCTCTGGCGTGAGCTCTCATGAGAGGCCTGAAAGTGTCCCTGAGAGAGGAGAAAATGGGTAAAACAGGCAATTTAAGTATGTATACATTTTATTTTTATTATTATAAATATAAACTGAACTATTTGTGTACACTTCCTGTCTTTCACTGATGACTTCTCTCTCTTTCTCTCTGTCTTGTTTTTGTTGTGTGGCATTGCTCCCAAGGGGGGAAACGTTCACCAATCTTCCGATTCAGCTTCCGTGCTGTTTGGATCGTTAGAAAGCGGAGAGATGAGGGATGAGCGCAAACCACTCTAATGAGCGCAGAGTGAGGGTGGCTTTTAATTGATGCCTGCGATGGTCGTATTATTTCATTAAAAGTAATTACCCTGTCAAGCATGCTGCATCGCCATCATTTTGCCACTGCGGTAGAAAATAAAACCTCTGCGAGTGCCGTGCCGGATGGAGAGAGATGACACCGGAAGTGTTAACAGGATCAAGAGCAGTGCGGTTGTCTACAGACACCGACAACAAAAAAGGATGAATAGACTGGGTTACGGGGTCAGCGCTAATCAGACTATATGCTAATGTTAATTAGCTGTTTGTGTGAGAGAGGAAGAGGTCAGGAAAGAGTCGCTAGACATGAGAAGATAAGATTCGGGAAGCCTTCATCTTCATTAACAGCACTGCAATTAGCAAAGAAAAATCACATGAGATCTCTTTAAAATCTTGGTTGTTTCTTCTAGACAGCAGTTAGATGAAATAAGGAGTCAATGCATTCTTTTGAATAAGATTTCTGCTTCTCAGATGTTTAAGTCACCAGTAATCTCACTTTTCTCCTCTAGAGCTTCAAAAGATTGTCTCAATAATGTCTCAAACTGTGCTCAGATTTTCAAGTCAAAGTCAGAGGTGAACTCAAACTCAAATATGGTTGCTATGTGTATTTCAGGAGAATCATCTGAGATTGAGATGGAGATGATTCCTTTAAGCGGTCTCCTGAGTAATAACACTTTCTGGTGATATTTTGGCATACAATTCAGAAACGCTCAAACTGGATAGAAAAATCACAAAGATCCCTTCAAAGCATCAACTGCTTCCCACTAGATTTCATTAGGTTGGAGGCTTTTGTTGAAGTCTTCAGCTTCTCATATATTTCTTGTGAAAAAAAGACTAGTATGACGTGTCTCCTTTCAGAAGAGATCTCAACAATGTCTAAAATTGTGCTTAGATTTGCCAAGACACCAAAGTCTGCACTCAGATATCTTTTTTTAAGAACTTAAAAATGTCTCATTAAATAATCTGTCTGCTACAGTTTCTTTTTTCCAGACAGATTAAAGGAGAAACATCTGAGATGATCAGCAATCTCATGAGCAATGAAACTTTCCTATGAACAGTGATCTCTCAGTATTAGATCTAGGAACACCCAAACATCACAAATGAGATTCAATGGAGACTTTTGCTGAAGTCTTCTTCTCAGATGTTTCTCAGAAAAATTACCCTAGTAACCTCTTGTCTTTCCTCTAGTGTTTCAGAAGAAATCTCAACAATGCCTTAAACTTTGCTCAGATTTACCAAGATCAGAGATCTCGTTACGAGCTCAAATTCTCTCAAAATCAAAAAATCTGACTGCTATCTACCTTTTATTTCTCCAAATAGATTTTTAGGAAAATCATCTGAGACATAACGGCAAGCTCCCTCAAGTTTTCCAAACAATAAAAATCCCTCTAATTTCAAATTTTCTGTTTAAGACCTATGCTAAAACTGGAATGGAAAAGTCACAAATCAGATCTCTCTCAACTGCTCCTCCTAGATTTTTGCTAAGGTCTTCAGCTTCTCAGATGATTCTCCAGGCAAACAGACACCAGTAATCTCACATTTCTCCTCTACAGTTTCAGTAGAGATCTCAACAATGTCTCACACTGTGCGCAGATTTGCCAATTGTGCCATCAAAGTCAGATCTCTCAAATATTTATCTTCAAATGAGCACAGCTGCTCTTCACATTCATTTTACGTCTCTAGTTTTATTTCTCCAAATTAATCTGAGGTGAAACATCCGAGACATTGCTGATGCTCAAACAAATCGAGTGCAATAACATTTCAAGAACGACTCTGTGCTCATGCTCTTTTTGTTTGTGCTACAGCCGCAATGGCTTAATATTATTGCTCATCCAATCAGCATCTGTGTGAAACTGTAGGCTGAAATCTATCAATTTATTCAAATGAATGCACATTCTGCGGAGGGCTCAATCAGAGACACACAAACACATTAACTCCCCAGCGTGAGCTCAGTGTTGTATGCTGGGGTTTTCCCTGGCTAGCGTGCCGCAGATGCTAATTGTTTTAACCAGGCCTAATGGACCAGTGATAGAGATTAATTAGTTTGGTGGGAAAGTTGCGTATGGTTGGGGAAGTGGTCGTCTCTACTGAGCATGCTCAGTTACCCCCCGTGGTGGCAGTTTTCTCATGCATACGTGCAGGAAAACCTTAGCACAGCGCTGCAGGGAACGAAGCACTTAGTAGTTTTGCAGAGGAGTGTGCTGCAATTGAATATAATTCACGAGTTCGTACTTACTTGTAATAGATATAAATTAAGCGTGTTTGGTGTGCTGTCTGAGGAGAGGGATCGGAGGTCGGTGTCCGGCCCGATCACCGAGAACCCCCCCACCCCCCCGCCCAGAGGAAGGATAGTATGAACGGTGGAGTCTGTGGTGGCGGAGGGATGCTATGAACGAGATATCGAGTAAATGAGGCTTGTACTATTTATAGGAGGTTTCTCTTGCTCTGATAGGATGATAGCATGATTAGGAAATGTGGAGCCAATTACCTAATTACTCGTGCGTGCTCCTCCCGAAATTTTTTGCTTTGAATAAAAGCGCCTGACAAATGCATAAATGTCTGCCAAATTATTACATTATGATTTAATTGGTTGTGTAGCATTTGAACCAATCAGGCACAAACTATTTGTTACATCTAACAAGTAATTTTGAATACTGCTTTCCAAGCCCAAAGGACAACTCAATTTGGAGCCATCCCTCGAAAAGCAGCTGACACCCCACACCTCTGATTTCCATGGTAACCGACTGATAAGGCCGATTTATTGCTTGAAAGAATGTGAGCAGAGCAACTCTGACTAGTCTAAAGACAATGGAGT
>JAUMHE010000077.1:8488843-8507297 GCA_032359235.1 Enteromius mattozi
GCAGCTAATATAAATAATTGCAATTAATCATAATTAATAGTAATTATTTATATACATATCTATATTTCCCTTATTGATTATTAAATATGTTACCGTTGTGATCAACAGCTTGCCAGTATCACAGTTTGCTATGGGGAAAAAAAAAAGTATACTGGAAGCTTACGTAAAAAGTGTGCTTTTAACAGAAAAGTAATCAAAGAAATTCAACACAGGTGCAGTGCGTTCTGGGAAATGACACGTTCTTCCATTATGTTTGACAAAAGTTCATTTATTGAATAACTGAATAAAACAAACCTGGCTGCATATGAAACATCAAACTTTTAAAATATTTTTAAATGTTATTAATCACTGAAATATTAAAACTAAATGAAATTAAATATTAAAATGTAAGCTAAAATATTACAACTATAAATCAAGCATTTGTCAAGTTTATCTTTTAAAACTTTTAAATTAATTTACCAATTTTGCATTCTGTTTGCAACTTCAATTCATATGCAGAAACCGGAAATCTAGCAGGTTAATTATTACCAGTTATAGAAATGTATTTGTAATCCAATTTAAACATTCAAATAGCATTTGTCAATTCTGTTTGCAACCTCAATTGACATGCAGATACTAAATTGTAATGTAAAAGACATTCTCACTTACATAGTAAAAAACAAGTGCTTTTCTAGTTTAAAAATGAGAGTTGTAAAATATCCAATTCCAATTAATTTAACAATTCAATTAGCGATTCAAAATCCTGTTTGCAGCCTCAATTCATATGCAGAAATTAAACTTTAATTCAAAAGGCACTGTCAATTCAATCCTGAATGGCCAGAGAAGCTGGATTAGCTGGATTCTCCGGCAGAGGAATTATGCACAAAGTACCCTTCCAAAAAAGCTCATGTCGTATTCTGCAAACCAAAGCAGTATTGAAGGCAGTTTCAGAGCTCTGCGTCTTTTGAAGTGCTCTGATTGGTGTTTTTTTCTTTAATGCAAGTGGTCTCCCCATACCGATGAAGACCTGTTCGCTGCTCACAGGAGTCAGATTTAAGCAGATCTTTAATTCCGTCTCTTAAAAGAGGAGAGCCGCAGGTGGAATGCTAACACAGTGTCTGCACAGCGGGAAAGCCGGAGATGAAGGTAAGGCCCCCTGTGAGAGAAATTCCCAGCAGCCCTTAAGGCCCACAGGCAGAGGGGAAGAAGAAACAGCCCTAAAGCCAACACAAAGCTGGAGGTTTTACTTCTAGGAACGTTCTCCTACCTCACATTTCCATACGGACATCCTCAGTAATGAACCGGTCGGCTCTGGATAATGAGCCTTGTACTTCAGCACTCATTAGCGACTCCCAGACTCCAGCACTTTAGCCTGCGACGCTAACCTGACGCCCCACTCATTTAGCTTTGACTTTCCGTTAGCCAAGCAGCTAATTAGCTGTACTGCTTTCTCTTGGCAAACCTTCGGCCCTGCTCACCACAGGCTAAATCTCCATTAGCCACGAGGCTAATCAACGCCGCCAAGCTTTGTTAGCGCGGGATTGAGTCATTAGCATGGCTTACTTGAGTCTGTGAAGGCAGATGGAGCTTATAGCGAGGGATTACATCTTAAGGTGTTGGGTTTACATGGCTAAAGTATGGACATATTTCTTTTCTTTACCATGTGTTGTCTTATGCAAATGCGGCTAACTTTCAGCATGCTAACAGCAAGCAACAGCCATGTAGCGCTTCAAGCTATTCCAGCAGAGTGCGATCTATTTTGTTCTATTACATTGTAAGATTATTAACAAGATTATTTTTTAATGCTTTAAATAAACCAATCATTACTGAAGTACGGTTTCAAGAAAATAGTATTTCACATTTTCTACTTCAAGGAGTTTTTGAGTAAGCCGTTCAACGAGTGAAAATTTGCTGAAAATGCAGTCACCCTCAGGCCATGCAAGATGTCGATGAGTTCATTTCTTCATCAGAACAGATTTGGAGAAATGTAACATGTCCTCTGCAGTGAATGGATGCTGTCAGAATGAGACAACTTGTCCTCATTCAGACGAGGCGACTTGAGAAAGCAATATTATAGATCATGGACTAATAGAAATGAATGGATTGAATAAAAAAAAAATATACATTCCCTGATAGCACACGTACATCTAGGAGACGTCTATTTGATGTCTGCAATTACATCTGCAAGACATATTATTTAGGTTGTTTACTCATCTGCAATACGTCTATTGGACGTCACCTTTTAGATGTCAATCAGGCGTCTATTAGATGTCTTTAAGATGTTTATGACCTAGAATGTAAGTTCAACTAACATCTAAAAGACATCTGCCAGACCTTTGTAGACAGCAGACGCTTTCCAGATCAAGAGATCTTTAACAGACACCTCGCAGATGTACGTACGCTATCTGGGTTTGTTTCTTTCAAACCTGAAGCCTTCACTTCTTATTGTTGACTATAGGGATGTTTTTATCAGCTGTTTGGACTCTCACTCTGCCGGCACCCATTCACTGCAGAGCATCCATTGATAAGCGAGTACATTTCTCCAAATGCATCTTGATTTAGGAACATTCAAATATTTATAATGGTAAACAAGACCGAAATATAGAGTAAGAAAGCATGCCAGCTTGGTTAGCAGTGATTAAACAAATGTCCCCAGTCGATCATATTGTTTTTGGCATCCATACTGAGTTTGCATCATATATCTCTGGACCACCTATGCACAATTACTGCGAGCTAATTACCGTGCTGATTTGGCATACACAAACCTGGCAGCCTCGGAGAACAATAATCCAGCTATCACAGAGCAGGATGGGAAACGAGTGAGGGGCCACAGACCATGTTGTATGTAATTTATACGGCTATGCGGCGGTCTGTGCTGTAATTAACATCATCTTTTCGACAGAGCCACCGGCCGACACCAGCCCAAACAAATGAGCGGTGTTTAAAGCAGCTTTCCTGGCCAGCCTGGAACTGACGGGTCATTAAGATGATTGAGATGATAAGAAGGAAGTGGGGAGTGTGTACATTTAGTGAGCCCGTATAGTCACTGTATTACGTTCACCGTATCATCTGCATAGAACGGTTAAACGTAATTCATATATTCAGATGTAATTCAGATATAAAGAGGTTCTTACTAAGTTTTTTGTCTTGTTTTCCATTACAAATATATACTCATTCTTAAATAAACATATATACTTGAGAAGCAAAACAACTTAAGATACTGTGTTTTACAATTAAGTGAGCTTATGCTAAGAAGAAAAACTCTGCCAATGAGGAAAGAAAAAAAATCCTTTACTTCAAAGGGAAAACAATATTATTTTCTTACCCCAATGGCATTTTGTGTTCTCAATTTTCAAACTTAATTTTGACTCTCTTTTCTTTCTTCAGAACACAAGATTTGATATCTTAAGTAATAAGAGTATTTAATTACACTTGATAATTATACCTGATACTTTTGCTTCTCAAGTAAATGTGCGTTAATTTAAGAATGCCTAGATTCTTTTAGTGGAAAGCAAGACAAAATATCAAGAAGGATTTTGTTTTTTGTTTTTTTCCCAGTGAAGTAGCTACTGTAAATACTTAATATTTGATAACCATTTTTGACAGAAAAGACCAACGGCACTTATCCTGTGGTACAAACTACTCAACCTCTTTTGCCTAATTTCACCATTTTACCATTTACGTGATTCATATAATTCATATTGAATGTGGCAAGACAAGAAACATTTTGCTGTTTTCCCTTTTTAATTATGTTCACATGTCTTTGTATTTTAAAACAAACAAAAATATCTCTAATCTATAATAACACTTCTTCCAGTGATAAAATCCATTAACGATTCTCCTCTAAAATCTAAATAGACTCACATATATGACCCTGGAGCACAAAATAGCCAACAATACATTGTATGGGTCAAAATATATTCTATGCCAAAAATCATTCAGATGTTAAGTAAAGATGATCCATGAAGATATTTTGTAAATTTCCTACCATAACTATGTCAAACCTTAATTTTGAATTTGTAATATGCATAGCTAAGAACTTCATTTGGAGGTCATATGATGCGATTTCAAGTTTTTCTTTCCCTTTGGTGTTTCTACAAGCTGTTAGTGAATAGATACGATCCCTGAAGTTGCAAAGATTAAAGTTTCAAAACCAAAGAGATATTCTTATAAAAGTTGTGACTTGTCCACGCCCCCTAAAACAGCTTGTTTAAACACACCCCTACTTTTCTATATTTTATTCTCAAACATTGCCTACATTTTTACACAAAGAAAGAAGGCTGAACTATTACTCTCTCTGTAGTGTTGCTGCTGTAGTGGAGAAATTCTTCCTCTGCAAGGACAGTCTGGCACTTCTGACTCACAACCTTTAATTAGGTTATGTTTTCTTATTAAAAGTACCTGCTAATTACTATTCAGACGCGAGGTTTGAGCAGTGAAGGGTAGTGCTTGTTGTTTGTCATTTCTCCAATCACAAAAGCAGGCATGATGTTATGTTTACAAGGCGCGATGCAACGCCACGCATAAAAAGACACTACTAAGTCATGATAATCAGTAATTATGTCCTAACTGGATGCAACAAACGGACCCTTATGTTTAGTTTTGTGGTCCAGAAAGCATATATAGAACATAGAGAATTCTATATAGAGAATAGAGGATGGAGAGTAAAAACATATCAATGTGGATTATTTGTAGACTATTGTGATGTTTTTTATCAGCTCTTTGGACTCTCATTCTGACGTCACCCATTCACTTCAGAGCATCCATTGCTAAGTATGTTATGCAATACCATATTTCTCCAACTTAGTTAAAAAAACAAACAAACTCATCTACATCTTGTATGGCCTGAGGGTGAACACATTTACAGCTAAATTTTGTGTGAACTCTTCCTTCAAAAAGCATGAATCCTCAGGTGATGAAACCACGAAAGAGGCTCCTGGCTGAAAGCAAACAGAAACGTGTTCCAGTGCAAGTTCTCAAACTCACCCCAAACATTTGCCGTAAATCCGGGTCACGGAAGCGGAAGGGGATGTTAGAGACGTGTAACCGCTTGGGCTGCTGTTTTTCCGTGGACTCTGAATGCGGCACCTGCTGGGAAACTTCTGTTTGCGTCACGTCTTCCGTCTGTCCGAGCAAAACAAAGACAAAAGAGCCGTCCATTCATTAATGCCTCCAGGTTAAACTCACCACCAAAGAAAAGAGAATAAGAAAAGAAAAAAAAGATGAAGGATAGTAAGTTAGCCTACTTATCCGCGGCTATCATTTTTCACTCCAGCGGCACGCGGCTAAACAGACGTTGAGTTATGGTGGCCTACCTGAGGTCATGCATCTACAATACGATTATTAATCTCCACCTGTTACTGTCTGAGGAGCCCAAACACACCAGATATACTGACAAATATCCAGCAAACACACACACACACGCTCTCGGAGGCCATTGACTTGTTGTTTCCATCATTATGTTGATGATCCGCCACAAATGAAACTTCAGATGCGCGTGACAGATGTTTTCTCTCTCTGCTAGCTCAGTCGAGCAGAGCGACACACACACTCATTTTCATGTGCTTGCTTACAGCAGCATGTCATCAGAATGTCATCATTGAGGTAAAAAATGTTCAGATTCATTCAAACACACACATACACACACACAGATATGCATGTACACACAATGGCAACAACATCAACAAATCTCCCCAGAGCTTCATGGCCTTCATCAAAACATCAACACACAGCACCAACATTATTGCATCAGCTCGTAACGGAGTCACACACACACACACACACACAGTGTGTGGCACGCACATAAATACATGCAGTCAGTTCTGCCAGTAATTTGACAAATCTCAAGAAAACATGAAAGTATCCGGTATGATTTATTGCTAGAAATATTGCTAATGATGCTTCATGAGAGAAACGGGTACAAATTTAAGTCATTATTCACTGAAAAACTTGTCTGCTGCAGGCCTCAAATGTGACTTACAGCATTATTATAGTTAACTAAAATAAAAAAAAACAGTTCTTGTTATTTAAAATAAACATGAACTGACCTAAAATGAAATAAAAACTTAAGCTTATTTAATTTAAAAAACATTTTCAGCATTTCTTATTTTTTTTTGTTTAACTTGATGTACTTAACTAAAGACAAAAAAACAAAAACAAACTAACCTTGACATGAAATTAAAAGGAAAACAAAACAGAAACGAATTAAAACTAATAATAAGAAATATTATCAAAGTACAAAAATAACACTGGTCACTTGTAAATTTCAAATACTACTGGTTCTCACGAATGCATGCATGCAAAATAAATAAATAAAAATAAAAATAACAAAAAAAATCACAGAAACACTGGGTAAAATTAAACCTTATTTTTTAATACTACTGCATTGCACTGACAAAAAAGCCAACAAACACATTTTCACCCCAAAATCTCATTACTTAAATGCATATGCTTGTTTATAGTTTGCATTGATAATTATCATTATATTCCCATTGCTGTAATAGTCATTTTGAATATTAATGTCATAAAAAGTACTGTAATATATGTTTTTTTTTCAGCAACATAATGCAGAAATATACAAAAAATATATTTTAATATAATATAATTATTTTTAAATTTAAATAACACTATACTTTTTTTCTACATTACAGAAATGACGAATGGAGAAATGTGTAATTAATAACTTATATCCCTTTTGATTTCAGTGTGAAAGATGATCTGAACACGTTTTAAATTAAATGATCATATATTATTATTATTAACATTACAGAAATAAGAATTGGAAAGGAATTTCTTATTTTTCTTAGATTTTGGGGTGAAATATGAGCTGAACATGTTCTTTACAAGTTCCCTGACATTCACTTTGTTGTTCACCTTTTATCTTTTATACATGTGAACCACGGGCTGGTTCTAGTGTGGAGTCATGCGGCGCGTGATTTATGATCACACGTATGTGCATGCAGACACATGCAGTACATAATTCATTACACACACACTCAGCGTGCCGCTCCGCTGTAGGGAGGAGTGTGATACATCGTTCTCATTTATCTCCCAGCATTAATCACCCCAGCATCGTCATCATCATCACCATCATCATCACCAGCGTAACGACCGCCGGCTTTATTGTTGCCATTATGATAATCACTGTCCCGGCAGTAACGAGGCTCGTTTGTGCTCTTTTATGGCTCTCGCCTGCGCTCTGACACGCACTGTTCTCACTGACAGCTGTCTGACTCCATCGCTCTGCCTGTGTGTTTCTGGGGCCGCAGGTGAACACGGGGCCAGCAGCCCTCCCGCCCTCACTGCACCCTGGGTAATGGGAGGACACTCATCCCCCGGGGCCGCGTGGAGACGGGTGGAGGTTAATAGCACTCAATAACTTAGCTTTATCTCTCTTTCTTTATCTAATAATCTTCTTGTAAGCATAATTCTTACTAAATGATTAGATTTAAGCTTAAAGGAGATATCTGATGCAAAATTCACTTTTACATTTTTGAACTGAAATGTGTGTTGGCATTGTTTGTACACATCCACCCTATAATGATTATAATCCACCCAGAGCTTTATTTTTAACTTCCTGAGACCCAGGGGAAAAAAAAGGGGAATCAATAAATAATGATAATACATTTATTTTATTTTTTCCCCCCATGTCATTACATTGTTCAGAGCATAAAAATATATAAATAAATAAATAAAAATTTAATTGATAAGTTATGCTATATCCTGGGTAAAGGACATCGAGGCTTATTATTTTATTTTTATTTTTTTAATAAAAATACATAAATGAACATGCATAGGCAAAAACAATATATATATATATTTTTTAAATTATCAATACATTTTTAGTTTTCAGGATTTTTTTTTCTCATTATGTTATTTTTATTTATTTATTATTTATTCATTTATTTATTTAACCCAACTTTATATAAAGATAATTCTCAACTATATTATAACAGAATGATTTGTTTTCTGCATTTCTCCATTTTTCTTTCTGCAAAATGTGTAAAATGGTAATAAACAGGTTTTCTCATTATATACAATGTATCTATAAAGTAAATCTAATTTGCATATTAATTTGTTTTTGCGGCAATGTAATTAAAAAAAAGGTGTAATAATGGGAGTAATAATATTTATATTTGCATAATAATATTTGCTTTGATGCTTTAAAGAAAAAAAAAAGCTTGATGTGCTCAAACAATCTTTTACAGCCGATTCACAAAATCATCTCATTGATTTACAATGTTTAAACCTTTAATAAATCAGCAGTTTACTTTGATTATACATTGATAAGTACAATTTAACCACAATAAACAATGTTTTTCTCTGAGTTAACATTAACAGCACTTGAAAAGAGGTGCGTCCTCTCCTGTGGCCTCATAAAGCGTCCATCGCATGCATACTGCAGAATTCGGGGGGAAGCAGTAGGTCATCCGGGTACTTCTCGCCTACTGTTTTTCGAATACTATGAATTTGGACATACCACTCGCCTCGCATACTATATAGTAGGGAAGTATGCAACTTCGGACACAGCGAAAGTGTATGTTTGTAGAGATATTTACAACAGCTTCGAACTCGGCTCAACCAATCAGAATCAAGGGCTCGAACTATGTCTTATCATTTATTTATTGTTTTCTTTTTTTATATATATAATTTTTCATTAAGACCCTAGAGAATCATATATGATTATTTTGAAGCACTTTTAATAAGCCACACTCTCCATCAGCCCCAATAATCATTTATAATGAGGTTTAAGCACAGGGCCGTGAGCGTCTGAGAACCATTATCAGCCATAGTAAAACTATGAGAGAGAAATCCACCCAGCCCAACGAGATTAACTAGTGAGCGTGTCCACCTTTCTGCTATGCTAAATTATTCATGCTACACCATGTACACGCATAAAGAAAACAGGCCAGGAGGAAAAGAGCAAGCAGAAATCTGTAAGAGCATTACAGCAGTGAAAGACGAGATGATTTTCTGAGCACAACCGCTGAGAAAACTACACTTTGCTTCTTGTTTAAGATGCAATATGCTAAGCAAGGCCTCAAAAACTAATGAAACTGCCAACAGGAGCTTCATAAAGGCACTGGTGTTAACGCTCCGCAATGCTCTGAATACGTAGAGCTGGTATTTAGATGAGTCTTCGCCACAGAAACATCAATTAACGTCCCGACTGCATGAAGCAGGAGTGATGCAAACAGACACGGCACTTATTCGGTGTCACTCTGTCTGCGAGCGGGAGCTAGTGATACATGACAGTGATGATGTCATCCCAGCCGCAGCGAGGGTGACACGTTGTTACAGTGGCGTCAAACGCTCGGTCTCACCTCATTATTTCGGACAGAGGAGCATGAGCTCCCAAAGAACACCTGCGCAGCTTCATAATCACTGCATCATCTCAATATTTCTATATTAATACAGTGACTTATGGAACATGAACCCTGTCCACTTTTAGACGCTCTGTGACACAGGTTCATCAGATGAAGTTTGAGTGACATCTCTAGTGTGAGCTCAGTAAGATCTGCTGCTAGTTTCTCTTAATGAAACACAAAATGGTCTTATTGATTGAATGATTCATCGGTGCATGTTATTTCAAAGAGTATCAATGCTGACAATCCTTCACCTAATTTGGTGTCACGGGTCAAAAATGACCCACCTTTTAAAAGTGTATGCTTTATTGTGACAGTGTAAGTCAAGGATTCAGTCTTTGTGTTAACTTGTTTTCTTTCATGTAGAAACAAATGATTTGAGCTCAAGCACAATAGTTTTGGAGTGGACAAGATGTATTTGGTTACAATCTAACATAAACATTTTATAGGCAATTATTTTTAGGCTGGTCGTTTTCAATCAGAAACACCTCAAGTATAACAAAGTGGAAAGAATGATCACAAGAAAGTACAAAAATTATATTTATATATATATATATATATATATATACACACACATATTTTTTCATTTATTTATTTATTTTTAGTGTTAATACAAAGCAAACTACATAATTTATCAAATATTATTAATCAAGGTTATTTATCCAATATTTGGTAATAATCTAGAATAATGAGAGATCTATAAGCCAGTATATGTATGCATTTTATATTATATATATAAGTTATATTCCTAAAACAATATATTAGTTAAGTTTATATATATATATATATATATATATATATGTGTGTGTATATATATCCTCCAGAAAAGAAATTGCAAAATATATTAATGAAATATATTAATCAGCATCTGAAGTGGAGTTTCATCGGATTTGAAAGCTAAACCCAAAATGTGCTCTTAATTAAGTTTTCTGATTCACTTCAAATGTTGAGTTGTTTTTTTTTTTTTTGGTTTTATTATTTTGATTATCACTGCGATCAATTGGTACCTAACAAGTTTTTAGAAAACAAGACCTAATACAACCTTTTTTTCCCTTCTTAAGTGAATCATCTTGATCAAAGAATGTTCAGATACTTGTACTGAAAACAAGCTAAAAGTAGTGAGAAAGTCCTGACAGTAGTAGAGCTGCAGTATGAGCTGTGTTTGCCTCACCGGTGCTGTGCTGCTGCTGCTGATGGCTGGCGTGCTGCTGTCGGTGTTGGTCAGATCGCTGTGGCTCTGTGCCGGTGTGTAGAGCGTCAGGCCGTGATCCGGGACGCGGCTCTGTCCTGCGTAGTCTTGCGTGGGAAGCGCGGTGAACTCGGCCGGGATGCCGTTCTGCGGGGGATGAGCGAACTGCGGGGTGTAAGTCTGGGCCATCGCGTCCGCCGGGTTGCTGGCCTCCTGATTACCCTGAAAACACATGCATACATTAAACCACTGCAGCCTTCGCATATGTGCTGGATAGAAAGATTACATGTTATCTGGAGACTGGAACCAGATTGCAAAAATTACGAACTTGTAATTAAACTCTGTTAAATTTAAAAACGCTCATAATCAGATTACAGTTACTTTTTAAGAATTACAAATTTATAGTGCTGTGCAATTATTTATCGCATCCAAAATAAAAGTGCTTTGAGTTAAAATATTTAGACTAGTCCACCTGAGATGTAAAGTTGATATTTAACAACACATTTCTCTACTGTTACTATTTTTAACAATAATCCCAATTAAACAAACAAGTTTGCTCAAACGTAATCTAGAAGTAATCCAAAAGTAGTAACTAAAATAAGTAATCTATATTACATCACTGACTACTATTTTGATCAGGTCATTTGTAATCACAAACTCCACTCTGGTAGTAATCTGGCCAGCTCCGGTCGTATGTTCAATCCTAACAATGCAGCTCATGTCTGAGGCGAGTGATGAGGCTCCTCTGATGGGCCAATCGGGGAATTGGGCCGCCCCGCACTTTAAATAGCCCAGGAAAACAACGATCACATCTCACGGATGATTACAGACACTCTTGATCATTCCTAATGAACAGACTCTGTGTTGTAGAAGCCGTTTAGAGGACCGGAGGCCACTGGGACTTAACACTGCGCCGAAAAAAGGCAAATCAGCCTCCTTACGATGTTTTGACTGAGAGCTTTGATTTTCCTGACAGGTTACTAATGTTAACAGCGCTCAGACGCGTCTTCACATAAACACTTTCTGCTCAGTGCTGTTTGTCAAGCTGCTAGCGGCGCACTTTCAACTCTGTAAAGCCTTCTGTATCATATCTGATACTTTTCTAAAGCCTCTAAATCAGTGTTTCCCAACCCTGTTCCTGGAGGCACATCAACTGTGCACATTTTGGATGTCTCCCTTGTCTGACCTATATATTTCTAGTCCAGGGGTCTGTTCTTCGTACGCCGCTAACTACATCCAAGATCAAATCATCACGCTAACTATGAGCTCGCTATTCCGGTTCTCCAAACGCACCTGTTGTTGATGATTATTATAGCTGGATTGAGTTGTCTAGGATTATTGCGCGTTCGTGCGTTGGTTTAAGAGGCAACATGTATCGATAATAGAAACACTGATCACAACTCCTTCGATTGGTTGACGAAATGGCAAAAGAGCGAGCTCAATTTTTTTCTCCCGAGCAGGTTTAAGCTTACGGACCTGTTGCTATGACAGCAAGTCCCGGATGAGCGTCAAAGAACCGAATGATCCAAGATCACGCAAAATCGTCAACAATCAAATCCAGCTAACTTAGTTAGTGAGGTACGAAGAACGGACCCCTGGAGTCTCTGTTAAGGAGCTGATGAGCTGTTTCAGGTGTGTTTGATCAGGAAAAGTTTATAGTATTTATTTGCTATTGATAGTATAACTATACAAACATGTTCCTCCAGCTTGTGCTTCACGCCTTTTTGCTGTGAATTCTTAAAAAAGGTAAAACAGAAAACAGTATTTATTATTGATCTCACATTAGGGTTATTTAAAGGTCTTTTAATCATGTTTTCATTAGCGTCATGTGTTCTTAGCATTTATGCCAGCAAGTGGAGTTTTTTGAAAAAAATAAATAAATAAAACTGTCAATTCTGTTACACTTGTCAGCATTGTTACTCTACTTTGGTAACAGAGTTTGATGGTAACAGACTTCTGACACCAAATGTCCACGCAATTATAGAATCACCCATATACACACACATAGATATGTTCATATATATATATATATTTACACATTGTGCACATTTACACACAGTATATTCACACGCAAGATCTAATTTTCAGATATGGATGACTGTATCTAAGGCACAGTTTCACTAGACTTATGTGTGAAAAAGAACAAAAATAGAATCTGTATTAAACAGATAAAGCGACTGGAATCTCTGTACGAAGGTGGAAGATAAATGTTCTCGGTTTTCCCCGTCGTCGTCTCTGGTCGTGGTTATGTTGTGTTTGTCTTGGCTGCTGTTGCTGGAGATCTTTCCTGGAGTCTTAATGAGGCGAGAGCCGTCAGCCGCTGTAAATGAGAGCGAATTACAGCTACACAGAGAGACCCTGAACAAACCACAGGTCCCAATTAAAGCTCAGAGCATCTAGAGCCGATACGGCATGAGTGAGATCACTTCACATTTACTTCAAATCAATCAGTGTTGTTTCAGCATCACTGATACTATTATAGCCTTTAATCAATATTTCAATTAGGTTTTATTTCTCCTCCACTATTATATTGTGTATTTTTGTCATTGTTATAGTTTTAATTAATTTTTATATCAGTTTTGTTTACAAACTAAAGAAAAAAATTGCCTTTGCAATGAGCTGAATTAAATCATTTAATGTTTTACTTTATTTCAGTTTATTATATTTCATAATTTTATTGTTTATTTATTGCAAGCAGCACACACATTTTTATATATAATATCTTTTTTTTTTATGCTTAAACAATGTTTGTTTAAGCAGTGCAAATATGGGAAAAAGTAGTGAAAAACTAATATTAACAAGTAGTCCACATGTATGCTATTAAAATATGTGAAAGTAAAAATCACAAAAAAAAAACTCTTTTCTGTATCAGAAGCTTCCATTCTATAAGTATTTCAGTCCCAAAAGAGCACAAACTAAACTTACCTATCTACCACTCTTAACGAGTCTGAAAACACACTTTCATGACGCAACACAAAACAGCGTACAAAGCAGCGTTGAGTTTCAAAGCAGTGAAACACACACACACAGAGACTCTTTAAAAGAGCAGCGCTGCGAGTCACTTATTAGTGAAACACAGAGCTGCGCTTGCTGCTGTGTGTGATCTCTGCTGCTGCTCTGAAGTGTGTGACAAACACATTTTCTGAGGGCAGATGAACCAGACGAGAAAACAGAGAGACCTTAAACCCCGTGAGTCCAGCGCCGATGCCCTCACATCCCCCACAATCTCACACACACACACACCAGAGCCATTCATTCCTGCACTCCTCCTACCACTAATGTCATCACATCATCAGCTCATTAACATGTGACCGCCCACATTTACATACTAACAGCTAATCAGTATTCAGCAGCTTCAACAGTCTAAACTATATGAACACACACAAGCTATAACAAAAGTTTTACAAATTAGCTTTTTTTCATGATAGCATTACACCCAGAAGTGTGTCTTACAGGTTCAGTAACTACATCTGATTTCCTTACAGAGGTGATTATGTAAAACTAAATTACAACTGAACACTAGGAGGAGGAAACAAATGGCCGGGCAGCAGGAAACACTTGAGAGTCCAGTAAAACAAGGCAGCAGCTCAGGGTTAACCAGCAGCAAGTGCTGGAGGATCCCCCTCATTCCCTCCAATTACTGCTCAACAACACAAGAAAGAGCAGCGGAGGGGCAGCAGGCCAATTTACAGCAGCTCTGTCCATCACCTGACGCTTATTAGTCTTCATTCTGTGCGGCTGAAAGCTCCGCTGTGTCGTTTTTACACCTCATTTGTGAGAGAATAAATTTGGCAAAACAAACAGCTTGTCTGTCCTCAGTCTCAGCGGCTCTGGCGTGAACATCACAGCCCTCCACGTCTCAAAGAGTCGCTCTGCGCCGTTTGACCTCAGACACTGACCTGAACGCTCACAATCAACAACAACGAGCGAGAGAAATCTGCTGAGAGAGAAAAGATGTGCTGGACAGAGTTCCTCAGGAGGTTTCAGTTCAGAGGTGAGTTTCTTGTGAATTTGATCTCAGGTGCTTCTTCTAAATTTCTTTCAAAATAAACAATAACTAGACACAAATAAGTCATTAGTCAGGGTTAGATTCGTCAAGCTTTATTTATATATTATAATATTGTATTTTAATTTGTATTATTATTACTACTACTACATGTTTTAGAATTATTTATATACAATTACCATGTTTTAAATTACTTTCTACTTTTATATTTTTGCTAATAATATAAGCTTGTTAATGTTTTTTTTTTATATATATATTTCTATTTATTTTTTTAGTAATTTTATATATTAATATTTATATTTATCTCTGTTTTATTTAAATTCCAAAAAAGTGTTTTAGTTCTAGCTAACAAGTTAAAAAAGCTTAAAAAACAGCATCATTTTGCACATGCTAACACTATTCACGTGTTCTTCAGAAGATGTAAAATCAATTTGTTATTGATAATTCTCTATTTTCTGTATTAAATGGCCACTTACAGTATTACACAAATAAAGAGAGAAACCTTGTTCTCATACTCAGATGTGTGTGTGTGTGTTTTGGGAGTTTGCAGCGTGGCAGTAATGGTCTGCAGCAGGCATCCGTGACCTGTTCATCCTCCGAGACCCGGAGCTGAAAGTGTCTTAATAAAGCACAAAGACAGAAGATCATTTTAAACTCTTATGACACACGGCGAGGCGGCCTGTGACTCTCAGCGGACCACACACACATCCTACGCAAACACACACGGCGCAAACCTCCACTGTCCTGAACCCAGCACATCCTCACTGAGAGAAACCTACCATGACCCAAACACTCCAGACTTACTCCAGTTCAACTCAAAATCACGGTTGTTAGGAAACAAACCAGGGCAGAACATACGTGCACATCATTTCCTGAACACATAAATGACCGACGCGAAAAGACCAACAAGTGAGCGAGGAATATGTTCAATATGTATCAACATGAAAGAGCTAGGGATTTGTTTTAAAAACGACTTGTTTTAATGATTCAGAGTCTACTTTTTTTTTTTCGAGAGATACATTAACTTTATACAAGGTGTGCTTTCAGATTTAAAACTTTCATTCACTTTGAAAGGTCATTTTCATAATAGGGGCACTTTAAAAAAAAAAATGGCAATGAAGAGGAGAAAGTGCAAAAAAAAGTACAAATCCATCCATCATAAAAACTGCTCCACACAGCTCCAGGTGCTCAATAAAGGCTTGTAGTGAGTTGATGCGTCTGTGTAAGAAAAATGTAAATATTTAAAATTTTATAAAGCATAATCTCAAGCTCATTGATGGGAGAGTGGTGTTTCAGCGAATGACGTGGGTGAAGCTTGAGCTCTGGAGAGAGGTAACTAACATGAAAACGCAGAGGAGAGAGCAAAACAAAACACCATTCATGATTCAGAAGTACAAAATGAGGATTCGTAAAGAAAAATGTCAGAGGATTTCAATATAAGCTAAGCTGGTTTTTCTTTGCTGTAAACAAAACGTGGTTCTCACGAGACTAGCATGTTTTCATACGTCATAGCCGGAAACACACTCTCTCGCGAAGACGCGTACCACAGAAATATATCGCCTGTGAAGCCATCTCTGCTCAGAAGAGTGTTTGCTCTGGTTGAGATGGAGGATGAAGTGAACTCGTGTTCGCTTTCCCTCAGGCGCTCAGAGATGAAGATATGAAGGATATAAAAGCGTTAATGATGCATGATCCTCATCTTGTTAATGGGACAGTTATTAAGAGTAATTATCTCTGATAGAAGAGAGATCATTCCTGAGAGCTTGAGAAAATCTGTACGGATGATCTGCCTGTTCTGATGAACACCAAACACTCACAAGACTCAAACGCTTCCTGAACATTACAAATATTCCTGAAAATATTTTTGAAAACTAGTTAAGATAAGTATAAGATAAATAATCCTCACACTATATGATCAGAAACGTCAAAGCCTGTCATTTTATTATTATGGCAAATGAAGACGTTCTCAAGCAAATCTCCCTCTATGCTGAAACTTTAGATTGAAGTTACATAATAAAGGTGCGTGTGTGTCCTACACACACATGATATTCAGCACTCGCAAGCTCTAATGAGACAAAGCTAAGCAGTAAAACAATATGATGCAAACTGACAAAACCTCCCACAGCTGGCCTCATTACTGACCGCTGAGAGACTGAGACACGACACACTTCATCGCCTTCCTCCAATTAAATGTCTTCAATTGGACAGAGGCCTGGTGACCACATACATCCCATAATTGATGCCACGGCCACCGTGTGTGTGTGTTTTATGTCTTCCTCAATTTCATTCAGATCAATTTATCTGCATGTGTGTGAGACGTTCTGTTACAAAATGAGCATCAGAAAATATAAAAATAAAATTATGTTCAATATATATAAAAGATGGCCGAACAGACGGTGTTAAGGTGTAATGTCTGACAAACAAAAGCTTAAAACTTTAATGACTGACTACTGCTTGTGGATTCAGTTAAAGTGTATTATGACGTGATCCATTAAGTTATCATTTAAGGAAGAAGAAAAGAGAAGAGCGCCAAATAATGCCAAAATCAAATCAAAGACGAGGCGAGCTGTTGAATGTCGCGCCAGAAAACCAAATCTGCTTGGAGGGAAAGGGCGCTGGTAGCGCCGATAATACTTCAGAAATATTGAAGGAACTTAAATTATTTCGAACTGAAACGGCTGAAAATTTTGGTGTCCTGAGGAAGGAGGTGAGCGATATAAAATTGAATTTCGAAGAATTAAAAATAAGGGTGAATGACGCCGAACAGAGGATTGCGGACAATGAGGATCGTAACATGGATTTGACTAAGGTGCTGTTCCAGCTGATGTGTAAACAAAAGCACCTTGAGGAGAAGTGTGAGGGTCTGGAAAGCCGTTCACGAAGAAATAACTTAAGAATTTACTCTGTACCGGAAAAAATAGAAGGAAGTAATATGATTGAGTTTATAGAAAAGCTTATTCGTGAGCAACTTAACATCCGGGAAGAGATTTACATTGAAAGGGCGCATCGTGCCGCAGCAACAGGTGTCTCCATTGGACGTGTTACGGATATCACCAGATCAATCATTGTTTGCTTCCGAAGTTTCAAGGAGAAACAACGAGTGTTATATGCTGCATGGTCTCTAAAGGACATTCGGATCAAGGACCAACGGATATATTTTGATGAGGATTACACTACCGACGTTTTTAAGGAGCGTGCAAAATATAGGAACGCAAGGAAACAACTCCAACAGCGAAAAATCAAGTCTCGCATTCTCTACCCTGCAAAACTCATGTTGTTTTTGCAGGATGGAAAGATTTTTGAAAACCCACGAAAAGCAGCTGAGGGTTTAATGGACTTTGGGGTAATGATGGAAGTTCCAAGAAAAGAGCCGGATTGGGACTCAGCCTTGCGGGCTGTAGGATGGCAGTCCACCCGCAGTAGGAGCAAATATGCTCCTGCTGGGGAAATAACAGCTAGCGTTGAATCTCTTCGACTTTCCTTGGACAGTTATGAAAATGAAAAGTCACATGATGGATAAGGTATGTGGAGATTACACTGTGGCAAGCACTAAGTTATATCATTGAGTGTAATGTCCACAATGGGTGAACACATTCCTATACAAGCTGAAAATTCAGAAGGATGTGTCTATGACTATGATGAACTGGACTTGGAGAAAAATTTTTTTCCGAATATAAAAGATACATGCAAATATTATACAGACGCAGAATTTACCAGTAATATAGAAACGGCTGGTTCATTTTCTCTTATTCATTTGAATTGTAGAAGCCTTTATTCAAGTTTTAGTAAAATACACGATTATTTGAACACTTTACAAAATAAATTTACTGTTATAGCGTTGTCTGAGACTTGGTTAACGGATGAGAAAGGTGTGGAATTTCATTTTGAAGGTTATGAATTGTTTTATGTTAATCG
>JAUMHE010000077.1:8544927-8557662 GCA_032359235.1 Enteromius mattozi
GATAGATAGATAGATAGATAGATAGATAGATAGAACAATAGTGCGATGGAACAAAAGATAGAATGAAAGAACGATAGAACGATAGATGATAGATGATAGATAGATAGATAAATAGATAGATAGTATGATAGAACAATAGATAGAATGACAGAATGATAGAGAGATAGAACGATAGATAGAACGATAGATAGATAGATAGATAGATAGACAGATAGATAGCACTCTTTCAGTCTCTCTTTTATCCGTTCAGCCTCTCTCTTTCCCCTCTTTTACCATCATCTGTAGTTCCTCGGTAAAGCCTCTGTTCTCGTCAATTATTCATCACATTCAGAGCAGGACACAAACACTACAGATCTCTCTCTCTCTCTCTCTCTCTCTCTCTGATGAAACACAGCCCATCAGGCTTGAATCTGATCTGGTGTTTTGTCTCAGTAATGTCTCGTGTGACTCCATCACCTGAGTGTTTTCTCTTCAGCAGATGGAGCTCCATTCAGAGAGATTAATGCTGCTGCGGAGGGTTTGAGCCCCTCAGAGTCTCCACCGGCCCGCATATGCTTGTGTACTTGTGTGTGTGTGTGTGCGCGCGAGAACAGCAGGGGACAGAGAGCCCAAGGTGTCGCCCTCAAACTGAACATCTGTTTCCTGAATAAATATTCTAATGAGGAGCGAATGCACTCAATTCCCATACTGCACTGCAGTGCTGCGGGCTCCCCAGGGACAGCCGGAGAGACAGGTAACAGTGCACACCTGTACACCCTTCACCTCTGTCTCTCTCTCTCTACAGCCTCAGTGAGATTATTTCACTGCGATCAACGAAAAGCTTGACCTGCCGGGAGCTGGACACTGTTTTCCACATGTTCGAATAATAAAGTGATGAAAAAAGTCTGGGAATGATATTTAGTGATCAAAACGTGACACAAATCAAAATGCTCTCATATTAGAGCTTCTTCTGCATCCATATTTCATATTTCTGAAACATCATTAAAGCATTCAAAACCTCAGCTCTAAATTGATGGATCAATAATGATGTTAAACACAGTTGGTTTTCTTACAAACCTTCCTCGATCGACTTTTGCCTTAAACTTAACTTATGTATTGATTAGATGAGAAAAACAAACAACAAATATTTCAATTAATTTATAATCAATATGGAGAGCTTTAGAGGTATCATCACATCTCTAAAACTAACTATGAGCAATAATGGCGATGTTGCTAAAAAAAAAAGAGTTAAAACTCTAACTAGAATATATCAGAATAATTCAGATAAAGTGCATCCTGGATGATCTGAAACTCTAGTGAAGAGGAAGAAAAAGGATTTGGATCAAAAAACAACATGTGAATATGTGTGTGGCTTGTGTTTTCATTCCATCAATGCAATTAAAATCAATAAACTTAATCAATAAAGCTTTGTGTGAAAGCCAAATGTTTTTAAAATAATGATCAATCCATCATTTGGTAGTCTAAATGTAAAAGGCTTTGATTGTGAAGTGCAGATCATTACAGAGTGAGCTGTATTTTGAGACAACAATGCATTTCGGAAACAGGAATTTTAGATTTTCGGAGGAAAATGTGAGTGCTGCAGGAAATATAAAAAAAGTGCTGTGAACAAGGTGCATCTGATCATGATTTGAGGAATCAAATACTGCAGGACGACACAAAAACACACTTAACTTAAATTTTATTCACAAACATAAATAGTGAGCAATACTAGTGATACTTGACTTCAACACCACTAAATAATGTTGTATAGTATCTAAAATGCTGAATGCATAGTTCATCTACACATACACACACACAATCTCCCTCATTCTGAATGAAAGAGCTGATCTGCAGCGAAGAGTGTGAGGGACTCGCTGGGTCAGATCTGTGTGCAGGATTTACAGAAAAACCCTGTTAAACACACAGACCATAAAAACCAGCCCAGAGCCTAAATGCTACACACGCTATAAAAAACAGGGCAGAAGGTTTGCGGAACAATTCTGCTGATTCACACACACACACACACACACACAATCTCCAAGAGTTCAGAGCTCTCATGAACACATCCCACTGGACAAGTCTACTGCCAAATGAACAAAATAACTAACACATCTAAATACAATGACTCTATTGAGCTCAGAGATGGAACACACTCTTGGATGAATGAGAAATCATTCTGTATCTCTTCATTAGTTTCTCCTAAACAGCAAAGAGATGAAAGGAGAGCTTAACAATAAAACTGCTTTACGATGCCATAGAAAAACCTTTTTGTTTAGATGGTTCCTTTTAAACATCAGAAGAACCTTTCTTCTTCACAAAAGGTTCTTTGTGGCAGAATAAGGTTCTTCAGATTAAACAAAGGTAAGAAAGAGACGGTCCTTTAAAGAACCTTTGACTGAATGGTTCTTTGTGGAACCAAAAATGGTTCTTCTGTGGCATCGCTGTGAAGAACCTTTGAAGCACCTTTATTTTTGTATGTGAACAGAGACATTTGCTGAGCTTTTGCAATTTCTCTATTCTCACATACATCTATTCTAAAGTTAAAGAAGAGATTAATGTTCATATATAGAACAGAATAACAAATAAATCATCTACAGTATAGAACAGAAAAACCACATAGGAGATCTCAATAAGGTCTCAGATGTTTCTCCAAGACAGCAAATGGAGTCACCTGCTTCACAGATCTCCCCTGTCTCCTCCAGAGTTTCACAAGAGATCTTAAAGTTTATTTCTTTTAATTTAACGCTGATACAAAGAAACATACCTGATTCCCTGAGAACAGAACAGAAACGCTAACTAAAATATCCCATTTGAGATCTTAATGATGTCTTAAATGTTTCTCCAAGACATCAGTGGGACTGAAAAAGACTCTACTTTGGAGTTTCAGAAGACAGTTATTTTTATTGTAGAAGAAATATCTAAGATAACGCTGAAACACTCTTAAATGTTTCTCCAAGACATCAATGAGCTGAAGATCAAATGGAGTCAGCCATGTTTTGAGGAGAAACATTGGACAATGCTGATGCCAAGTTTCCTGAGCAATGTAAGAGCAATCTCTGAGCAATCATACCTTCCTTAATCACCTTTAGAAAAGAAAAATCACGCGGAAAATGGAGAAAAACGGAGTAGCCTCCTTCACACATTTCATGTATAGTTTCAAAAGAAATCTCTATAACTTTGCTCAGATCCCAAACTCCGCAAACAAAAGTCAAAGACCTAAAAAATGAACTCAAACAAATGATTTAATACACTGGACTCTTACTGGATTACTAGTTTATGTCGAATTGTAGGCAAAGTTGAAGTCTCCCGAGCACTAAACAAGCCTTTTCTGAGCAATACCTCCTGTCCGGAGCGGTAGAGAAGCAAGTAGTTCACAGTCGACCAAACACGAGTGTATCGCAGCCATGCAGCACATGCCACGCTTTTCATACTCACCCAAAAGTACATCATCATTTCAGCCGCAAAAACCCTCTACAGATCTGTCTCTCTCTGGAGTTCAGAACAGCTGGGTTCTCCTCCCGTCTCCTCCACACTTGTCTCCTCACGTCTCTTCCTCTCTGGACTTTTCTGAGGTTTGGAGGTTTTCTCAGGAAACACCTGGAGAAGCGATGTCGGGGTGCCTGATACTCTTTTATTCCTTCCTTTGCTCTCGTCTCACAGCAGCTTTACTTTAAGACTGAGTCTGAACCAGGATAACAGCAGCCTCCAGCGGGGAGAGAGAGAGAGCGAGAGTGAGCGAGCGAGGGAGTTTTCTCTGATGACAGTATTGATGGCGGATGTGAGCGAACGGGCTCTACCCACAATCCTCTCAAGATGCGCCATACGAAACCCGACAAATGCCACAAACAAACTACATGAAACACAGGAGAACATAGAAAGACAGAGCCGTGTTTCTTTCTCCGTCATATACAGTATGCCATTAAAACATGGAACTGTAATCTGTCTTTCTTACATGTGCTGGGAACCACCACTTATGGTTCATATTTCACAATAAAAAAAAAGAAGAAAAAAAAAACTTATTTTGCAAGACAATAATTTTAGTCTATTAAAGGTAATTATGAATGTTTATGACATTTAATAAAAAAAAATACAAATTTAATTTTATTTTCGAAAATGTCCTTTATATATAAATGCACTCCCATTACTGCAATGTAAACAAAAAATTATTTTGCAAGCAAGTTAATTTAAGGACTTTTTTATTGCATCATGACATTAATCAGACCAATTAGTTAAATATTTACCATTTTTGGCATTATGAATGAATGAATGAATGAATGAATGTATGTTTTCCATTACTATAATGTGAAAGAAAAAAAAAAAAAAACAATTGCAAGAAAATTCATCTAAGAGCCATTACTTTTTTTTTTCCAACATGATCTTATCAAGACAACATTTAATGCAAATTTGTATATATATATATATATATATATATATATATATATATATATATAAAAAGAAAACTAACTTTATGTTTCTGAATCGAAAAATTATTTTTAAGACTATTAAGACTATTTAAAGTAATTTTTCATTGATTGTTATGCAGAAATATGTATATAAACAATATGTGAATAAAATATTTGAATAAGAAGTATTTATGCTTAATTCTGAAAAACTGTGCTGTAATAAAAGATAATAAAAAAGATAATAATAAAAGCTGTTTAAAAAAATGAATAAATCATTACAATGAAGGTAATCTAATAAGAGACACCTTTTAAAATAATCGTAAAAATAAAAAGCAAAACTGCAAGACAAGACATAGAAAGTTTACATTGAATTGTGTTTAAATGTCACAATGCAAAAAAGAAAAAAAAATCCTAACAGTCTCTAAAAGAGGCTGTACTTTATTAATAATGTTTTTTTTTTTTTTTCCTTTTAGATTGTTGGGATGAAATGTGACCTAGATGTGTTATCATACGGATTGGCCCTGAAGTCAGTTCAATCCCCTTCTATAAAGAGAAACGGAGAGCGAGTGAGTGAGAAGTACATGAGCAGACGCTGTAGTATCACTGCTGCGTCAGCACATCTTAAAAACAGGTCATCAATATCTGCCTGCAGGACACACTTTCAAAATGAACCCGACAAACCGCAGAGAGAGAGAGAAATGCTGGCCGTCTCCTCACACACACACATGCACACACACTAATATCATCTTACTTTTTCACTGCTCGTCTTCTCCAAGCCATTCGCTCATTTAATTGGATTTTTATCTGTGGTCATTTTTTTCTCTCTAGTCTCTCTTAGACCTCTGAGGAATATTATTAGAAATGATAATTAGACTAC
Organism: Enteromius mattozi; assembly: GCA_032359235.1. NCBI lineage: Eukaryota > Metazoa > Chordata > Actinopteri > Cypriniformes > Cyprinidae > Enteromius > Enteromius mattozi. The sequence goes on from JAUMHE010000077.1 coordinate 8,550,187, forward strand.
AAGAGGAAAAAACACACATGTAACAGGATACATTCAGTCCAGATCTGCACTCGTCTCGGTTTATCTCTCTCTCTTTCTCTGTCTCACTGCTGCTGTGAATAAGATAAATTAACATGTTGTTTTCTGCGTTTAGTAGAGCTGAAGGATTTACAGTGATCTGACTGAAGATTAGTCTGATAATAACCCTGATTCTGATTATCTGAAACTAACATCAGTATTAATCTTTGGATCTAGATGGATTCTATTATTCTAGATGCCAGTTTTACACAATGGAGCTACTTTGATTTTTATTTGATTCTCTATTCGCGTCTATTCGAATCTCCAACACCAGTTTGATTCATAGTTTTATTGTTTTAAGGCCAATTTACACCGCATAGACAAAAGGCAACAAACTCCAACAAACAAGTTGGCTAAAGTTTAATCTCATGAAAAATAACAGTCATGTTCACAACTCAAACTCCAACCAACACCAACCAACACCTAACAGGGGTAACACACTGATCCAACAAACTCCAACAGACTAGTTTGTTGGAGTTTGTCTGTGCGGTGTGAATTGGCCTTTACCCTAGTTTGATTGTCTGAATCTGATTCCTCTCTGACTATAGTTTGATTCTGTAATTAAATTAACTGATTCACTAATCTGAATCTCCCATACCAGTCAGAATCACTGACTCTAGTGAGATTTTTTGACTTAGATTTTTTTAAAATTAGTATGTTTGATTCTTTAACTCTAGTTTGATTCTTAAAAAACAATTCTCTGTTATTAGTTTGATTAGTTTGAAATGAGTGTGATTGAGTCTGAATCTCTGACTCTAGTTTGATTCTCTGACTCCAATTCTTCGGATTGTGATTCTTTGTCTCTAGTTTGATTCTTTAAAAAATACCTCTGACACTAGTCCTATATTCTTCAAGTATAGACTGATTCTTCAACTTTGAACCTCTGACTCTAGTTTGAATCTTTGACTATGACTCTTCTCTATCTCTGTAATTTGAATCTTTGATTCTGCATGCATGTTCGATGCACTGACAATCGTTTTGATTCTTTGACTCTGGTCAGTGTGTTCTACTCTAGTTTGATTTTTTGACTCCAGTTCTTCTGACTCTTCTTCTCTGCCTCTAGTATCATTTTTTAATTTGATTCTCTAAATTAAATTTCTGATGCTAGTCCTATTTATCCTATTTAACTTTAAAGGGGTTGCAACTTTAAATGATGCAATTTCAAGTTTTCCTTTCTCTTTGGAGTGTTACAAGCTGCATAGATAAAGTTGCAAAGATTAAAGTTTCAAGAGACATTCTTTATAAAAGTTCTGACATTTCCAGGCCCCCTAAAAAGTCCCCACTTTTCTATGTCACAGAGTGGGTTTATTTTCAAATACCGCCCAAATATTTACACAAAGAAAGAAGGCGGAGCTATTATTCTTGCTGTAGTGTTTCAGGCCATGTCCACACTAATACGTTTTCGTTTGAAAACGCATCTTTTTCTCTCCGTTTTGGCCTTCCATCCACACTGAGACAGCGTTTTTGGTCAAGGAAAACTGAGCTTTTTGAAAACGCTCTCTAAAGTGGATAAATTTGAAAATGCCGTTTTTGCGTCGCAGTGTGGACTGTGAAAACGGAGGCTTTCGAAAACGATGACGCATTTAAGTCATATGATGCAATCATGTGACCAATTCAACTGATGGTGGACGGCATTGTACAGCAGTTGTTTTGTTTGCTCTCAATTTTGACAGCCCTATTAAAGATTAATATCAGTTTGTACATGCTCCAGATAGCTTTTCTTCAAAGAAGACGTAATGTAAGTAAATAAACGGCAGATGAAAATGACGCAGATCGAATCGTCTTACGTTTCACGCATCAGCAGTACAGGAATGTAAGCGTTTTCAGTCGTTTCAGTGTGGATGATCACTTCTTCGGAAACGATTGTAAACGATAGTGTGGATGTGGAGCGTTTTTTTAGATGAAAACATTTTCAAATTTATCTGGATTAGTTTAGACGTAGCCTCAGCCGATTGCTGGACGTGCTGTGTGTCGTTGTGTCTCTGCATTTGATAAATAAATGGTTTAATCTCATCATTTTACATTACCATCACTCTGTTCTTCTATTTGATAATGTTCAGTGCTTTGCTACAATCTGTATTGTTAAAAGCGCTATATAAATAAAAGTAATTGATTGATTGACTGATTGATTAAACACATTGCAATACAGCAAATACACAAAATAATGTTCTTTTTAGCAACATCATACGACCCCTTTAAATCTCTCTAGACTCTAGTTTCATCCTTCAAAACTAGTCTGATTCTTTAACTGTGAATCTCTGATTCTAGTTGGATTCTTCAACACTAGTTTGATTCTCTGTGTCTGGTTTGATTATCTGAAACTATGAACTAAAATCACAAGTCCGATTCTCTGCCACATCTTTGATTCTCTGAAGTGTCTGATTCAAACAGAACAATAAAAGCAGTGACGCTGCATGAGCAGAACACAAGCTCTGATGCCGATCACATGAACACTGACTGCTGGAGAGTCATTTGCTCAGGTCTCTTCACAATCACCTGCTGCAACGTTACGAATCGCACCTGTTGTTTCTCTCAGGCTCGACAAACAGCATCTCAAATACATCACAACACACACCATCACATTAGAGCGAATGCGACACACCTGCTCCGACACACACATGCAAACAAACACACACCGGCTCTCGGACCGTGACTGAACGTTGAGCGAAGAGTGATGTCATGCAGTCAAGCACAAATACACCTGTTTATATTAATCATAATCACACAAACAAACCACACTAGATCAACACACACAGAGTGTGTCTCTCACCCGAGTGCTGATGAGAGGAAGTCCTTATCAGCACAGGTGATTGGTCAGGAGCCTCCCGTACAGCAACTTACACACACCACCTGACCTCAAAACACACACAGACGTGACCACAAACACTCAGCTGTACTGTATTCAAACATTCTCTCTGTCTGTGAAGTTTCTCCTAAAATCCTTCTCATTCTTGTCATTTCTGTCTCTATATAAAAGTTTCACACTGACTTTATGGCTTCTGGTAACACATCCAGGTTAAATTTCAACCCAAAATGTGAAGGAAAAACACAAAAGTATTATTAAAATAAAGTCTATTTTTGAGACCAATTAAAAAAAAAACAATTGCACTGATTTTTCCATGCACATTTTCACACAAATTCTCATTACTTTAACACATCTAAATAAAATGTTTTTTGTAATTTCAATTATTTTCCAAAGGTGATTCTCAGATTTTCATTCTTTTAATCAAGTTATTTTTAATGCTTTTATTAATTTTGTAACTGTTTTTTTGACTACAGTTGGCATAGAGGCAATACAACCATGATCCATAAAAGCTTATAAATTAATTAAATACTTTTGTTGTTGTTATTAATGCATTCATTAATTCATTCTGCATATATATCAGGTTAATAATAGTTTCTCCAAAGCCACACAGAAGCCTGTGCAAATGATTAGATTTCAAGACAAATATCACCAGGACAAATGATGACACACAAAATGTCCTTATGATATTTTACTCTATTAGTGAGGACATTTAGCCTTCATGAGTGTACACACACTAACACACACATACACAGAGAGAAACACACACTTGTGTCGACAGCACATACATTATTTAAGAGCAAAACGGCCATTGCAGAGGTGCTGCTGCCATTTGCCAAGAGTCACCATGTCTGTTACACCACAAACACACACACACACACACATCCTCATCAAGTGTTTTTTTCAAGTGGAAAAAAAACAACAACACTAATAATAATATTTGTAAATGAACAAAAAATATAGTTTTTCTGCTTCAAAATTGTACTTTCAATTCAATGTATTACTTGCATTTTCTTCGTAGTTATTTGTGAAAAAGACAACAACCCTATGTCCAAATTGTTCAGTGCACTATAATTTCAGCATGCAAACTCCATCAATACACGTAATATATAATGAATACATGAACGGATGAACCACAGACAGAAACACCAGTGAGTGATTCAGTCACACTGACTGCTGCACACTGCTCTGCTGCTGCTGTTATTTGTGTGTTCTGCTCCAGTCCTGGGTTTGAGGTAGGTTTTGAGACGCTTGTGTCGTGTCATGTGATGCATGTCTCTAGCTTTTTGTCTCTTTCCACAGACTCCACAACCTCCTGCACGGACTGCATCAAATATTAACACTGCTATTAAACACTACACAGAGAGAGGGAGACTTTCGATGCTTGTAGTTGCCGCAGTGTGTGTGTGTGTGTGTGTGTGTGTGTGCACGCATTTGGCTGGAGCTCACTAATCACTTAGGGCAATGCTGACCTCCAGTGCTACCACACACACACGCACACACACAGAAGGTGCAACAGATCAGGTCTTGAAAAACAGACTGATGCTTTGTGAAAATACAAACTTTCTATTTTCCTTTCAGTCCATAATAATGCAAAAGTGGACTGTTTGACATCTTGAATAAGTTACGACTACTGATTTTATCTGTGCTTTTTATATTAAATAATATACACTATTAAAAAAAATAATAATAATTATATATATATATATAATTTTTTTTATTATATATAATTATATAATTAAATGCATATTTGATTAATTAAAAAAAACATGAAAATACAGACACAGATAATTAAATAAAATGAATGATAACTCCTGGAAATTAAGAAACTCTGGTCAACGTGCAAAGAATTATCCACTGAGAGTCATATTGAGATTCATAACCTGATAATGAATAAAATCACGCAGTGAAAGAATCAGTCTGTAAGTGAACTGATACAGGATTTTCATTAATACATTACAGCTCATCACACTACAGCGAGCCAAAACACAAATAACACTTAATAGCTCTGTGACTGTGTGTGTGTGTGTGTGTGTGTGTGTGTGTGTTAGTGTAGCAGAGAATGGTTCGTTTACTCCACGGCATGCGTTATTAAAGCTGCAATGAACCTATTATTTCGTCCTTCACTCTCTGTTTCCCTCTTTCACCACAAGCACACATACACAAAAACAAGAATAAAAGGAAACAAGCAAGGAAACATTGTTCTGTCTGCACTGACAGTGAAATAACTTTTAATATTTCTCTCACTGTTTTAATGTAATCATAAAAACACTCATTAGTCCACATGCATAATGCAAACCACCATGGGAGGGATGCATATCTGTCATAAATAATTATTAATTTGATCATTAGCTCCATAATCACCATCATCTAGATGCAAATTCAAAGGAATAAATAAATGTATTCATTAATAAAGAAAGAAATTAATGAATAAATAAATGAATAAATAAATATATATATATATATATATATATATATATATATATGTGTCCTCTGAAATAAATAAATGTATTTTGAAATATATGAATGAACATAACTGAAGGGGCTGCAGCACGAGTGTGTTTGTGTTTGGTGATGATGAACTGATCAGGGCTTTTAAAGAGACGAGGTTGTTTACTAATCAATGATCTTCCGGCAGATTAATTGAGATGCTGTACATTGATTTTCGGCCGTGTCTTTGTACTGATGAGCAGAGGCGGAGCTGGGCCTGTTGCCAGGCTGATCTGGAGGGTCAGGGGCTTATTCTCTCGGACCAGACATTTCTACACTCACACTATGTAATGGTCAGGCTGGATGTGCCAGCTATCTGGATGGCACTCCAGCGCCCAGCAAACTGTATGTGTGTTTACGTCTGTTTTCATGCATGGACCTTTTATCAATGAACTCAGGTCTCTGCCCACCTTATATGTTGTCACGGTTTCCTATTTATGTCTCCGCCCCACTCATCTGTTGTCATGGTTGTTCACTCAAAGTCTCCACCCCATTGCTTAATCAGTGTGTGTATTTAGTTGCCTGTTCAGCTCAGTATGATCGCCGATCATTGTGTGGTTCACCCTCCTTTGTAAGCGTTTCGTGTTTCTCTGTTTCTGTGTGTATTCTGGATTTACCATTGCCGACCTCGCCTGTTTTTTGGATTATTGCCTTTGTCTCGTCCTCTGGAGTCTGTTCGCCGTGATTTCGACCAACGCTACGCTTATGACCATTCTCTCGTCTCTGCCTCTGTCTACCCTGCATGCTGGTGAGTGACGCTGCCTGTTTGTATTCTGCCTTGTGAGTTTTCTCATTAAATATTCTGCACATGGATCCGAACGCATTCAGTCTCGTTCATGACAGAATGATCGGACCGAGAGGATCCAGCGAATATTCTCATGAACACTCCGTGCACGGCCGGGATTCACTGTGGCATCTTTGTTCTATTTTCCAGCGAGGGTGCTGTACTGAGGATTATGTATAGGAGTTTGTTGCCTACAGTCATTGTGTTCGGGCAGATGATGAAAAAATCAAGGATTGTTTTCTGATGGGGCTCGACCCGGAAATCCTCGATGGGTTGGTGGAGGAAGGCCCGGCATGGACTCTCACCGAACTTATAGACGCGGTGCATTTGATCTGCGGATCGACATTCACTGTGGGTGCGGTTGATGAAGAGGTGCATGAGCAACAGCACCATCAGTCAGCTAGCAACATGATGCTCTGTATAAAATCAGCACAATCTTTGAATTTGCGAACAAGATGGCTGACACTGCCGCGTTCGAGCATAAGATGGCGGCCGCTTCCGAATCACGGTTTGAGGAACCATATAAGGAGCTGTCGGTTCTGGTGCTGCCGCGAGGAGAGCTGTCATTAAACCCTGCGGAGGCTAACCCACCATTACGGTTGCCAGCGCCGTCACAAATCCTTGCAGTTCCAAACCCGCCATTCAGGTTGCCAGCACCATCACAAATCATCGCGGCTCCAAACCCACCATTACGGTTGCCAGCGCCGTCACAACACATCGCAGTTTCAGAACCACAAAGAACGGGTTTCAATCCCGTATCACGGCGAGAGGGGCCGTGTTTCGTCCAGTCGGTTCCCAATTTGCAACCAGGAGAGCGGTCATTCATTTCAGCGGTTTTGGACCCACAACTAAGGGGTTTTGACACCGTGTCACAGCGAGAGGGGTTGTGTGGTGTTCAGTCGGTTCCGGTATCACAGCTAGAGGAGCTGTCATCCATCCTAGCGATTCCTGATCCGCTAATGATGGTTTCCGACCTCACGTCAGGAGGAGAGGGGTCGTCTTTCATCCAATCTGTCCTGGATATGCAGCCAGGGGAGCCGTTATCTGCCCCTACGGTGTCTAATCCGCAGATAACGGATCACAATACTGCATCAAGGCGCGAGGGGTCGTGTATTTCTCAGTCGATTAAGGTTATAAAGCCTGGAGAGCTGTTCAAGGTCCAGTCAGTACCAGTTACACAGCCAGGAGAGCTGTCGAAAATCCTTGTAACGGGCCCGCTTCACGGTCCGAGGAGTCGTGTATTTCCCTGTCGGTTCCGGTGTCATGGCCAAGAATGCCGAGCGAAATCCTCGCGGTAGCCAATCCGCATCTGTCGGGTCCCACTCCCGTTTCACGGTCCGAG
>JAUMHE010000077.1:8557762-8577309 GCA_032359235.1 Enteromius mattozi
TAGCACGCATATTCTGAATGCCTTTGGCAGAATTCAAATGAGCCATTTTAATCTAGATTAATTTCAAAATTAATCTAGATTAATCTAGAGTAAAAAAATTAATCTATGCCCACCCAAATTTATTTATATATATATATATATATATAAAAAAAAATATGTGTGTGTGTGTGTGTGTTTGTGTGTATTAACTAATTAATCACATTTTTTTCTGAAATTAACCATTGTTAAATTGTTAAAGCAATAAAGCAAAATAAATAAATAGATCATTTAAAAATAATTGCATGAACAATTAAATAAACTGTTTAATTAAATGCATGTCATGGTGCATTTTTTGGTTAAAAAAACATAAATAAATAAAATAAATCCATTTCACAAATTTATTAAAATGAATTATAAATATATAAATTATAAATAAATTGAAAAACACTACCTCATACAATACACTAGTAAATAAATAAACACATAAATAAATAAAACACTACTACATAAAAACACCAGTAAAAATAAATAAATAAATAAAACAACTACGACATAAAACACTAGTACAAATAAATAAATAAATAAATACATAAATAAACAAAACACTACTATATAAAAACACTAGTAATAAATAAATAAATAAATAAATCCACCACAGAGCCAGGCTACTAGATGTTAAAGCAATAAAGCAAAATAAATAAACTTAATTAGTATTTATTATCATCAATTAAATTAACTGTGCAAATAAATGCATGTCATAGTGCATCTTTTGAAAAAAAAAAAAAAATTCACAAACATATTAAACCTTAATTGCATGCAATGAAATTAAGTTCAACATTTTCAAGAGGAATCTACCCAAGCCAAATCACAAAGCAGCAAAAATCAATTGTGAAAGAAAGTCCAGTAGCTTCACAGCTGTTCTGGACTCATTTGTGTAAGTGAAGCGCAGGAAGAGCAGCCAGTGCATTCTCACTGCAGCAGAACGAACCAGGGACACTTCAACAAGACCCGTGATGTAAGGAGCAAACACTTCAGACTCTCGGCTCATCGCTAACACTGACTGTATGAGCAGTAATAACAGCAATCCTTGACTCAGCAGACAACACGGATGGAAGCCAACTTGAGTTAGGACAAACCGAGACGGAGAAAGACATCAGACAGCAGCTCCTCATTATTTCTTTCCTCTGAATGTCCTCATTAGTCGGTGGAGTCATCAGAGGAAGAAGCAACAGTTAATTAGAGAGAAAACACACACTGGAGATATGAAACAACCTCACATTCTCATGTCATTGCTAAAAATATAGCAGTACTCCATTACAACATCAAAGCTCATGAAGTGTCAGAGCATGCAGATAGTTCTTATCTGCTCCAACAGCAGCAGAGAGTGAATTATACAATGACTTGCTGAGCATTTTTAACAAATTAACACTTATATGTTAAATATAAAAATGATTATGTTTCAGTGAGTGTGTGACTAATTTGTGAAGCTCAATTATCTTAGCTGCACATCAGAAATATATTCTCTGTTTTTGTTTGATTGTTTGTTTTTTTCTAATTGTGATGGATTATTAAGATAATTTGGGCTTTGTTTTCCCTCCTATTTATATTTCTGTGAGAAAGGAAGCCATAACTGGATAATTTAATGTTCATAATCACCCTGGAGTGCTCAAAATTGTGAATATAAATGGGAAGAGATATTTTACTCACACAAATGTCTAGGGGTGCCAATAATTGTGTCCAGCGTGTATTTAAGAAAAAAAAAAAAGAAGGCATTTATTTCATAATGATATTTCCGGCAATTTGAAATTCTTAATATCCACTGAAAGATTAAAATGATTAACAGTGCAGATTAATTTTCACTGTCTTTTTTGATCATATTTACTAAGGGTGCCAATATTTTTGGCAATAACTGTACACACACACACACACACACACACACACACACATATATATATATATATGTGTGTGTGTGTGTGTGTGTGTGTAATTACAACCAAAACTACAAAACAGCAATGTGAAATTGAAGGGAAATGCATTTGAAATCACCTTGACATCAGTAGTAAAAAAAAAACTTAAAATAAAAACTGTTTTAGAGTGCAGTTTGGTGTACGATATGCTGGATAAGTTTGAGCATCATTTGAGCGCAGATACCACTCTGATATTTTACTGACATTTTAACTGTGACTCGAGTCTCTAAAGCTAACAAGTATCTTGGACCAGTGAAGATTCAGCGGCGATGTTGTAAACCACATTTCAGAGTTTCCTCCGTCTGTCTGAAACACGTCTCCTTCATGAACACCAGTGACAGAGCTCAGCTCCATTCATCAGACGGAGCCTCTTTAAAGCGCGTCACGGCCATCGGGCGAACACGCAAACACACACATGCACGCACTCCACATCCAATAAACTCCGCACTGATGAAAGATTGAAAGAGAGAATCTGAAGAGAGGCTCCGGGCGATTCACCGAGCCAGATTCATCACTGCTCCACTTTCACAGCACCATCACAACAACAACCTCCACACCAGAGCCGGTTTATTCAGCCGAGATTATAAGTCTAATCATGTTATATTCTGGCTTCATCTGCTGGACTGTACAAAATATACATCATCAATAAAGTGTTTACTGAATTTTAACTTTTAATACCTGCGCTCTACTACATTACTACTTAATGCAAACTGAGTAAAAATAACTGGCGGTCAGTAGAGATTTCTTCCACACTTTTAACAGTAAACATCTGTCTGCACTTAAATGAATAAATATATAAATATAACTGTTATATTTTAATTTGATTATATTTTAAAATATTTATTAAATTGTTAAATGTTTCATGCCTTCATTTGATTAAAATGTTTTTAGTAAATAAATATGCATTAAATAATAAATTCAGGATAATTAACACACTTTATTAAACCTTTTTAAAAATAATTAAGTATGGTATTATAGTTATTTTTTTCATGAATGATCTGTTTGTTTTAATAAATAAATAATTTAATAATAATAAAAAAAAAAATAATGCATTATTTAATTAATGTGTATTAACTCGTATACACAGACAATTAAAACAGACACCACAGAATTTCTGAAGGGGGACAAAAATCACAAGACCATATTAATGTAAAAACATTAAATAAAAAATTAAATAAATAATAATAATAATAAAGGTATATATTATATTATGTAACTTACATTATATAATAACCTTATATTACATAATAACCAATACATTATCTATATATAAAACCTTATTTAAATGTAAGTTCATTTAATTCAATGATTTTTAACACACACACAGTGATTGCACTGTTTTTTATTTTATTATTTTATTTTGCAGTGTCAGCATCTAATGATTTTATGATCCATTTAATTTTTGTACATGCAGCATTTTTTCCCCAATCAAACCAGACATAATATAACTTTTTAGGTCTAGTAAGTTTAGTCAACAACCACCGACTGATGCTTTCCTTCAGAAACCATCCCTGTCTCAGCTCTTGAACCACGTTAAAGCGTGCGGATGTGGATTTCCCCGGCGAGGTTTCCAGGTGTGATCTTAAGTTGCTCATCGGAGACATGCACGTTTCTTCTCCCGTCTGTCACTTGCGCTAATTTGATTACTGACTGATTAAACCGTCACTAATGCAGTCAGAGCCGTGGCGTGCTAATGTAATAAAATCACTTACGGCTAAAACCGGTTAGCTTAATTGGCAGTAGGAGTGATGCTCAAGATTTGCATTAAATCATTTATTTGCGCCCTCACAACACGCAATTCCATTACTCACATTAGCGATTGCCACAGCTAATTTAAGCACAGAGACTCGTTCAAGGGTACGGCGCACAAGAGTTAGCATCCCAACGCACTCCTCGACTTGTTTGCTAGCTCCAAGAAAGCATTTCTGAGCCCCCACTTGACTGAGAAGAAACAGTCAATGCTGTCCCTTCTAGCCGTTAACCTCATGGTTTGGTCAACAGCCTGGGTCGTGTTATATCGCTGTTGATCATTAAAACTAATAGGCAAAATCTACCTGTAAACACATCCAGGGCTAATGCCTCACGACATTAGCATTAGCCATCCACTCAAAGTCAAGCGTAATTGCTCGGCTCCATTAACGCTCGCAACATCCAGATGGTGCCCTAACATATTTGTGTAGAGCATGCAGTCGCTCCCACACATGGGACAAGGGCGTGTGGCCCCTGGAACCGTCTGAGGGGCCCGTGGAAGCACAGGTCACCAAAAACACACAATTTCCTAGATAAATCAGACACAGTGCTAAACAGACACACTCTGAGCCTACGACACTTCACGGAGGAGAGACTCATGACTGTAGAATCTCACATGTAGTAATATCACAACAACAAACAAACAAGAAACAAATACACACACTAACTGTACACTGAAAATAAACACTGTTCTAATAACATTATATACATTCTTTTATAACTAATCATGTTACAGCCCTGAGGTCAATTAATTAGTTCATTAATTGGTTGCTAGATGTTCCCCCAGCTGAATCTTTTCAAAATGTATTGCTTTTTTGGCCCTTTGTTGCCCCCGTGCCAACTTTGAGACCTGTAGCAGGCATCACATTTTAAATGAGCTCAATTAGTGATTTAAAGGTCTTTTAGTTTAAAAATAAAATAAAATGTCCCAACATTTCTGGAATCCAAGTTGTACATATTAAACAACATTTAATACTAACAAAGGAATAAAATAATATCATATGTTCATGTGTGCTTCATGTGTTCATATAAACATTTCCACACACACAGTATATGTACACATACATGCATACATATACATACACACACACACACATAAATGTATAGGTCTATATATTTTCCTTGCAAATCAGCCACTTCACTGTAAGCACTGGTGTTTCACAAAATGATCTTTTCCAGCACTCTGTGGTTTCACTGGCTCACTGCCATTAAAGCTTTTGATTGGATTTTAGCTTAAGAACATTTGCTTAAAGATAAATCAATATTTTCTTTAAGCCGCTCTGTCAGATAAGTGATGTTCGCCATTACATTATGGATCCGAACACTTGAGACGCCTGCAGCTGCCAGCGGCTTAAACGCTCACATCCACCCGAGCCCAACTATTCACCTGCTGTTTATTCAGACACGTTTGCATTACAGCACCAGGTAAGACGCTTAGCAGTAGTAAGTCTACGCTCTTTTCCAGGGTTTGAGTGTGAATCTTCACACTCGGCCTCCGGGGCTGACAGACTCTATATGCAGATTTCAAGACAAGCGCTTTAGCAAATGATCCCGCTGCAGACCCCGGGACACAGCAAGGGTTTTTCTTGCGCTCAGAACAGCAGTGTTGTTTGCATTAAGGGGCTAGCGAGGTAAATGGAGCTGTTTTCAATTAGTTTCCAAAGTGCTTATCCCATTAAAGATAACGACTTATTGATTTAACGACAGTGCAGCGTTTGGTGTGAGGCTCACTGCTGCTATGACTTCACTGTCTTTTTCTCCTCTTATTGTCTCTTTGTCTCTCTGATCTGATTGAAGGAGAACCTCCAGGAGTTTTTGTTGTAATTTGTCGCTCATTTTGTAGATGTAAGCTAACATCCTTCTCTAACACTCAGGGTATTGGGTTAAACCTGGAAGAAATTAAAGCGAATGTTAACTTTCTTTAGATCTGGTTGATCTCCTTGACTTTACAGAAACCAAGGAACCAGTAAATGTCTCATCTAACTTAGACTGAAATGAAAGCATTATCACTGAGTAGTCTAGTTAGGACACGTTACAAAAGACTTTCCTGCAACAGGAGATCCAAGATTTTCTTACATGCATAGATATTTTTATATATGATAAGACAGCTAGCTAATTGCATCTAAAATAATCAAATACGATATCAAATACTGCTATATTTTTAGTGCACACACACACACACACACATATATATATATATATATATATATGAAGTAGGGCTGCACGATAATCATTGTGCGATATGTAATCTGAATCTTGTCAGTATTACTTTTTAAAATTGAACAAATAAAATGGAAAATCTTATTGTGGGTAAAAAATGTGAGCGGGAGAGGATTGAAGCTGAATTGAGCTACTCTGACACCTTCTTCCGATTGTTTGTCAAGATTCCTAAAAGGAACGTTATGATCCTCTGGTGCTGGACTTCTAGTATATCATACAGTAAATCTTAAAAGATCTGGCGGTACTTCTTTTAGTCAATACGCTCCAAATATTTGGAATTGTCTGCCAAATAAAGTGAGAGAGTCCACTAGTATTCACATTTTTATAAGGCGTGTTAAAACATACAGTACCTTTTTAAAGTTGCATATGAGTACAACAATGTGTGAAATGTTTTTTCTTCTTCTCAACAACCTATTTTGATGTTGTTTTATATTGTTGTTTTTTTGCATGTAAAGCACTTTGAGCTGCATTTTATGTATAAAAAATTGCTATACAAATACAATGTATTATTACATTTTGCACAATGCAGCCCTTATATGAAGAGTTAATTTTCCGTGCTTTATTCTCCACATATAGTGGGATCTGAATCCTACATGTTTTGTGAAAAAAGCGGTTATTGTCCACTTTCAAGGCACCGTGAGCTCATATTTTACTTTGGCACTGCTGAGGTGGTATGGAAGCTCAGGTTTCTTTGACAGTGGCCTTCAGCTCATCTGCATTTTTTGGTCTCTTGTTTCTTATTTTCCTTATGACAATACCCCACAGGTTCAGATGGGGTTCAGGTCTGGTGAGTTTGCTGGCCAGTCAAACACACCAACACCATTATCATTTAACCAACTTTTGGTGCTTTTGGCAGTGTGAGCAGGTCTGAAAATCAGCATCTTTAAAAAGCTGTTCACGAGAAATAAGCATGAAGTGCCCCAACATTTCTTGGTAAACGGGTGCAGTGACATTGGTTTTCAAAAAACACAATGGACCAACACCAGCAGATGACATTGAACCCCAAATCATCACATTAACACTGAACTTGGGCTAAGAGCTTCTCCACCCTTCCTCCAGACTCTAGGACTTTGGTTTCCAGATGAAATACAAAACTTGCTCTCATCTGAAAAGACCACTGGTCCAGTTCTTCTTCTCCTTAGCCTAGGTAAGACACCTCTGACGTTGTCTGTGCACAACTGTCAGATCATGATTGTGTAGTCTAGTGAACCAAACTGAGAAACCTTTGCATGTGTTTTGAGTTGATTAACTGATTGGCATGTCACCATATTCTAATTTCTTGAGTATGGTGGGTTTTTGTTAAATGTGAACCTAAATCATCAACATTAAAAGAGCCAAAGACGTAAACTACTTCAGTCTGTGTGCATTACATTTCTTTAAAACACGAGTTTCACAATTTGAGTTGAATCACTGAAATAAATGAACTTTTCCACAACATTCTAATTTATTGAGATGCACCTGTATATATATTTACATAGATTGTGTTACAGTCTAGATTATGCTACAGACTGTAACAGTGTTACAGATCATTTCCCTGCCACACACTTTGATTTCTCATTCATTTGTCCTCTGATTTCACTTCTTCATTTAGTTAAACCATCTGAGTGTCTGACGTCACTGAAGTCCATGTGTTTTTGCTGGGCGCCTCCATCAGACGTGGGTTCTGTGGGAGTCTGCGCAGCCCGCGGGTCTGATCTTTCAGAAGCACTCGTTTGATGTCAGATCCTGTGCGAGAGTTTCTCTGCAGGCGACGACGCACACTGTACAAGAAAAAAACTCCCACACCTTTGAAAATCTGTTTTCTGCTTCTGTCGGTACGGCTTCAAGCAACACGGCTCATCTGTTCTCCGTTTTCTAATTTTTTTGAGACAACGTGGAGCATCTGAGCGCTGGGAATCATTTGGAAATGAGTTGTATAAGAGTTTGTACATCAACGTCATTACTTATTCCTTCTACTGTAAGTGTTATGAAAGATTACAACATCTGTACACTTCAGCTTCATTTCAGCGAGTGTTTTTACTAAAACTGAGACAAACTAACCGGCCAGAAATCATCTTCACTTCTCATTACTGAGGCTGATTATGTCAAGAGTCATTGCACAGCAAAAATAC
This sequence comes from Enteromius mattozi, assembly GCA_032359235.1. NCBI lineage: Eukaryota > Metazoa > Chordata > Actinopteri > Cypriniformes > Cyprinidae > Enteromius > Enteromius mattozi. The sequence goes on from JAUMHE010000077.1 coordinate 8,565,789, forward strand.
TATTTGCAGTGATTAATTATGAGTCATTTCCAATCAAAACATTGAACAACTAAGAATTCTTCTTATACTTACTTGAGAAACATCACTGCATTTACAGCATGAATAGTTGTTTTCTTGGATTATATCTTGAAAATAAGTGATTATTTCATTGGCTTTAGGATAAATAGATAGATATTTTAGATAAATCTTGTAGTGCAGGAAGACAAATACACACATATATATATATATAATATATATATATATATATATATATATCTTTGATCAATAAAATATTAAAATGAACAACATTAAGTTAAAATAGAAAGGTTTCCTAACAACAGGTTTGGGAACAGCAAAAAACTCCCTTTTTCACAGAGAATGTGTTAAATTAATAGAAAAAAGTGATAGCATAGATTTGCATACAAGAATTTATATTCTAGTTTTATTTACTTTCAAGAATTTATATAGTTTGCTTACTAAATGAGCTCTCTATGTATTTGGCTCTTACAATACATGAATAAATCTGTGATTTTGCACCACAAACTCCTCACCACAATCTCTTCTGCTCTTCTGACAGCAGCGGATCATTTCATCTGCTGTTTTCGCTTGGTTCTCTCCATCTGTGTGTTTCCGAAGCAGCAGCAGAGTAATGAGTGAAGACGCGTCTCATTTTGTCTCGCCTCTCAAAGGGCCAATAAACTCCCTGCCGTTCCGGAAGGTGTGTGAGTAACGGTAAACACTGTTTACACATTGTAAATGATTGTTTCTCGTCCTGCCCAGAAATGAATATAAATGCTGACTAACAGCAGAACACACATTCATTTATACGAGCGGAAAGAGTAGCTGAGATATCCAATAATCGGCTTCATAAACACATCAGTCATAGCTGTGCATGTGTCTGAATCACAACTAGAATCTAAACTTCCTCAGTATGACATCACAGCAATCTCATTAACATATACCCGCCCACAACTGAATACATTATAAACATCTGATTCAGAATTCAGCAACTTGAAGTACAACTGATGAACATATTCGTATAAACAGTTAAAGTCACAGTCCAACATTTTTGCACATTGAAAAAGTCCTCATGTTACGTCAATCACGTTTACACACTGGCTCTGAAACTTTCATTCAACATAAAATTTGGATCAGGTTCGACTTTCTGCATTTTTTGCAACTGTACCAAGCATTTTGAGAGGTGTTTTGAACTGAGGTGAACTCTGTAAAGAGTTCTTGCAGAAATTGGTGGTCCTATTTTTAATATGTGGCTCTAGTATCACTAGCAAAGCATCAAATTGAGGCACTGACATTGTGAAGTAAATTTAAATCACTTGTGATAGTTCTGCTGGAATTAAGGAGGGGGAACTCCCCTTCCTCTCTATATCTCAGGATTGGATGGACCCAATATTTCCTTTTTTCTCTCTCTCTCTCTCTCTTTTTAAGAAGAGAGGGGACAACACAAGCATCCTTAGTACTACAAGACTCCATTTAACGGATTAAAGGGTTCATATGATGTTGCTAAAAAGAACATTATTTTGTGTATTTGGTGTAATGCAATGTGATTATGTGGTTTAAGGTTAAAAAAAACAAAAACACATTTTCCACATACTGTTAATTTTTGTTTCTCCTCTAAGCCCCGCCTCCTAAAACAGGTCAATTTGTACAAAGCAAATCAATCTAAAAAAGCTAAATGTGCTCTGATTTGCCAGCTATTCAGCGCATTGTGATTGGTCAAATACCTCAAGCGTGTGACAGAAATGTTACGCCCCTTACCGTAACGGGATGCCATGACCCGGTGCTATGACACAAAAACAATACAAGCCATTACAAAAGAGGCATTTGTTGCATCTAGTGGGGACATAATTTCTGATTATAATGACTTAGTACTGCATTTTTACGCGTCGCATCGCACCTCATAAACGTAACACCATGTCTGCATTTGTGATCTGAGAAATGACAAACAACAAGCGCTACCCTTCACTGCTCAAAACTTGCGTTTGAATAGTAAGTAGCAGATTTTTTAATAAAAAAACGTAACTAACTTAAAGGTTTTGAGTAGGGCTGGGCGATATATATATATATCGATGTATTGCTCGATATATTATGCACATCTCGTCAGTAAAGCCGATTCTTTGACTAGTGGTAAATCCTCATCACCTGTTTTCAAACAAAGCGGCAGTTCATTCACAGAGTTGTAGATCACTGACAAGCTATGCAATTTTGAGTTTAGTTTCGTGGGTGATTCATTGGGAGTAGCTTGTCAGTGATCTACGGCTCTGTGAATGAATTGGCACTTCATTTGAAAACAGGTGATGGAGATTTACCGCTAATCAAAGAACCGGCTTTACTGATGAGATGTGCATAATGTATTGATAAATATTGCCCAGCCATAGTTGTGAGTCAGAAGCACCAGACTGTTCTTGCAGATGTAGAATTGCCTCATTTTACAGCCTCTGTGAACAGACAGCATAGACTGCTCTGCTGGTTTAGGAATCAGTCCTCAGTAAATGCGCTGAACACACGCTAATATTTGTGTTGAACTTTTCTGAAACAGTGTTGTGAATACAACCTGACCACTGATTTCTAGTCGTGTCCTCTTTTGAAAGTAGTTTCACTTTCACAACAAAACACAGCGTCTCCAGAACATGGCGCCGGGAACAACACAACAGCGAGAATAATAGCTCCTTTGTGTAAACATTTGGGCAGTGTTAAAATAAACCCACTCTGTGACACAGAGAAGTGGGGGCGTGTTTAAACGAGCTGTTTTAGATGGGTGTGGACAAGTCATAACTTTTATAAAGAATATCTCTTTGGTTTTGAAACTGTAGTCTTGGCAACTTCAAAGAGAAAGGAAAACTTGAAATCGCCTCATATGACCTCTTTAATTAATAGGCATGCGGATTCAGTGTGCAAGGTTTCTGTCAATTTCTGTCTGATAAACTATCTGAACATCCAAAGGATGATTCGCTGCATCATCATTTGTTTTAGTGTATCATGCCGCACTGGCGAATTGTCTTCTACTCAACATACTGACCATCTCATTCCTGTCCAGCGGTTAAAACTGCAGTTACTGATTCTGATGAAGCAACAAAAGAAGTGATGTGTCTGAATATGCAAGTGCCTTCTACAACATTTGTCCTTCACTCATGATCTTATCAGTGATTGACTCATGGAAATTCAGTAAGTAGCTGCACAAAGACAATGTGGCGACTTTGACTTTAACCTTCATTATTACTGCTGTGATGTACAGTAAGTGTTCTAAGAGTATGAACAGCTGTCCATCACAGTGATGCTCCACAGAGCCCCATACAAAAGTGCAGACAAAGCACACTACGAGAAATACTGTCTCCCACAATGCAATGTGCTCCATTAAACCTTCATCTCCAGTGTGATGGGTGAACCAGAGTTACTATTAGCTGTTTTTTTTCTCCTTCTTGACTTGTGTACTATTTCATCAAACAGCCAGGCATTCAGAAATTCTTATCTAACAAAGCAAAGAAGAACAACTGTATTTATTTATACAACAACTGGACACAACTCACTAAGATGAAGTATACAGAACGAGGATGCAAGACAATGAAGTAAGCTACTGTGAAATTTCTGTGCCGCTACTGTTACCAAATGCCATTTTTCCAATGTATATTTAAAATGAAGGCACAAAAATAAAAATATCGTCTGCAACAACCTAGCATAGTCTAGACCACTGGAAAACAAAATATTAAACATTTCTTTCCTAATATCATCAGGTCAATAAAAAACATGATTATTTAAAGGAATATTCCCACATGTCTGGATGATGATGGTATTGACTGACGTCAGCTAATATCTGAAAACTTTGTGCACTTCAAAGCAGCCAATACATCGCCTGCACACACACACACACACTCTCTCTCACAGAGAGAGCAGTATTCCCAGAGCTGTTGACCTGTTTTTCCACTGTTGATGTTGGGTTGTGCTTCAGGCTGTATCTAGTCCTCTCTTATCCACATCAAAACAAACCTTCATAGTGTGCTCATACATACATGTGTACAAATACACCCATCTCTATATCACATACACACACAGCGGCTATAGGATGCATCTGTCTTTCATCAATTACCACAATTACAGGCCTGAAGTCAAAACCAGGCAGTTTCAGAATCAGAAAGAGCTTTATTGCCATGTATGTTTGCACATACAAGGAATTTGTTTTGGTGTCTTCCAGTACACAGAGACAACAACAACAAAAATAAAATAAAAACAATAATAAATTTAAATAAATAAATTGTATGTACAGGTGTGCTATGGATAAAATAGAAATAGTATAAAATAATAATTAGAAATAATAAGATGAAGGATGTACTATAATGTAGGGTGATAAAATAAACATCAGGTTATTGCACATATTTTAATTTTAGGCATATTCTCTTATTTTTATCCATACTTGGATTACTGTGAAGAGTGTACTGAATCTACCATCATTACTGATCATGAGTGACAGACAGATTAACTGACTGACTGAGCAGCTCTTGAGAAACTATAGAGACACAGATGAGCTGCACTGAGCAGATCAGAGGCCATTCTGAGACTCCAGGGAACTCACTCACACTCAGTGAAACACCACTGAAAGACAGGGAAAGTGCGTATTCATTACAGATTTGCACAAAACTTCTGCAATATTTTATAAATGTTGACAAAAAAAACTTTAAACTTTAAGGTCGACATTTCCATTAACCAGTGTTATGGGACTAAAACTCTTGCAATAAGCTATAGGTTTAGGTATATTTCAGCCACTACACTAGGCTGTTATTTTAATCGACGGAAGCGTATGTGTGTATCTTTAGTGAAGCAGCGTAAGATTCTAATAGACACAGGTACAAATGAGTTCTTATAGCGGTTACTTTTACATAATGGAACTCTATAGCCCTTTCCTGATGGCAGTAGTTGATATGTTGAAGATAAAACATGGCTTGAATCACTTACTATTACTTGTGCATTCTTAAAAACCAATGACTCATAAATGGATTGAAGTGATATATACTCTGACTTTCATAGCAACTTTAACAAGACATACCAACTGTGATTTTAATTGGACTGAAAGTTTGCCATACCAAGCCTGCATTTCATAATTTAATAAACTTCCCAATACAGCTTGGTAAAACAACAACATAATTTTCTGATTAACTCCAAACAACCTGAGTCTTCTTAAGAAGTATAATCTTTGCTGGAATCTTGAGCAGAGATAATCAATGTGGGCTTTCCAAGTAAATGAACAGTCAATGACCACCCCAAGATACTTGAATGTATCCACTTGTTCAATAGTGTTACCTTCAATAATTACTGGACTGTAATCACCCGATGGACTTTTTCCATAACATTGCAAACAATGTGATTATCAAGTGAATGCTGAAAAATTGGGCACAATGCCGGGGTTAACTCCTCTGCACAAACCTGCAAGAGATGTGCTGAAATACCATCAGGCCCAGTTGATTTCTTAATACAAACTTTACGAAAAAGTGCAGTAACTTCTCGAGGGTTCACAATTAATCTGGCATCCATACCACATTCAACAGTTTGTAAAATCACATCACATTTACAGACTGAATCACTATTAATACACTGTACAAAAAACTCACTTTCTTAAAATCATCAGTAGTGACAAAACACTGTTTTTTAGAATCCATATGAGAAATTGTCCTCAAAGATTCCCAGAGTCTCTTATTATTCATAGATGAAAAAATTTGTTCAATGTAGTCCTTATTGCATTTCCTAGCTTCCAGTAATAATTTACTCAGTTCCTTTTGGATAACCTTCAACTCAGCCCAGTACTTCTTCATAAAAGCTGTTTTTTTCTTATTGATGCAGACGTTCATGTCTTTTGTTGTATAAGGTTTGTTGTTTGGGAATATCCTCACATCCTTTTTAGGAAGTATTGTATCCTCAAAGAAACGAATATAATCAGTGGTCGTCTCTGTCACTGTATTCAAGTCTGCATCATGAAATACTGACCAGTCTGTGCTCAAAAAACACTCTCTCAGTGTTTCCACATTTCCTTCGTCTTGTATGTTGGTATCAAATGCACTATATTATGATCCGAAGTTGATAAAGGGGGTTTAATTTTGGCCTTGAAAGCCTCCTTGATATTACTAATAACATTTATCCAGGACGTTATTGTTCCTTGTCGCACACTTGACATACTGGAAAAAGCCTGGTAAGAATGACTCAAGCTTACACTGGTTAAAATCACATCACCCATGATAAGAACCGGAGCACCCAGGGTTCACTGTAATTGGTTTTGAAAACAGTCTGATATGCATGAGGCAACACTAAAAGCGTTAACATTAGGAGGGATGTACACTACACACAATAAAATACAGCCGAACTCTCTCGGAAGATAAAAAGCTCTTAAACTTAGGCAGAGGTATTCCGCGTCAGGATTACAACACGTCTCTTTCACTGTGAACTGTGTGTACCACCTGTTACTCACATACACACAGACACCTCCTCCTCTGTCTTTTCCCGAGGACTCCCCTCTGTCTGCGCAGATCAAGGAAAATCCTTCTATCTCCACAAGTGAGCTAGGAATATCCTTATGAAGCCAGGTTTCTGTGAACGCCAGTAAACTTGAGTCCTGATACTCAAAGTACGACCTGGTGTTAATACAAAGTTCACCCATCTTTGTTCTAAGGTATCTCACATTTTCAAAAATAACGGAAGGAAGAGGGGGCCTACTAGACCTCCGTCTGAGCCGCTGTAGAACACCCCCACGTCAAGCTTTTCTCTGGTGTCTCTGCTGTTGACCTGAGTTCCGTTTTAGCTCCTCTGGCAAATCCACCATTAGATTTAAATCATCAGATCGAGATGAGAGCAGGAACAGGGCTTCTCTGGTATATGGGATAAGAGTTTGGGTCTCCCCGCACATAGTAGTTGAAACAAGCCATGACAATAAAAATGTCTGAATAATAAATATCCAAACGATGATCTGTGCAAATGTCGCAATTTGAGTGGCTCGCTAATATGCCACCATCCAAAATAAAAATAGCTTAAAAAGCTATAAAATAGCATAAAAACAATAAAAACACATGCAGCTAATGAGTCTTTTAAGTTTTAATATTTTTATATTTATATATGGGAATGCATTGTGATTCTGAGCCTAGATTTTAACAGCAGATGGTGCTCTAATCTAGTTTTTTTGCTCATGAAGAAGAGTGCTGAGGAGCACTTGTGGGTTCAGCCGGGTCATGTAATTTCACCTCAGCTCAGAATGCTTTTATGACACAAGATTAATGTAAACACAGCCCACTGTAAACACCCTTGTAATTCGCTTCAACCTTTTACAATTTTATGAATGATTATTTTAGGTTTAAATGTGTGTACGGATTTAGAAATAGCTGCTCTATAAAACTAAGCTCACAATTGAATCGCAATGCATTTAGAAAATCTAAATTTCATCGATTTGCGATGCATTGATGACTCACTCTATTATTCTGTGGTGCCTAAAACTGCAGTTGCAGACACTCATAAAGCTATAACAATATTATTTACTGTTATTTTATTCATATTTCAAGCTTTACAAGGTTAGGTTGAGTTAGTCAATTTTATTCTTCAGTCACTACAAGCCAGACATTGGTTGTTTGACGTGTCAGCTTCTGACTTATCCAATGAGATGGCTTTGGGGGTGGGACTAACATTTTGAATGACCAGCGGTAGATGAGAAATATTTGAGCACTGCTTTTATGCATTTATTATGAATTTGCTTAATTAAATGTCGCAGTAAATGCAAGCAAATGCAAACATAAACATTACTGCTGTCTCACTGCACTCCCGTTGGTCACTCAGAGGAATTACAGCCGTCTGAATGACAGCTAAAGAGAGACAGGGACGGACAGATGGATGGATGGCTAGATTGGAAGAGGTTTAGCAGCGGTAGTCTGTAAATCAGCAGATGCTGACAGTAGCAATCAACAGGGCTGAGAGAGACGCTCAGGTAATGGCTAGAAGAAGAGCTGGGAGATTTACACACACAATCACACACACAGATGGAAATCAGTCTGAAGTCATAGTGTAATTTACCGCCGGTCTTCCCCGAGCGCCGCGGGAACATTTAGCTGCAGAAATGATCCGGCTACATGTGTGCACTTCACAGCGCACGCTAACCATCTTTCATTTTAATTCACACAGCTGACCTTTTACTGCCCGTTATGAATATCAGATCAGTAACGAGTCTGTGAACACACACACACACAACAATCTGTTTCTGAGTGAACCTCGTGAAGAAACATCCAGCTCATAATTCACACAAAACCAAGAGGGGAAAAAAACGACACTTTAACATGTTTTTTAATGATATTACTTTCTCATTACTATAATACAACTTATTATTTATCAAAACAGATTACTTACTGTCCACGTGAATTAAATTCAGTACAACTACTACCAACATTCACACTTAAAACTACCATTCTCTAAAAACTTAGTATTTTACAACAATAAAACTGTATTTTTGAACATTACAATCACGTGAGCATGATTTTTGCAATTGGTCTGTTTATACTTGGGTTAAAAGGCATTTTATCGTGCTTGTAATGAAAATAATGCCACAATGCTGGTAGCTGACGTATCAATGTGTCCTATGGTGTGATGGCAAAAATAAAAACTACACAGTAATAATACTATTAATAGCATTTAACACTGATGATAGGCTAAACCTCTCTCATGCTATTTGTAACTGTAAGAATAAATATAATAAATAAATTTAAAAAAAAGTTTTTTTATTTTTTTCTGCATTTTTGCTGTGTCACAGCACAGGACACAGTAAAAAAAAATAAATCTGCCAACTACCCATATATATAAATATAAATAGGCACTATAACATAATATACAGGATATAATTATACTTTAAAATATTATCACTGGCATCTTGGCAAAGTACTGAATAAAGATATTTACATAAATACCTAATTCTAATAAAGACAGAATTGCGAAAAGTGTTATGAAAATATAGATTTATATATTAAAATGGATTTTATTTATTATTAAAATTCAAAATAACTGTTTTCTACGTGAAGATAGTGTAAAATGTATTTATTATCAGCATCATGACTCCAGTCTTCAGTGTCACATGATCCTTCAGAAATCAGTCTTAAATACCGATTTGATCGTCAATAAACATTTCTGATTATTAGCAATGATGAAAATAGCTGTGCTGCTTCATTTTTGTAGAAACTGTGATACATTTTTATTTTTCAGGATTCTTGGATAAATACAAAGTTCATTAGAAAAGCATTTATTTGAAAGAGAAGTCTTTTGTAACATTATAAATGACCTACTGTTACGTTCAGTCGAGCTAATGTATGTTTGCTGGATTAATTCCTTATAAAATTTGTATATTGTCTTAGGAAAATGTTTGGCAAAACTCTTCCCCATGCAGTGGGTGATTTCTATGTGTTTTCACCTCATATGGAAAGTCTCTTGTACGAAAAAGCAAAAAATCAGCAGAAAATAGATAGTCTCGGTTTCAGCGAAAATAAAAACCTCGAACGACTCCCATAAAGACAATCACCGTCCTGTCACATTAACCCGGCCGGCAATGCATTATGGGAAATGATGGTTTGAGAGCGACTTCGGCAGATCGTGTTTTTTTCCAGTAAACATCTCAAGAATGACTGGGCTGTCAATAGCGGGCGTCGTTTCGGCCGACAGATGGTAAACAATCCATTTCATCATTTAAAGCAGGCGTGTGGCAGCCTGACAGCTCCTCGATGTCTAATCTCTGCTAATAGCCCAGCCGCAAAACATAGATGCATTAAGATGGCATTTCCTCGTGGCTTTGAAACTCCTCCCGCAGACCGCAGCCAGAGCCCGAGCTGTCGGCCCAAACGCACATGATGAAAAAGTTGAAGCTGACTGATGTTGGAGTGGCGTGTAATTAGACACAGAAATCCTGGGCGTAATCGAATCAGGGTTTGTTCTGGGGGCTCCTCAAACCCAGTTATCCAGATTCATATAGCGGCCCGCCGGTGGAGGCTTCGCTTTTCTTTCAGAAAAGTGCCGGAACTCCGCTCCCTGCAGACTTGATATGAATCTAATTAGGAGTAATCAATACCAGTCTAACTCTCAAAAAGAGTTCTGCTCTTCTCTTTCTGCCAGATCCGGTCAGGTTGATCTCCAGAAGAGCAGCCTCAGAGGACCTGAAAGAACACCGCGGGTATGCTCCATTACAGCAAGGGAATATCCAGAGGAAGATTAGCCGGATATATCTGATTTTTTATTTTTTTTATGCAAAATATATTTTAAAATATATAATTTTATATTTCAATTCATATTTGTATTAAATTTCTAAATATTATTTTAAATTATGAAAATCAGATCTTAAATTATGAGATCAGATATGTCAAACACCAACGCCTGCTTAACACACAAACAAACTTTTGATTTATGTAAAATACATTTTAAATACATACCTTTATATTTATATTTATAATGTTAAATTGTGCACAGGTTTTTTCAAGATGCCAAAGGCTGAAAAATAAATCTCGTTTTTTTTCTCCATGCAAAACATAATTGTAAAAATATATCATTTTAAAACATTAAAAATATATATTAAAAACTGTGCTCAGACTTTTCAAAATTCCAGATACGGCAATCAAGTCCAAGATCTCAATCAGAACTCTGCACTTCTCATCAAATGACCCGAGCTGCTCTCCACATTTATTTCAGTGCTCTAGACTCTTACTGCACGATGACTGGAGAGTCATTTGTGTGATTTATTCACCTAAGGCTGATACTTTAATAAATCACAATGAGAAGTGTCCTGAGCTACAAAAGAGCAACATCTGAGCAGTAATGCAGCCGCATTGAGAGACATAAAGGCACTGCTTTGCTGTGGCTGTACCGCGGTACTGTACATCGCTGATTCAGCAGCAGGAGCCGTGGTGCAGAGATAATCTGCCTCTCGCAGCCATATGCTGTGCATACATCAGTCCATCAGCACAGATTAATTATGACCATCACAGGCAGAGCGCAGCGCTCATAAATCAGCACAGCCTACAGTAATCCACACCCTCACATCCATGCCACAAACACACAAATGTGCACCTATACATTCCAGCACATGCATGTTTCCAGTATGTACAGTATGTTTTATTCATGACTGCATTCAGAGGTGTCTGTAGTCACGGATTATTCCATATTTCACAGCCTAATCAACAGAAAAATAAAAAAAAGAATCATATTACATTTTGCACAAAGAAAATTACTAGTATATTTTATAACTTTTAAGATTGTGTCTTATGTTGTATTAGATGTCAGTTCTTTATGCAATTTTTATACAGTGGGGCAAAAAGGTATTTAGTCAGCCACCAATTGTGTAAGTTCTCCCACTTAAAAAGATGAGAGACGCCTGTAATTTTCATTGTAGGTATACCTCAACTATGAGAGACAAAATGAGAAAAAAAAAAAATCCAGAAAATCACATTGTAAGGTTTTTAAAGAATTTATTTGCAAATTATGGTGGAAAATAAGTATTTGGTCAATAACAAAATTTCATCTCAATAGTTTG
>JAUMHE010000077.1:8579238-8592667 GCA_032359235.1 Enteromius mattozi
ACCTTGAAATGCTTCTTACGAAGCCACTCCTTCGTTGCCCGGGCGGTGTGTTTGGGATCATTGTCATGCTGAAAGACTTCAAAATCTCATGATACACGGCCCCACTCATTCTTTCGTTTACATGGATCAGTCGTCCTGGTCCCTTTACAGAAAAACAGCCCCAAAGCATGATGTTTCCACCCCCATGCTTCACGGTAGGTATGGTGTTCTTTGGATGCAACTCAACACTCTTTCTCCTCCAAACACGACAAGTTAAGTTTTTACCAAAAAGTTATATTTTGGTTTCATCTGACCATATGACATTCTCCAAATCCTCTTCTGGATCATCCAAATGCTCTCTAGCAAACTTCAGATGGGCCTGGACATGTACCGGCTTAAGCAGGGGGATACATCTGACACTGCAGGATTTGAGTTCACGGGGTGAGATCTTGCGTGGAGCCCCAGATCGAGGAAGATTATCAGTGGTCTTGTATGTCTTCCATTTTCCATTTTCACAATTGGTGGCAGACTAAATACTTTTTTGTCCCACTGTGTGTATATATATATAAATTAATAAATAAAATAGTAACAAAAAGGTTACTACTTTACTACTAGATACTACTGCTTAACATATGGCAATAAATATATATGTTATGTAATATTTCCTTAAAAAATAATTTAAAATAATAATAAAAATTTTCTGTATTAACAATATTTTACTTTTTTTTTTTTTTTTACAACAAAACTGTATTAATAATATATTAATAATTTTCTTGGAAAATTTAAGAATAACAACAATAATAATAATCCCATAAAAAGCCAACAATTTACTTGTTAAATTATTGTTGTTGTTGTTATTATTATTGTTGTATAAATTTAAATAATATAAAAATATATATTATTGTATTAAATTATATTTACTATATAAAAACATTTTAATGCAAAATAATTTTTCTATAGAGTTTGAGGTGCACATTAATGCCGCATGAGAGGTCAGTTTACAGCTCAGGTAACACACACACACACACACGTGAGAGGTTAGCAGACACTGAACAGATGTAGTTTCCAAATAAGTCTGTGAGGATCAGCAGATCTGCCATGAGCCTCTGAGAGTGAACAAACAATGGAACTAAACTTTACTTATTAACATCATGATGAAATTCCAGGTCAGATCGTCTCTGCTAACCTGCATTAAACTAGCAGTCGTAGTCTGTTAACACGGCTATACACACAATCAATGATTTGAATAATTCTACTATTGTAGAGCTTCTAATACATACATAAAAATAATACAGCATTAAAAGTAGAAGTCTGACTATGAAAGTCATTGTTTTCTGCTCAGGTGGCCGTTCACTTCACTTCATTTTATTTTATTTTATTCATTTATTTTTTGAAAACTGATACAAAATCCAATAATGACTGGTTTCCTAATGGTTTAATTGGTCCACAGGGCATTTGATTCTCCGTCTATTTTAATAAAGTGGCCCAAAGGATCTGCTGCTGTGAGATGCATTGGGTTTCTGACAAAAAAACATACAACTGAGGACATTTTCACTTATTAGCAGCTCAAAGTCACGTTCATCCAGAACACAAGCTCATGCTAACACAACAACACTTGACCTCTGACCCCGGGGTCTGACTCCAGCTCCAGGATTAATTACCAGTAAACAGCTTTACTAAATGAGTCAAACCTTAACGAGGACGAGGATCGCTCCCTCCTGGATTGCTCTGGAAGGGATTTTTGGAAGAAAGCAGGAAACAGTTTGTGATGCAAGACTGAAGTTAGGCTGTCGTCAGCTAGTTAACACTGACCTGAGAACTACCGTCCTGTCCTGACCGGCCCAGAACACACGACTCAAAATAAACACGAGTAACTAGTCATCATCCAGTGCCGAGAATATATGGTTCATCATTTAATGAGACATGTTTCAGTTCATACTAAAATTATTACAGATAGTCTTTATACTTAGAGAGACAGATAGATAGCCTTATTTCTTTAAGCAAAATAGAATTTTAAAACTATACAAAACGCAAAAACGCATGTCAAAAAAAAATGCTACGATTTTCGAAGACAACAAAGAATGAAATAAATAGGCTAAATATTAAAGATCAAATGAGTAATTGCGATTAATCACATCCAAAATAAAGGTTTCTGTTTGTGTAAATACACACACACATACATGTATATACTTAAGAAAAATGTTATGTTTATATATTAAACATATTTATATATACTGTAAGATATATATATATATATATATATATATATATATATATATATTTTCTAATACATAATGTAATAAATAATTTGTGTGTATCTATCTATCTATATATATAGATATATATATATATATATATACACACACACACACAATTATTATTATTTTATTTATTTTATTTAAGCTACTGGTGGTTGAGGAGATTCCCTTCTTCTATGGAAAGCACTTTGAGTGACCAGAAAAGCGCTATATAAATATAATGAATTATTATTAATATTCCAATTTTAGAGGGGTGTGACGAGATCTCGTTGCACGAGATCTCATAAGTTGTAATGTGTCTCGCCAGATGCAGCTGGTCTCGCGAGAACTTGGCGATATCCTTGTGATAGTGGTATGATGCGGCGCAACAAATCTCCAACAGAAAACTGCTGCCGCGTTCCATTTATTTACACATCTGGAGACACTGTTGAGATTACTGGAGTCTCTTCATTAATGACTAACGTCAGCTCTTCATCTACAGCTGCTCCTTTTCCTGTCATTGTGTAAATAATCAAATGATAATTAATAAGTGCCTGTATTTGAGCAGAGCACACTTCTGAAAGTCTGATAAAGCATTTTAGAGAAAAACGTCCCAAAACTACAGCACAGAAAGACTCATTTATTAAGAGCCACAGAGTTCAGCGGGATCTCAATCTCCCTCTCTCTCTCTCTCTCTCTCACACACACACACAACAGTCTGAGACCAGTCTGATTAATTAAGCTGATGTGATGCTGTGGAGGACTGCTTCAGTCCTCAGCGAATCCTCAGTGCTTCTTACTCTCTGGAGTTTAATATCATTATACACTCGTATCTGACCCTCGACCAATCAGAAGGCAGATGATCAGAGAGTGGCTGATGGTTACTGACAGACTGTGAAATCAGATCTGTGTCATTCCTACACCGCATGCTAACAGACAGACTAAGGAGGTGTGTGTTCAGGTCAGCGTTTCACACACATCTTTGAGCTTTCTCTGTGGTCAGATATAATTCATTCTAAAACAGCCGCTATACAAACAGACAGAGTCACAACTACCAGTAAATAAACGCATTACCACATACCCTTACATATCAAAGACTGTTAAATACTAGGGCTGTGCAAATAATCGAATGCGATGATTGTGTGCATCTGGTAAAGGTTTTGTGATTAGTAGTAAATGTCAATCACCTGCTTTCAGAAGGAGCAGTATTTACTACACAGTCGTAGTTCACTGATAAGCTACGCAAAATCACATTCATCATTGCTGACGAGATGCTCATGATCATCGCATTCGATTATTTGCACAGCCCTATTCAATACTCAAGTCAATACTCAATTCATACGCAAACACTCATCTGAGCTGAAAACTAATTCATTTACATTTACATCATCAGTTCCCACCATTTCTATGGATTTTAGTCAGCACAAGAGCTTTGACCTTTAACCTCTGCGTCAGGCTCAAAGACCAGTAACCAATGGCCTGTGGATTCCCTCATTAAACACTTCCTCTCGTCTGACAGACAGATGAAGGCAGTTTGAGTCGGAAACATGTACTCATTATGTCTTTGGATGCAATAAGTAAAGTCACGTTCATATTGTCATACCTCAGTCTGTACATACAGAGTTTAGCTGTTTACAAGAACTGAAGTGTGAACTGAACCAAAGTAAAATTCTCAAAGTAAACACTCAATAATTTGACAAAATAGAACAAAAATAAAGTTAAAGCAAAAAATAAAATATTTCAGGTATAATAAAATTAAAAAAAAGGATCACGTGGCACTGAAGACTGAAGTAATGGTGCTTTGCATCATAAGAGTAAATTACATTTAAAATTAAAATGTTGTTTTGAATTGAAATGTAATTTTACATAAATTACATTACAATTTGTCAAATTTAAAATATTATAATTAATAAATATTAAATAATAATTAATAAAATAAACAATAATTAAATTCAATGCAAATAAAAAAGTTGGTATGTGATGATTTCACGATTTATACTTGAAGTGATTTTAGATATATATTCAATATCACAAAAAATTAAATAAATAAATAAATAAATAAAACAACCAATGACAAGAACACAAAACAAAATAAAACATCATAAAAAACTTCATAAGTTTAAAATAATAATAATAATAATAGTAGTAGTAAGTATATATACATTTGATAGTATTGCCGTCATTACTGTTTTTTGATCAAATAAACAACATTGGTGAGAAAAGACTTCTTTCAAAACCCTGACTGTAAACTTTTGAAAAGTAATGTACAGTAACACCAAATATCATTTGACATTTGCACCATAGTAAACGCCTACACTGACCCTCTTAACAGAAAGAAATCTAATAAAAAAGTGACAAGCGTAAAAGCAATTAGTTATGTGAAAATCTCTAGTAGAGCATCCCATCAGAACACGGGACACATGGTATGATCTAGAGAAGAGAGATCTCCAGAGAACGACCCGGCCATCTTTAAACGCGCAAGCGGCTCTTCACGAAGTAATCAAAGTGAAGTTCATGCTCATTGTTGATCAGAAGCTGATGAGTGATTTTGTGGAGCTGTATTTGTGAGCGTGGCGTCATAAATCACGGCTGATTCATGCTGGAGGTATGCAGACAGCTCACAGTAAATCAAAAGCCATCTGCCTGCGGGACGGCCATCGCAACCGCGGCACCCAGTCATCTGTCATGTCAGCGCTGCCGCCGATTTACATTTATTTACATTTAGCGCACAGCGCCTCATTACGCACAGGAAGTGAAGAGGGAAGCGGCGTGAGCGGAGAACACAAATACTCATTTATAAACAACTAAGTTTTGAAGGAGAAATGAGGATGAGAACGACCCTAACTCCAGCTCTGCAAGGGCTTTCATGTTTACTCATAGTCATTTTATCTTCAACTGAATATTGAGCCATTTTTCATATCAATTATACATAGTTATACATCTGATTTATAACAGTGTTACTATAGTATTGTTAATTTACTACAAAGTAGTAATACTGTAGTTTAAAGTTTTGCTAATATTTAAAATTGCATTTTTGTTATATTTTCTTAATTTTAGTTGCAGTTTTAGTAATTTTGCTGTGTTGTGTTGTCATTTTTACTGCCATTTTTGGATTAACTTTCAGTTTTTAGGTTTTGCGTATTTACTTATTTAAGTTATGTAACAAACTAAAATACGAAATAATATTATTATTATAGTTTGAATTAAGTTCAATTTTTTTGTTTCAGTTGATTTTTGTTTTAATGTTTTAGTTTTGTTTATAATAAACCATTTTATTAATTTTATAATAAAATAATAAATGAATAAGTAAGTAACTTTGAATAAGTTTTCAAAGTTTTAGGTTTTAATTTAATTTGAGTTATTTTAGTACTTTAGCTTAAATTGTAGACAATTAGAAATATTGTCTGGAAAAAATAAAAATAAACGAGATAATCCACAGAAGAAAAATTAAATTCTGATACAATAAAATGATAAAAATAAACTGAGATACCGCTCAATAAAATAAAATTAAATGAAATGTATTTTATTTCAATTCAATTCAATAATATAAAATTTGTTTCAATTAAATTAATTTCAGTAATACATAAAATTCAATTCAATTCATTTAAATTTCAATTCAATAAAATACATTTCAATTCAATAAATTTAAGTAAAATATTTTAATAAAATAAAAATAATTCCATTTAGCTTCAATTAAATAAAAATATAATTCATTTCAATAAAAAATAAAATACAATACAATTAAATTAAATTTAAATTACATTAATTTCATTTCAATTCAAATCAAATCGATAGTATAGTAAACAAAACATGCCTAAAACAATACCTAATACCTAAAATAATTTGTCATGTCATGCATTCAGGATGTTGTGGGCAGTCTGAGCTCATGTCAAATATTATATTTTTATTTTTATTTTATATTATATTTTTCTTATGATCTACTGATAACAGGCCATTGTGACGGTCACAGACATAAACTTTGGCTCTTTACACATTCAAAGAGAAAGTCGCTCAGCCACCAGTTATTGCCTAGAAGGGATCTGAAACTTTAAAGACACTGACAAACTCACTCAATAGATGCTTTTTCATGCATCTCGCTGTAGTCAGCCGATACTGAGATCTTTACAGCCCTAAACAATCAAACAACAGCTGCTCGATACTGCTTTACATACATTACCACACCATTAAACAGTGCTGAAGGGATTTTCCTTGCTCTGCTTTGAAATTAAACACGTTTGATGTGACGTACTGTAAATATCAACTCAAAAGACCCTCTCAGGTTCATCTGCACTAAACCTCCTTGATGTTTGACACAGACATCACATGATCACAACAGAAATCATCTACATATAAACATTTTTAAGGAAAAGAAACGTACTAAAGGTACAGTAACATATAGAAGTCTTAAAGATACAATATCAATTTCCAATCAATCAGTTTTCTTAAATAATATATTAAATCAAATATATTATGGTTTTTCAAGTATATTCAAAATAAAATAAAATAATACATTTAATTTTGATGGCAAAATGAACACAAGGGTGAATTGATCACACAAACACACACACACGCACAATGAGCTGACATGCCATCACTTCGCTCCACGCTGCAGTCGTGTTTGACGTTTGCAGCAGATGCTATTCAATCACTCTGTCTGTTTCATTTAGAGAAAACACTAAAACACATCTGAGCTTTAACATCCTCACACACACACACACACACACAGATGATTAGTGTGTAAGTTAAACAGGTCTGAAGGATTGTCATGATAGCAAAACGTCTGCAGTCAACAACAATACAACGGAAAAATTTCATAATTCCCACAGCAGAATCTAATCAGTACTAAAACTCAGTTACTTGAAAGAAAATGCTAAATATTAAAAAGTAACGCATAATAAAAAAAATCAGAAAAAATAGTATGATTCTAAATCAAAAAGCATCTTTGAAGTATTTTAGAATTAAACAATGCTTATTTACATTTTCACACAGATTTTTTTAAAATACCTGTTTAATATAAATCAAAAGTCCAAAACAAAGACACGGATTAATCAACAATAATTTAAGTCTTTCAGGAATGAACAGAAGAGAATAGCATATAGAATAGAATAGATTAATACTATTTATATTTGAAATATTTCAGATATACATTTTAAATAAAAAATACCAAAGAAATAAACAGAACAAAAATATAGATGAAACAACTGAAGTATTAAATCAATAAAAAAAAAACAACAACATATTAAAATTAAAATAAATATTAAAGTCAAATAAAGTGCAAATCAAATCAAATAAAAAAGATAAAATAAATTAAAATGATTAAAAACAGCATGAAAATAAAAATAAAGTGTTTCAGGTATGTAAAAAAAATAATAAAAGTATGTTTTGGAAATAATGAAGATGGATGGATAAAGATGTTTTATCAGCACAGACTTGATAAAGTTGTGAATGAATGTTGTGATTGAATAACATTAACACTGGTATTTCATTCCACCATCAATTTAGCAGCAAAGTACAGAAACTTCTGACATGTTTGTCAGAACACATTTGTGCATTGGCGGCATTATTTTCAAAACACAGATGAAAGCGATGCACAGGTAATCTCCTGACAGTTCCTCTCTGAAGAGCCCAAACACACATCTTCATGCAGTAAACCTCCACTTCAGGAACAGCTGACTGCACTGTTTCTGTGTAAGGTGGAAGGTAGCCGATGTCAGAGTGATGAATGTGCGATCAGAAGAGGAGCATCAAAACACGCACACAAACACACACTTACACACACACAACACAAGCTCTGAAACTCCGACGCCACTGTAAACGTGAGTTTGCTTTCCATCAGTGCTGCTGCGGTCACCAGTAACTAGTGTTTGCCATCCATGAGCCTTGTCTGTCCTATTTCCCCGCTCTCAGCGGAGCCGGGCTTATTTATATCAGCTGACACAGCTATCACCTGCTGATCGCTGACAAGCCACGTCCCTCAGGAAGAGCTGCGTTAAAAACACACTGCTTCTGTTAGCTCACTCACCGGGGAGAAGCTTTTTCAGTCGCTCGTGCACGTGACGTCACTCCAGAGACAAAAGATGAGCCATGATTTCAAATAAAACAGTGTGTGTATAAAACAAGGGGGGTGGGGGATCCTTGTGTGGACAGTTATTTGTACTTTTATATAGCAAAGATGCTTCAAATTGGTCAAATGGGACAGAAAAGTCATTTATAGTGTTAAAGAAGATTTCTAATTCAAATAAATGCCGCTTTTCTGAACTTTTGATACATCAAGCAACACAACTTTTTAACATTAATAATAATCAGATAATAATCTTTCTTACACTGATGTATGTCATAATCAAATAATATTAAGGCTTACCAAAATTTCCATACAAACCCAAGAATACAGTAAATGAACACTTTGACCTCAGCCGCCTTAAAATGACCGGTCAGATCTCAGAGATCTTCTCCCTCCTGCAGGAGGAAACTTTCTATAATGAGATGGCAACAATCTGCCGACGCTCCGGCTGCCATGTTGTGTTTAATGGTATCACAGATTGTGCAAGCCAAGCGTTACTCTACAACAATGATGCTGACGCAGACAGACAGATGCCAAACGCTGATGGTTACGAGGCTCTCGCTCGACATGTGCAGATAAAACACACCCACCGTGGGCCGTGACAGCGAGTTAATGTGATCCACCGACCACCTTTGATGAATAATCTGAGCACATCTACAGCTGATGAATGACTGGAAAGAAGATAGATGGAGATAAAGAAGAAGCGACGGCAGACGGATCACCGAGCAGACACAGATGTCATACTAGCATAAGTCTAGCTCACTTTACACATTAATCTGGTTAAGAAACGCCCATTTCCATTAGAACAGATGTGATTGACATGAGAAAATCACCAACTACAGTTCACTTTATCCATCTAATTTGTAAGGGCGAGAAAATCTGGAGTCAAATAAAATCTAATCTATCGATCCAGATCACAAACTACCAATTATTTATTTAAAACCGATACAATACAGATAATTTGCAGGTTTGTGTGCTTCACAGCTGAAATACAACGCATAACATATTTATTTATTATTTTAAGTTTGTTTCTGATGCATTGTTTTGACACTTGTTTTATTTGCAACACAACACAAACCACAAACACCTGCAAGCACTAAGAAAGTCCTGTTTGAGAGAGTAATGGATCTTGATAGAAAATTAGAGAGTGACGGAGAACGATCACATACAGGAATCCATTATGAAGAAATGAGAGCGATTCAAGATGCAAAAGCAGCACATATTAAAGCAGCTCAGAGCTTATTACATGTTCAGTTTCACACAGAAACCAATTTACTTTTCATTGATCGCTTTTCAGGCAATTAGATTTCCATCGACACCGGAGTGAGAGAGAGCTTGGGTCAGCGGCGTTGTCGACGCTTCAGACGTGCGAGCGTTTCGCCCGCCGCTCGCTCCTTCTGGATAACAAATAACTCTCCACCACGCATGAAAAACTCCCCCCAGCCTCAGATTATGTATCCGTCTTTATTTCCGATATTAGCTCTTTCTTTCTGCAAACTTGGCTGATTTTCTAAATTGCGTGTTATCGACTGATCCAGGCAGGGCCTGCGGGGCGGCACGTGGAGCCGAGCCAGCGCTTGTAACCATTAGTCTGTTCAAAGGCCCGGGCACGGATCCACCACGGCCCTTACCACTGCAAAAGGAAACCCCGATACCCTACAACCACACCGGCTCAGAGATCTGACCCACGCCAGCCGCTCAAGGTCAGACGGGCTGAACGGGACACACACGAGCGTTCAACCACAGCCCGAACTACCCGAGCCACTCCTGAGGATTGACGCTGCGGTGATATCGGGGTATCCGTTTCCCCACGGGTCCCTGGGAAAAGCCGATCCCAGAAACTCACGTTTCACATTCGCCAGAGTGCCAGAGCTAATCCAGTAAAGTTACCCAGAGGAGGGTTTTCTCGCTCTTCCAGACCTCATGAGACTCAATGCAGGACGCGTTTACACATCAATTTATCTCAGATGTTTCTTCTGGAGACACAGGCCTAAAATTGAGTAGGTGTTGTACGTTAAAATGAATGCGAATAGCAGCACGGATCATTTCATCTCGGGAGAATCTGAGCTATTATTAGATCCTGAGCTCATTAGTATCTCTACATGTTATGTATATATGACTTGTACATTTGCATACATGCCAAATTGCATAATATAAATATGTGAACATAATAATCACATTTGCACACCTTTGGAAACACAAAATCTAAAGGGATATATCTACAGTTATATTAATCTTTTAAACCCTATGATATGTAAAATAGTAAATGCAAATAAATGTACAGTTACAAAAATTGGGCCTACAACACTCTATTAAATATGCGTTATACAGAAAGTTTATTTAATTTAAAATGTTAAGTGATCAATTAAAAAAAATGTATATATATTTAATATTTAATATATTGCACCATATATCACAAAACATAATTAAAACCATATTATCATATTATACACACACATATTTTTATTCTACCTACAATATACTTAACTTATATTACATAACTTGAATAAATATATGAATAAGTACATTTTACATTTTGAAAATATTCAAAATATTAAAATAAATAAATAAATAAAAGTCTATTAAGGCACCATAAATCACAGATCAGAATTAAAAATATAATAAATTGACTTATAATTAGGTTAATCTGTGTAAAATAACAAAACTTCTGAAACGCAGGGGATCTCAGCAAGACTCTTAATTCGCTCTTATCATTTCTGAAAAGAAGAAACTAAAAAAGGAGAAATCAAAAATTTGATGTGCACTTCTTTGCTCATACACGGATGTTTACAGGTGCGAGAATTTCAACTTTAACCGCGGTGGATTTTGACAAATGCCTCTCAACCTCTCACGCTCTTCAGACAAATGTAACGCTTAAACTCAAACGCTTAATTTCCGCCTCTGTTGACTGCGAGCAGCGGCCATTAATCAGCGCGGCGTTCGGGGCGCGGCGCTTGAGCGTGTGCTAACAGCCAGATGCTGGTGGCTGTCGGCTCAATCCATCAGCCGTGATTGGAGAACGAAAAGGTTCAGGAGTTGAGTCGCGCCCACGTCGAAAGAGTAATTGCCCGCCGCGGTGTGCGTCGAGCTGTTTTACCGAGACACCAACCCTCTGCTTTGCATTCTGGGTATTATTCAAAAATGTCTTGCCTTCAGATAACCGATTATGGAGGTCAAGCCCCGCCCCCTTTTAGAAAGGCAAGGTTTAGAGTGAAGTAATGCACACAATTCCGAGCTAGGTTTAATAATAGCAAAGAATACACACTAATTGCATAAAAAATAATTAAGTAAATAAATAAAAACTGTTTTGGAATAACATCCAGAATTTAGAAAAGTCAGCATTGCACCTATTGATTGAGACAAGATGACATCATATGAAGAAGAAAGTCGTTTCAGAGGTGACGAAGTGTGTCTGATTGTACTGTAGGTATCAAAATGATGTTTAGTCAGGCTATAATTCAAAAACACCTTGCCTTGAGATGACTCATTATGGAGGCCAAGCCCCACCCTCCTTGTACAGAAGCGGGGGTTTGAGTGAGTTAATGCATGCGGTTTAATAATAGTAGATATAAAACAGTAGTAGCATGCAAGAGACTTGTTTAATAATACCCAGAATCCAAAAATGCATACTTTTTCACTTTATAAGAATCAGTGAAAGCACCCATTGGCTGAGAGTCAAATGGCTTTGATGTCATCTATAGAGGAAAGTCGTTTCTGAGGTGACGAAGTGTCAATTTTGATTGCAACTATCAAACCAGCAAACAATATTTAGTCATTTCTACAAACCAGAAGCTTTCTGGGTATTATTCAAAAACAGTTTGACTGTTCGAGGTCAAGCTCCTCCCCCTTCTACAAAGGCGGAGCTTAGAGTGAGGTAATAAATGTGGATGTGAGCAAGGTTTAATAATAGCAGAGATAAAACACTAATCCCATATCAATAAAATGACTTGTGTTTGATTAACACCTAGAATACAGAAAAAAGTTTGCATTTTATACAAGACGAACAGTGGATGCACCCTTTGGATGACATCATCCAAAAACAGGAACGTCATTTGCTAGTTTGATACTTGCAATTCCTATGAAATCAACACTGACAGCTCCTCACCTCTGAAGCGTCATCAATGCCACTTGAATCTCAACCAATGGGTGTTTTTGTTGTTTCACTAGTATAAAACTGCAACTTTTTCATATCCAATCAGTTCCTGAGGCATAAAAATGAATCCTGACTGTGAAATGTACAGTACAGAAGTTGAACAGGTTGTAAATGACGCTTCTTGTTGATTCAAGCCCGTGTTTTTCAGGGAAACGGTCTATTAATTCATTAGAGTCAGTCAATTAGGATAACAGCATCTGCTAAATGATTGCTCCCTTCCTTAAAAGAGCTGTGTTAGCAATTAGGAAGCTCAATTTGCACGGCTCTATAATTGTCCAATCATACTGCATTCTCTACTGAAAGGGATTCTGATTGGCTGATACTCTTGATTTCATTAGCACCAGCAATGAAAAAGCTCAAATTTGTGCTTCCAAAGCAATTAAGATAAAAATGCTGAACTTTAAAAGTGAACACCATTAAAAAATAAATAAATAAATAACAACAGGCCAATGTGAAGTATGTGAGAAATGAATGTGAAAATAATGATTATGTGAGTTCTGGAGAACGTGAAACATCTGTCTGCAGCATTAACAGCAGTTTCAATGGTTTGAAGCTCACTATTGATTGGATATTGACTCAAAGATATTAGTTTTCTATTTTATTGTAATTTTTTCCCTATTTTTTTGGTTGACATGCATGTAAGGTAAAAAAAAAACGCTTTCATTTTCTTATACTTCTTTTTTTTTTTTCTTACCTTATTTGTTCAATGACTCCCAAACGATTTGTTTAATGATTCGTTTTTCCAGACCCCTCCAGTAAATGGTCGATTTTATTTAAAGCAGTGTTTGTGCCAAAAGTGACACCTGGTCAAAGACTTAATAATGTTACAAAATATTTCCATTTCAAATAAACACCATTGTTTTGAGCTTTCTATTCAATTAAGGAATATTGAAATAAATAAATAAATAATAAATAAAAATCTAAAAGGACGTGACATGTGGCCAAGTATGGTGGCCCATACTCGGAATTTGTGCTCTGCATTTAACCCATCCAAGTGCA
>JAUMHE010000077.1:8624141-8640423 GCA_032359235.1 Enteromius mattozi
CATGTTAAAAGATAAAAGACTTCCCTTAAAAACCCCATGTAAATGAAAGTTTTAAAACACAGACACACAAATAAAGTGTAAGAGTTAAGTTTACATCTATAGTATCTAAATTTCTGGGGGGGGTTTTCTTTATGAGATCTTCAGAAATCATGACTATAAAGTGCTATAAAGCCCAAAGTATATTTTATAAATTTGTGACATCTGTACAGTCTATTGATGTGTGCAGCCCATTTTTTGTTCACATGGATAAGAGTGCACTTGTGACAGTTCTCGAATGTAAGTGCCACTTGTCTGCATGCACTAAATGTAAAAAATGTGTTCATGCTTGTGGTCAATGGAATATACTTTGAAATGCTGGCACGCTCAACTGTGCCCAAGATAAAGCGAAGAAAACAAAAGAAAAGTATACCAATGCCTCAAAACATGTTCATTTGAAACATGTTTATGTTGGAGGAACAATGAGATGACAGGAATGTCAGCCTGTGGGATCTTCCCTAAAGAATTCTTTTCAGGCCAAAAGAGAAAGCGGCACCCAGAGAGAGTCCCAAAGCCAGGAAGAAGGTCATCAGAGCCCCTGCTGTCTCTGCATCTTTAGACCTCACCATCCTAGATAAAGAAAAACAGAATTTGTGGGTGTTCTGAGATATATTATTACAGACATAGGGTTTGTCCCGAATGAGAAGACAAAGAACGTCAATTATGGTGATGTCATAGAATAAATTCAGCATTTGTTGATCCCAGCTGATTATGACAGTAAATAACCTTGAAAATATCTTTTGTGTTGTGTTTAAAAGTACTTACTGTGGAGCATAGCTCATGGAGAGGCAGGCAAAATATCCATTCGTCATGGCAAACAAAGACATGAGGATGATATAAGCCATGTCATGATTGAAAAGGACTGGTAGATAGAAGCGGGGCTTAATGTTGCAGAGCATGAGGGCAGGAATGAAAACTACCCGTAATACAACAAAAAAAGGGAATAAATGGCTCCCCTTCGAAGGCTGTGAGTTTGGAAAGAAAGAAAGATGGATGTTAGATAAAGAATTATTTCCATAGTTAGGCATTATATTGTGTTGATACAGGCTCTGAGGAGACTCACCCACTGAAGACGAGATGTGAGACTTCTGCCAATCCAGTCCATCACATTGAAGACAATGAATGAACACAAAGGTACGAAGATGTTCTCTAGAAAATGAAAAATGATGAAAATCACAGTGCTTTGCCTAGAATAATGCATGAGCTAGATATTTTGTGCAGACTCACCTTTCCTGTCAAAAAAGCCAGAGGGTTTTGTATTTATGGTAACTGCTGGAAAAACGGACAGTGTGACGGCAAACACGCATGTCACACATAAAGCCATCACCCAAATCTATAATAAATAATATAAATGAAGTGATGCACTTACTAATTCTTTTAAAATACATTCAGTGAATTTTCCTGATGGTGGGTATGTAAAAGACGTTTGCTATACCTTTTTGAAGACCTGTGGCACAGTTGACTTCTCCTCAGTGGGTTCCTGTTTGAGCTCATTCATCTTTTTAGATGGATCAGTTTCACCAATGTCATCAAATCCATTGTCATAATTATTTAACTTCACTTTAACAATCTCTGTAGCAAAAACAAGAACATCATGATTAAGAAGAACCAACAGTGAGCGGCTTTGCTGGATTTTGTTATTGGTCAAAACAACAGACAAAATGTATGATGCAACATACCACAACTATTTTCTGATCGCTCTTTCATTGTAGTTTTGGTGGACCCATTTTCCAAATAAATTTGGGCAAACCTCTGTAATGTAACAAGGAGTTTCATTTTGTAAAATATCAGAAGTAATATTGCTATGTTAATAATGTACTATTTGCATATAGCAATGTTTTCTTAAAATGCAAAAAAAAAAATAAAAAAAATAGTCAATGCTTTTTATTTGTGTTACAGATAAAGGACAATTAAAAATAAATCTTGGTGTCACCTACCAGATGCGGAAGTACGAGGTAACAGCATAAAGTAAGTAGAGTGGCAACACAGGGGGTTATGAAATATCCCAGGGCAGAGCTCTTCGAGTCAGTTTCAACTAAAGATTGCATAAAAACACATCTGTCAGAATAAATGGGTTTCTCTCAGATTGCTAATAAAAAGTTACAACATTTTAGGTATAAAAATGATGTCGATTAGAGTTGGCCAATTAATTTAAACCACAAATGGCTGAGTAGTGTGAATACAGTGAATGCAAAAGTACATTTGGAACACTAAATAAGCTAAACACTATACTAAGTAACTAGAATGTAACTATTTTTTGGCTAGCTTGAGTGGAATATTTAAAGTACTTACAGATATTCGATAACAGCATAGCAATACCAGAGAAGATTCCTGCCACTGCCTGTCCACTCATGAACAGGGAGCTGAATTTTGGGGGCAGTTTACCAACCAGACCGAACAGACTACCTTGCAGCACAGCCCCAAACACTGAGCAAAATTGGAAAAGAAAAAAAAAAGTAGTGTGAATTAGATTTGTCAGATGATTTGCCGATTCAAACATATTTGAGAGAAAGTGGAAAGTGGTTTTATTCTAATACTCTCTTTATTATAATGTGAAAAGGGGAATGTGAACATTCTGTAAATGCATTTCAGATATAATGAACATTAATATTATAAGAAACATACTGTTAATAAACCAGATTGTTGCCATTGTAATGGAAAAGAAGTGGTCCTGGTCCATCTCAACTTTCACTAAAATGGCCGTGAGAATGAAGAGTAGTAATATGAAGACCATGCTGCCAGCAATACGAATCTTTTCTGCAATGCTACAGAAGCAAAAAGCAAAATTAATAATAATTTAGAAAATTATATATATATATATATATATATATATTTAATTTTCAGCACTTTGAACTGTGTTTTCTGTTCACTGCAGAGTATCCATGGGTGAGCAAGTAATGGAATGGTACATTTCTTTAATGAAGAAAAACTTATCTACTTCTTGGATGGCCTGAGGGGGAATAGATTTTCATTTTTGGGTGAGCTATTCTATTAACATCCCTTACCTACAGTACATACCTATACAGCACCTATACAACTTGCAGAAGTTAACAAAAATGACATGAACCAGATACTCACTGCTGGTATAGAAAGGAGTTGAGAAGTGTGAAGAGCAGCAAGGGCAGCTGAGCTAACAGCACACTCATGTTACCAAACATGTAAGTGTCAGTCTGTGTAGAATTTGTTCCACTGTCCAAACGGTCAGTGAAATACTGCAGACAGAAGGGAATGGAGTATAAGCACATGAGATTTAGAAATAAACTTATCAGTGAAGGTCTGTCCGTCTTACATTCATTGCAGTGATGAAGAAGTTCCACGGAAGCAGAGTTCCCATTCCCAATAAGAAAAAGATCACAGCCACAAGGCCACTGTCAAGGTCAGAGAGACGATTGTTATGTAATTTCATAAATGAAATATCACAGACACAAAAATGAAATTCATTATTTTAATATTTTTTAAATAAATTAACATGATCTCACTGTTATCTCCAATAAATTAGCTGGCATCAGAACTACACTCACCTCTTATCTGATGTTCCCTTACAAATACTCATTTTAAAATGTTCTGAAAAAGAAAAAAAGCCATATCACAGATTTCATAAGTGTGCATAATGACATCCACAGGAGTTATGGGTGAAGTAAAAGCGTAAAGCAAAAACTGAATCCAAGCTGTCATTTAAGTTGAGTCGTTTTTTTATTCAAAGCCCCTCCACCGTCCAACACAATTATTTTCCATC
Organism: Enteromius mattozi; assembly: GCA_032359235.1. NCBI lineage: Eukaryota > Metazoa > Chordata > Actinopteri > Cypriniformes > Cyprinidae > Enteromius > Enteromius mattozi. The sequence goes on from JAUMHE010000077.1 coordinate 8,627,914, forward strand.
CATATTGGCTAAGCTATTTTATCTGGTATAGGCTACCTGCTGTAATTTTGAAAATGCTTCATACTTTAAGAACTGTAGCGTTGATAAGTTACATTTAATTTGTTAACCATGACTTGTTTAGTGATACTCAGGGGCGCATTAATGCACAGGCTCCAAGGGGCTGAAGCCCAGGGACCTAAACTGGAAAAGGGGTCCACTGTCTGCAGGGCAATTATATATATATATATATATATAAATAATAATAACATGGGAATTTGCAGATTTTGCTTAAATGTGATCAGTACAGTTTATATGGTTGTGATTTAATTAAACAAGAGCACAGCATGTTTCAAGATGTCCTGTGATTTCGTTCTACTGATGATGACTAATTAATATGCTGTGTGCTTTATGGTGTTTAAATAATACCTGTTCAGTCAGGAAAGTTTTGAGAGCATTTTCTTTTCATATTACCTCTGTATAAAGCTGACAGACTGTGTGATCGCGTAAGTTACATTAACTTAGAGAAATGTTCATGGTTTGGAGGAGAGGAGAATGAATAAGCCTTAAGTTATTAGAGGTGCAACAGGGCGTTATATATATATTTTCGATACAGAGTATATAAATGGTGTGCATTTATTTGTGTTTTAACTCAATGAGAGTGAAATGAAACTGTCGGAATCCCAAGCTGGGGGTGTTTTCCGTTTTTTGAGCGCTTTGAGTCATTTTATGACGCAATGAGGTCTCACCCATGTGGAGAACAAATAAACGCGGCAAATGTTTTTCCGCATGTCATATGCCATGATACGTCTCATCCGCTTCACCCATAAACTTTTACAGTGTTTAAATGTAATGTAATAACAGACATTATTACAAATAACTAACATCTTCTGTATTTCCGTATGTGTGCGAGAAATGATGTATGCCAACTTTTGATTTTGTTGATATTATTTAAATATTGAGTTTTATATACTATACGCATTCGGAAATGACCAGTTTAATGTGTATGAACAGCCTAATCACCTTAAATGCCATTGTGAGAAACATGCTAAAACCAGCATAATGAAAACAGTGTACTAAACACGTCAATCAGCCAAGCACGTATACACTTAGCATGAATAAAGTTTGTGGGTATGTGGCGGCTGTCTCAGGGAGAGAGGGCTCCGAGCTCGGCGTTTAGCCCAGACTCAGAGTGCTCACCCCCGAGTGTTCCCCCGTGCAGGAACGGGCTGAGGAGGAGGAGCAGGGGTACCTTCATCAGCTCTGGACTTGATTATTTATAGGGTCCTCTATTGCGCTGATTGGATAGATGGTGTAATTAATAATGATGAATTGGCCGTGTGTCTGTGCGTGCTCCTCCAGAATTTGTTTATTAAATATCACTAATAGTTGTATTTACATAAAATATAGCCCTAATAGAGATTATTCCAGCGATTACTGGTATACCGGTGGTACAAATACATATTGATTCAGTGAACGCACTAAAGAAATGTAACACCATTTTAGGATGAGCAATATTATTTATATATATTATATTATTTAAACCTTGTAGTCAGACCTTGTAACTTGTATATAATATTATTCTCGATGTTCATATTTAATGAAAATATAATAATCGGTGCATAAAAATATATACTTACAGAGTCGTAGTTACACACGTCCTCAGCAATAACAAAAAGCACGCGGGCAATTTTCAAAAGCTTTTCGCGCCTTCATCATTTGATTTACGTCATAACATGTGACATGTGAGTCATCTAAAGGGGTACAAACGTGGTAATGTGCTAATTTCATGTATTTTCTTCTTTCTCCGTCTGTGTTAGTACTATTTATCTTTGTCAGTAAAACAGCAATCATTAAAATCGGGCACTTTTTAAAAATATTTAAAGTCATATAAAATTGTATAATGTAAGCAACTAAGTAATCTTTAAAAGGTTGATCAAGTTGTCAGGGGTGTAAATAGCACTGATTACTGAGTTGTGAGTTGATTACTGTATTAGCCTACTTTAATTTTATTTTATGCACATTCAATATTGTAAATGGATTCTTAAATGTTTGGTTGATGTGTGAAAACCAGTTGTGTTTTTTGTTTTGACACATCATGCACATGTATTTCAGCTTCAGTAATTAACTGTTTTGATCTGTACATGTAATGTATTGTTAATGCACAAAATTGAGTGCAAATAAAATAAATGACAAGGATTTCATTATAATTTGATTATGTTAGGTTAATAGGGCCTAATTATTATTATTATTATTATTTTTGTAAATAAATGTTACAAATCTTTAAAAAAACCCAACACATTTAAATGAACACTGTATGTTAAATTGTGTAGTCACAGGAGAAAAAACCTCTAAATGCCCATAATAAACAATTAAAAGATGAATTATTGTTTTAGTAAATGGCATTGAACAGACAACAAAAAAAGTGTCTTTTTCAGAAATGCAAGTTTGTATATTTAAATTCTCTGTCTCGCCTCAATTAATTCAACACAAGTTCTTGTGTTCTTTCTGGATTCTGCATCACAAATATTCTATTCTTAATATTCCTACCATTTCCTCAGCCTTGTGCATTCCTAAATGTAAGACTTTCTTTCTTCTTTTTACTGCGTTTAATGCAAGTGTGAAGGACTTTTAAGGGCTTTTCACATTTGAAATTGTTAACCCCAGGTCATCCTAAACCCCGGGTAAACGGAATTCTGGGTTACCTGTAATCACATATCTTTCCATTGGGTTTAACACAGGTACCACGTTACCATGTCTACTTCTTTTTTTGTTTGTTATGTTACCGCCCTGCTGAAAAAAACAACATATGCTCATTATGTTTGTTTTGAAGGATGCTGGTTTATGCTGCTCCTTTGCTGGTGTAAGCTGGTCCATTGCTGGCTATCCTGGTCCTTTGACCATTTTAGGACCAGCACATGACCAGCTAAGGACCAGCTTAAACCAGCAAAGGAGCAGAATAAACCAGCAAAGGACCATCTTAAACCAGCTCAAACCAGCATCCTAGGTTCAAAACCTAACCAGCATATGCTGTTTTTTTTTCAACAGTGTTTTGTTTTCCATTTTGTACTCGCTCTTTTACCTTTGTGGAAACAATCATTCATGGAACAATCACTGTTTGCCTTGGGTTTTATTCCTCTTGCCTTCTTTTCATCGGGGTAGACCCCACCTCTCTGGTAGATGTTAGATGGTAGATGTTGATGTTACTATTGGTCATACTTGGTCATACTATATCTGTTAATCCTGGGTATTCATTATAACAGATATTTGACATTGTTCATTCCTAAACCCAGGGTTTATGTTTTTATTTGTATATTTGTGGTGTCACTGCCACTGATTGGACTAACAGCAGGCTTACGTTTACATGGCTTTTCCCACATCTTGCCAGTATGTTTTTTTGGGTTTTTTTTTTGATGCGTGTTTCCTGTTACTGACATGACATGAAGGAAACACCGCTCCGTTTCACACTGAACAAACTTAGCACCACAATGCAGTGATAGCCCTGCTCCTGAGCAGGTTTTCATAACCCTGGGTAAAAAAGCAGTGCTACTTCCTCCACCTCCATACCTATACCTGTCCTTCTGTGCAATGATAATATGCTATTAATGCATCATTAAAATTCATTCAGTAGCTGATGTTTTCCTAATGTGTGAGTCCAGCAACTTTAAAAAGAAGAGTGAATGTTTTGAAAATTGTTCTCAAATGAACCTTTGAGTTTGAGTTACTCTCTGGACTCAAGATCAAATTATTTACTCTAAAATTCTGTGTGACTATTGCCTCAATGATTTTGTTTTTCTACATTTGTATTTTGTTTTGTCTATTTTTATTTTTATTTTTTTTGTGATTATTAACTAACCTATATAATGGTCTACTCTATGGCTAATGGTAATTATTTTGTTGTGAGTGCTAGGAAATTGATTTTCTTTATTTGTCTTTATGTTAAACATTAACCATTGAATGTAGGCTAAATAAAGTCCTCCTGCTGATTCCACTGTAAAAAGTCCCCCTGCCCATTTTTTGTGGTTTTTTTTTTTTAAATCTCAGCTTAATTTGGAATAAACAGCATGCCGTGTAAGCAGTGGTTGAAATGGTTAATGCTTGCAATGATATGTCCTCTTCTCGCAGGTAGGTGTTTTTGATTATTAAAATAAATGTATTCTGAAATATACAAAGTTTTTTTTGTATTCTTTTATAATTTTTTTCTGAATATAAAACCGCAACAACTGACAAAAGTGACTTCTATATATTTTTGTGGCCTCCTCCAATAACTTGACTGTTTTCACTACAGGTGCTCCATCCTCCATGTCCAAAAGAGAATCTAAACATTACCGAAGGGATCTTTGTTCTTTCTAATAGTAGCCTATATGTACACCATTGCACTTATTTTTATTAATTGGAAATTATTCTTCTTTTCTTTTGGAGGGTATAGGCTGTATGTATGTATGTATGTATGTATGTATGTATGTATATATATATATATATATATATATATAAATGGTAGGCCTATACGTGGTGGTGGGCCACCTGGATCAAAAAAATTTTCATCCCAATCCACCCCTGGCTGTTAATTTTCTGTTTTGAGCTCAAGTTTCAGTGCTGTGTTGCTACCATTACTGGGGAAACCATTGTACTTCTGCTGTTCTGAAATGAGCATTTTTAATAAGCGCGTCCGCTATTTTTGATCAGACCAATGTGAAAATCGACCTATTTTTTTACACAGCAACACACAGTGTTGTAAATGCTAACCAGTTGGTTTAACAAGAAGATTTATAAAAACTATTAAAAAGAAGATTACATTACATTATACAAATGTAAACAATTGAGGCTTTAAAATATATTTTATTTAATTAATATAACAGCCTAACTGATTCTTTTGTCCCCATTTTCTTAAAAAAAAGGTTTAAAGGCTGAAATGTGCAGCTAGGGCTCTTTTTTTGTGAAAACCTGTATCTGAACTGTAAATCATGCTTTTGACAATCATTTTACTGTTTTAATATTTGAAGACCCCTGATATAGAGCTAACATAGATCCTGGTCTGATATGAGTTGTCCAGTGTAATGTGGGGAAGGGTGGCAGACAAATATCTTATCTTGTAAGATATTCTCCCTTACACAGAGTGTGGTGATCGCAAAGTCAAAAGTGAAATTTATAGCAGCAAATTTCTCAAATCTGAGGAGGTTTTTGAGTTAGCGAAGTTGCTCTTATTTTCCTGTAAATGTATAAAGGAAATTACTTTAATTTGTCAGACTGTAGGCATTTTACCCTACCCGTGGGGACATTTTACTCTGCCTGGGGCAAAACTCCCCCTTGGTACAAATGAAATATTTTTATAATTTATGCCATTGCCACTAAAACGACAATAACTAATCTAGACATAATTATCTTTTGTTTCACAGGGAAAAAAGTACACAGTCCTTAAGGGGGTCATTTTCTCTCACTCTGCCCTACATTGTATGACTCAGGAATCGTGTCAAGAAAAATTAATTTTGAAAAGACTAATCTTTATTTTTCACTCTTTTCTAAACTGAAGTACATAATCTATACATTTTACAGGGTGTTTAGATTATAATGACCTTATTAATACCCCATATATTCTATTTATATAGAATTATGTGCACATATAAACTGAAGTTTCACAAAACCCTATTAAAGGAGTCATCGGATGCCAAATTCACTTTAAAAGTCGTTTGAACATAAATGTGTATTGGAAGTGTGTGTACACATTCATCCTATAGCCTAATGATAAAAATCCACCCAGTGTTTTTTTTTTAAATCCCCGTTTTAAAATCCCCTTTCTCAAATCAGGCTTTTAGAGGCTGCACAGGCCCCTCCCACGATAGTTGATTGACAAGGCCGTTTTACCTTAAACCTTAAGACTTCCAAAAAATACTATAAAAGTCAATGTTGACCCAAAACAGCATGGTTACAAACCTTTATTCAAAATATCTCCCTTTGTGTTCAGTAGAACTGAGAAATTCATACAGGTTTGGAACTACTCGAGAGTGAATAAATGACGACAGAATATTCATTTTTGGGTGAGCTATTCCTTTAACTCTTCTCTCCTTTTGTTAATAGCTACTTTTTTCTCTGTATTGAATCCAAGACATAAAACAGATGCCATGAAAATTGTTCTTAAATGACCCCTTGAGTTTGACTTGCTCTCTGGACCCAAGATCAAATTATTAACCCTAAAAATAAATATTCTGTGATACTATTCCCCTAACAATTCAGCTGTTTTCTACATCTATATTTTAATGAAACAAAAAGCAAATAGAATCCATCACAGTTGTAATTTTGGTTTTAACATAATTATTGTTTTGTGATTGTTAAATAAATAGTGGTGTGCAAATAATGGCAATTATTTTGTTGTGTGTTCCGGGAAATTGATTTTCTTTATTTGACTTGAGGTTAAACATTGACCACTGAATGTAAATAAAATCCTCCTGCTTACCTCACTATAAAAATGTCCCTCTGTCCATTTGCCTTTATGTTTTTTTGTTAAATGTCAGCTGAAGACTTGGAATAAACAGCATGGAGTGTAAGCAGCAGTTGAAATGGATAATGCTTGCGATGATATGTCCTATTATTACAGGTAGGTCTTTTTGCTTATTAAAATAAATCCTTGGCTTGTTTATTGTGTCATTTTCTTTTTCTTTTTTTAATGGAAATAAATCAGCAACAATTGACAAAAGTTACTTCTTTTTGTTTGGCCTCCTCCAATAACCTGACTGTTTTCACTAGGTACTCCATCCTCCACGTTCAAAAGAGACGTCTCATGTCCTGAAGAGGAACTAAACATTACTGGAGGGACCTTTGTTCTTTCTAATGGTTATTCAGATGGAAGTGTGCTAAAATACATCTGTCCGAGTGGATATTACCCATCAGTTCAGTCACGTATTTGTCAGTATGGACACTGGACCTCAAACACCAAAACAAAAAAAAAAACTGAGTGCAAAAGTGAGTAACAAGGCATTAATTTGTATCATTATATCGTGAATAATTGCTGGACGTATTTATTTTTATTACGTTCTTCTATGGTATGTTTATTCATGCATTTATTCTAGAGATCACGTGTCCCAATCCTCGTGTTTTTGAGAATGGAGAGGTGATTCCATATAAACCCAAGTACTATGTAAATGACACAACCACCTACTCATGTCATTCTGATTATAAGTTCCGTGGCTCAGCGATCCGTGTTTGCAAACCTAATGGGAAGTGGAGTGGAAGCACACCAATTTGTGGACGCGACTGTAAGTAATCTCTATAACTTTGAAAATATTTAAACACAGCAGTTCCTATGAACTAGTCTGATTTGAACTGAAATGTAGTTTTCAGATTTTACTTTGTCTGTCTCACAGCTGATCACTGTCCTGATCCTGGTGTTCCTCCTGGTAGCAGTCGAGCAGGGAACATGTTTTACACAGATGACAAAGTCACATACCGCTGCGAGAGTTCATTGACCTTGATCGGTTCCAAAGTGCGAGAGTGTCAGGATGGTGGCCAGTGGTCAGGAACAGAGCCGCAGTGTTACGGTCAGTCTTCCAATAGATAGATCGAAATGTCAAGATTTAGCTAATAAAAAGTAGCTGTTCTGGATAATGCAACTATAATGTTGTTTTTTGTTGTGTTAATACTGTACAGCTGATTTCACATACGACACCCCAGAGGAAGCATCAGAAGCTTTCAGCAGTTCTCTAAAGTCAAATCTAGCGGTTGACAATGAAGGTATCTTTGTCTGACTTGAATCAATAATCACACAAACACACTTTTGTTTTTGTGAAAAGTGGGGGCATTCCATAGGCGTAATGGTTTTTATACTGTACAAACTATATGTGATATTGACCGACACCTAACAAGATACTTTGTGCTATTTCAGATTTTCAATACACTCCATTCTGTGTGATTTACAATCATTTTAAAAAATGGGGACATGGGGTAATATCCTGAAAAGTTACATTCTCCATGTAATTCCTATGTCACACCCATGTCATTCATTTCCATCCTCAGAAAAAGAGACAAAATCGCATCAACACATTTAAATATGAATTCTGTGTCCCTTTTGTCTTAGAACAGCAGGGGAAGAAAATAACTCTGACTCAAAGTGGAAAACTTGATATTTACATTGCTGTGGATGCATCTGACAGCATAGATGAGAAGGATTTTGAAATAGCAAAAACCACCATTAAATTGCTTATTGAAAAGGTATGTCAGCTGCTAAATTCTCAGAGGTTGCTATAAATTAAGTTTAGGTTACTGATGTATAATGCAGCCTTTTCCTAAAATCTACAAGCAGTAATTGAATTGTTGTTTATTTTGAGGTTAAAGGTTCTGTAATAATATAAATACAAATTATTATGAAAATTATGAGAAGGAAGAATTACCATTGATACACAGATGTTGTCAAGAGTTAACATGAATTTTAATCTCCTCATCATTTTCAGAAACCTCCAATACGAGCATTAGTGTGTTTCTGAAGGGTCTCCCACTATGCACTGCATACTTGCTGCATATCAGTGAAAATCCTGTTTCACATTATGGAAACATTAACTGCACTGAAATCCAGCATTTTGATCGGATAACTAACAAGTTTTTACTTTGAATTCTCAATGCTCTTTCCCAAAAGATTAGTTATTACCCAGTCACCCCAAACTATGAGATCCTGATGTTTGCTACAGAAGTTACACCGATAATCCGAATGAATATCTTCAAATTGCAAAAACCCACCCTAGAGGATATTTTTAAAAACATGGATGAGTTTACTTATGATAGTAAGTATTTTGTTTGAATATCTCATTTTGAGTCTTGTACACATGGCAACAATTAGATTTTGTTAGCAAAAGTAGTACATGTAAGTCTAACTTCAGAAAATGCATTTATTCATGTCTGTTAAATTTAATAGTAAAAATAAAACAAATCATAGTCTTTTTTTTCAATTGCAATTTTGATTCATTTTAATTTAGATTTACTCAGTTGTTTTAATCCCCAAAAAAATTCTGTGCTGATTTCAATGTGTGTGTGTTTTTTTTTTAATGTACAGGTAAAGGCGATAAAACAGGTACCAATATTGCCAAAGTCTATGCAACAATTGAAGAAAGCATGACAGCGGAGAGGAACAGCAATGCAACGATTTTCAAAGAGACCCAACACATCATCATATTGTTTAGTGATGGTACTGACATAATAAAATTTAGTATATACATGCATTTGTATCTGATGCTTTCTATATCAGAACAAATAAATTAATATATTCATAAAACGCCTATTTACATTATTACAAATTAGAACAGAAATCAACTTTGAAGCAAATATTCATTGAAATTTATCTTCATAGGTCATGCAAACATGGGTGGGAATCCCAAACCTAAAGTGGAAATGATCAAACGTCTTGTCATCCAAAATGATGCTAACCGAGAGAAGAAACTTGGTGAGCAATGAAATTTATTAATCATTATTATATTTTAAATCAGATTGCTTGGAGCTGGACCATGACCAAGTATTTTTCAAAGTGTGTTGAATACAAAAAAAAAAGCAGTATCATCAGGAGCAGCAAAAAAATACACATATCAGTTTAGAATCTTTATCGTTGATTTCATATTGATATGGATGTGTCCTCTCTTTCTAGATCTTTATGCTTTTGGAATTGGAGAAGACGTGAATCAAGAAGACATGAATGGCTTAGTGTCACAGAGGGACAAAGAAAAATATTTCTTTAAGCTTCAAGACTTGACAGAGGTTCAGAAGATGTTTGACGACATGATTGGTACTGTATCTATTCTTCAATTATTTTTCTGCAATTATTTAATCACCTTCATGTTTTCTGTGGAACACAAAAACAGAAAAAAACAATGGTTCAAATATGGTGCCATTGATGGAAAATATGATTAGTTCTAGTGAATATGAATGCAATAGTTTAAATGTGTAAGATTTTGGGAACATTCTACAAAATATCTCAGTTTGTGTTTTATGGAAGAGAGAAAGTTATGCAGGTTTGGACACATGGAGGTGAATATTTGTTAACATTTTCAGAGTAATAAATAGTTTCTTTAAGTCCTGATTTAAGGAACCTCGTGAATGTAATGAGTGATTAAATTTTTGTGTACCTGCTTCCTTACACAGATGAGAGCACCAGTGTAGGATTGTGTGGGATTGTGTGGCAAGGCTTGGAAAATAAACGCCGTGCATTTCCCTGGTTGGCACAGATTAATGTTGTTGTGAGCAGAACTTTTTTTTATCATTTTATTATATAGAGAACATCTCGGTTATATATGCAACCCTCGTTCCCTGACAAAGGGAACAGAGATGTTACGTTATTGACTGACGTCATGGGATCCCGCCTGGGAGGCCAATTGACTCTGATCTTTGGAGAAAATGGCAATAAGAATTGGCCAGTGGCTTTTTCATGCCTAGACACTCCCCTGTACATACGGGTACATAAGATGGCGGTGTGCAAACCACCATTAGCTTCCTGCTGAGGAGCCGATTGCAACTGACAGTGCAGTCTGATCTTGTGGCAGGAGTGACGTAACGTCTCCATTCCCTCCTTCAGGGAACAAGGGTTACATATGTAACCGAGACGTTCCCTTTCAGTCAGTCATTATGATGTTACGTCATTGACTGACGTCATGGGGTCCCTATGGAAAATGCCACAACTAGGACTGCGTCACGTAGGAGGGCCAAATGCTGACAGGCTGCGACCAAAACAGCGTCCCAGGCCAAATGGAAGCTCGAATGTAACCATCCCAACGCCCTGAGGGCCAGAGATCGGTCTCTGCTGGGGTGCCTGTATCTCTAGAAGCTGGAGTTGGGGGCGGAGCACACAGATTGTCCTGTGTGGAAGAGATCTTACTAGAGTAAGGGGAACACAGTGGGAAGAAACCGTGGAACAAGATGCCAGATCCGAAGAGGGTGAAGGAAGCCCTCTATCGGACACAGTTTCAGGAGCCAGATGTATCCCACCAGAAACACTGGAAAAAGGCGTTCGGATCCAGTGGAATGGTGCCACAAGCGGACACCCGCCCGGCCTCCCGGAATTACCTGATGTTACCCAAAACACGGGAGGACACAGGGACTATGCAGATTGGAAAATCTAGCTCAGCAAATGTCTGCTAGAGAGGCACCATGTGCCGGCTCAAGAAGAAGGCAACACTCCGGTGGAGTGGGCCCTCACCCCTAGGGGGCATGGCTCACCTTGGGCCAGAAGCGCCAAGGTGATGGCATCAACCACGCAATGGGCCAACCTCTGTTTGGAGACAGCATTCCCCTTCTGCTGACCTCCGGTGCAAACAAAGAGCTGCTCGGAGCTCCTGAAAACTCCGGGTGCATTCCACATAGACCACCTGACCCCAAATGGGCGTGGTTGGAACTCTGGGCACATAACCAGTTCTGGGTCTCAGGATCACGTGAGAGTAGCCAGACCAACCTAAGGCACGAATCGCTGACCAAGAATGCAAGCAGGTCTCCCATCCCTTTCCTGAAGGTGAGTGTGACCAGGAGAGAAGTCCTTTAGAGACAAAATTTCAGCTCAACTGAGTCTCTTGCTCAAGGGGAACTCTCCGTAGTCTATCCAGGAGGTGCGGTCTGGTTGGGTTCAACCCTTTCTCCCCTTTAAGAAACCTGATGATCAGGTGGAGTCTTCCAAGGGAAAGCCCATCGACTGCATCACGATACACCTGCAATAGCAGCGACAAGTAGAAGGGGACAGCCTCCATTCCAACTTCTAAAGGGATATAGGCCTGCCTCTAGAGGGGGCCCAAGCCTGAGTGATGGTATTCACCATGGCCTGGGAAGGCCAGAGGGGTCTACCGAGTCCCGAGTAGAAGCCAGACGTACAGGTTCCAGGATCAGGACACGGGTGCCAATTAGTGCCTATCCCCTGAGAAGAAGGTCCTTCCTCAGGGGAATTTTTCAGGGAGGGCTGTCGACAGGAGCATGGGGTCCGAAACCCAGGCTCGGATGGGCCAGAGTGAGGAAGCCAACAGAACCTGCTCCTGGTGCTCCCTGATCTTGCACGGGTTAACTGCAAGGAGACTCACTGGGGAGGGGCAATTTGAGAGGGTCCCGGGGGCCAACTGTGTGCCAGAGCAACCGTGCTGAAAATCTCGGTCAGAGAAAGCAAGTGGCAGTGGAGGATTGCAAGGAGGCGAACAGGTTCACCTGAGCCTCCCCGAATCGACCCCAATCAGCTGAAGCATTCCAGGATTGGAGTTTCCATTCTCCAGGAAGAGAGCTGACATGAGAGCACATCTGCTGCACGATTCAGAACTCCAGGAACATGAATGGCTTGGAGTGATTCCAACTGCGAGTGACTCCAGAGGAGGAGATGGCGGGCAAGTTGCGACAGGCGACGGAAGCGAACACCAACCTAATGGTTGATGGTCGCTACCAACGTGATATTTATAATGTTCCTTCTCTGTTCGATTACGTTATTAATTTATCTTTACCTCACATCTATGCCATGTGTACATGTACAAACTACTACTACATATACTGTAAAACATTACTTTGGTGTAAAGCTGCTTTGCAATGATATGTATC
>JAUMHE010000077.1:8644413-8662126 GCA_032359235.1 Enteromius mattozi
AACCACCCAATAAAGCATTACAATAGTCTAGCCTCGAGGTCATAAACACATGAATTAACATTTCTGCATTTGAGGTTAAGAGCATAGGTCGCAATTATATATGCACAGTTATATATGCTCAGTTACAGTATGTCCAGTATATACTGACTAGACGCAACAATTAAATTACATGGATAATATTGTGTAAAGGTCCTCCTTGTGCTGTAAAAACAGTTCTGATGTGCTGAGGCATGGACTTACTGAGACTTAGAATGTGTCCTGTGGTTTCTGACATCAAGGCATTAGCAGCAGAGCAGATCCTTTAAGTCCTGCAAGTTGCAAGGTGGAGCCTCCATATTGGATTTGTCGGTCCACCACATACTATATATATCCCACCGGCTTTTGAGCAGGGGAATTTGGTGGTAGACAGGAGTCTTTTTTAAAAAAAAAAAAATTTCATCATGGCCAGCATTACATTTTTCAGCAATTTGAGATACAGTAGCTCTTTAGTTTGACCAGACAGGCTGGCTCTCACTCCACATCACTTTTGTTAGATACTAACCACTGAATACCAGGAACGAGACTTGCTGTTTTGGAGATGCTCTGATACAATCACCATATTTGACCAATTTCAAAATAATTTTTCCAACACATGAAATTCAAAATTTAATTGCTGCCAAATATTTCCACCACTTGACGTGAAATTTTACTTTTATTTTAATTTTAAAATATACAGTTCTGTTTGGCACTTCTTAATAAGTAAGCATACAAAATTGTATTATTTTTTTAAGTGCTTAAAAACAACATGCTGAGAAATGGGTAAAACCAAGTGGTTTGAAAGATAGTGAGCATATTAAATATGTAATATGTAAATATTTAAAAATGATAAATAATTAGTTAATGGAGGCTGCACTGTAGTGTTTTAATGTCATACATTTTTTAGTTTTTAGTAAATAAACTACTGTCACACTGAATGAGGTTTTTTCTTTTTTTCTGTAAATTATGGTAAAAATGTATAATAATCAGTATTTTACATTTTAATGCACGTGGGGAAAAAATTGTGTTAAACTATTGTTTTGGTTTTTGAAAACCCACTTTCATCCACAAGATAAAACAAAAGGTTTGCTTGGTGTGATTTCTTTATTCTTCAGTTATTATTTCCATGAGCACATTAACAAAACATCAAGAGATTTTTTGAACTATAGCGAGTGAATAATTGTTCTGTTCCTCAGTTGCTCCACATACTCCTTGGCCTGATCAAATCCCGTCTTCTGCTCAACTTTGGGTGGGACTCCCTCAACAAGCTTCACAAAGTAGTGGCAGTGCACTTTGTCCATGATGCCGAACATTCCACGTCCATGATAACGAATACGCTTTAGGTATTTTCCCTTGCCAGAGAATGATTCAGCTGTTGAAGTCAGACCAAAAGAAAACATAATTTAAAATGTTACAATTAATTTAAACTGAAGTCCAAGAGCCGTGTTCATAAAATTACATTCAATCTAGTATATACATTATTCAAAATAAAATACAAAAGAAGCATACATAACATAAAACACATAAAATATTGCCTTTTTATGAACTAAATGTAGATTGATTTTGGGGCAGTTTCTTAGACAGGGTTTAAATTAAGTCTAATCTAGAATAGTTAATCCTTGTTTAAAAAATGGCTTTCTGAAACACAGATTAAGTACAGATTACTAACTCCTGGACTATGGAGTCCTGAACTAAAATAAACTTGATTAATTTCAAACCAACTAAGATAATCTGAATTAACAGGAGAGAGATTGGCTGTAAAACAGAAAAAAAAAATACTCCTGGCTTAATTTAAATGCTGTTTGGGAAACTGCCCCATACCCCCGGTTTCAAAGACAAGTCTTAAACTAATCCCAGACTAAAATGCATGTTTGAGCATTTTCATTAAAGTTGCTTAAATATCTTAATTTAACTAAGGCCCATAGTCCTGGCTTAAGATAAGCCCCATTTGGAAAACCGGGCCATAGTGTCAAACTACCCATGCTTTTTTTTTTTTTTTTTGGGGGGGGGGTTACTTAAAACTTTCTTTTTTTTTGTTTTATGGTTGAGTCTCGTAAATTTTCATTCATAACTTTTAAATTTGAAATTGGCTAGCTTGCAAACACTTTTTTTTGTTCTGTGTCTAAAACAATAGCTTGCAAGTTTTTTTGTTTTGTTTTGTTTTTTTTAATTATTGAATTTTTTAATTTGAATGCACACAAAAAAAAACCACTACTTCACTTTCATGCTAATGTTTGGCAGGAATCCAACTTACCAATATATAGATTTGATTTGTATTCCACATTATGATTTCTGACCGCCATGTCCTGAGCTTCCAAAATCACCTTTAACACACAGTGTAACATTGTAAGATTTTTTTTTTATCAATACAATTTGAGCAGTTTAACAGATATTCCTGTCATATAACTGTTTGTATTTTTACCTCTTTGATTATTTTAGCTCCCTTCTTGTCGTTGAACTCGAGCTGAGTGAGTGCCTGGTCAATGGTTATCCCTCTGATCTGTAAAAACATTCATCATTAAAACAATGTAACCAACTATGTATTACTGCTCCATATGCTACTAAAGTGCAACTATCAAAAAATTCATTACACATATTTCTCACCAGTTTAGCCAAGTACCACATCTTGTCTTTGCTGTATTTAATCTGTCGTCTGGAGTGATAAATCTCCTATTATACATAAAAACACAAAAACAAACAAAAAAATAATAATTTAACACCATAATGAACTCTGTTACATGCAAAAGTAAATTAAATGAATTACTAACAGCAGGTCTGCATAGTTCATCTTTCTGTTGTGGTGGATATACAATCAGATTTTTCCTTTCCCAGTGTTTGCTGTTTAAGTCTGTACTTGTGTGAAGACATGACACCTGAGATAACGCTGATGAAGATCCAAGCAACCTAAATGAAGCAAGACATATTGACAAACAATAAATAGACTGCTTCTCAAAACCTAGCATTAAACAGCACTTTTGATGCACAAAAATACTGTTATCTGTTTATCTTTTTAACATATAACGTTATTAATATTTGATTTCAATCGATGTCTTTTACATTGCACAACAGCTGCATGTGATTTTCTTACCTAGAGCGAATATGTCTACAAGCACGACCAATGGCGGCTAAACCTATTAATAATATCCATATAATTTCCTGTTAATACAAAATTAACGGAAACTCATGTATAAATATAAATAAAAAGAAAGTGTATTTGGTTTGACTCACCAACCCATGTCACAACGGAGGCCGCCATATTGATTATCAAGGATGTCCGATTCGTGAGCGAATCGTTCGTTTGATTCGGATCTTTTCAGTGAGTCAGTTGAACCAAAACCTCCTTTGAAACGAACCCCCAGGTCTGATTTATTTATTTGCAAATCCGACTAAAATGTAAAAGATGTGAGTGAATTTATTATTTTTTTCAGCGTCAATGGAAATATTATGATTCTTAATGACTTTGCGTTGTGTTATTAGCTAAATCATGGCTGCAACAACTGAACAGGGACACACACACACACACACACACACACACACACACACATATATATATATATATATATATATATATATATATATATATATACTCCCATATACATCATATACACCGAATTTACTGGTTTTAGAGCAGAATATGCCACTCTGTGATGTCATGGACTTGGTTAAATTATACTATTAGATTTGGTAAAATAATACTAATGAATCGTTGAAGTGGTGTTTTGAACTACTTGAATGAACAGACTCTCAAAAATGAGAATCGGTTGAATATGTTACGACGCTTTGCTTTACGGCAAATGTCAGTGTAGAATGAGTTAAAAGTTAAACGTGTGTTTCCAACAAAAATATTCTAATTACAAAGAAGGCGTATAATGTATATTTCTACAAACTTATCTATTGAATATAATGTATAATATTATATAACAAATATTTGACTGTCTCTATGGTAACACTGTCCCTTCTCGCGTTCCGTATAATTTTTACAGCACACGCTGCTGATATTCGGCAGCCGGTGTGTTTTCGGCAGCATGAGTAGATGTGAGAAGTGAATTCACTGTTACTATCCGTGAATTTGTCCTATGATCTTGATGCAGCGGTCATTTTCTCTTTACAATGCATCAACGACATCTGCCAGCGTCTCCAAACTGGTACTGTTCACGCTGCAGTGACATTAACGGAAAGGGAGTGCTGGGTTTTGGAGCAAAGAATACAATCTATCTGCTAAATGTGACTGCAGGATCTCCAGCAGTAACAGGTAGGAGCTCAGCATGCTTTAATACAATGCTTTTTGCTAATTCACATTCATCTGATCAGACCTTCTTTCTGCAGGTGAACTCACTGGACACACTGAAAGAGTTTCTGGTTTTGCATTTTGCTCCCATGATGGACAAGAACACATTTGTGCTAGTACTTCAGATGATAAGACAGTCAAAATCTGGGATACTGAGCAGAAAATTCTGTTGAAAGAGCACAATGTTCACCAAGTGAGTGAATAAGTTACTTGTCTTTCTTAAAGTGTTGTGACTGGCTCACAGTTTGTTCCCTTAACAAGTTTTGTACTATATTACAGTTTTCTTTCAGCCATTTTCTACAGTAGTAAAAGTGTTTCTTCCATACTCAACAATAACATCTTCATTTGCCTGGACAACAGTTTTATTGCCTCCAAAATGAAATAAATGTTATTTTTGTCAGTATAATTAGCATTTCGTTAAATTAATATAAATAATTGTAATTATAGAGTAACTGTAATAGTTATTTTGTAAATAAATTATTATATATGTATGTGTGTGTGTGTGTATATAAACACTGTAGTATTCCATAAAAGGTATAAATCATCTATTTTGATTTCACGTTGACTTTCAAGTTTGCAAGGCATAGAACATCACAGAAAATCATGGTGACTGACATACCATCTGTTTGAACAGAGCACCATCTCTGCAGTCCACTGGTCTCCGGTGCAGAAACTTCTTCTAGTCACCGGAGATGAAAAGGGCATTGTGGCGTGCTATTGGTTTAGCAGTAATGACACCCAGAGCTTCTTCCCTGAACCTCGAACAATCTTCTGCTTATCCTGCTCTCCACATGAAGAAAACCACATCGCAGTCGGGTAAAGGCTAATTGTAAAATGATTTAATATGTGTTGTGATCATAGAGAGCTTTAGACTCCACAGTGGTGCATTATAACTGTTTATGCTTCCTCTAAAGGTATAAGGATGGAATGATAGTAGTGATAGACATCAGTAAGAAAGGGGAGGTGATCCATCGACTGAGGGGGCATGATGATGAGATTCACGCATTGGCATGGTGCCCTCAACCTAGAGAAGAGCCTCTATATGGGCGATCAGAAGACAACACAGGTATTCAAGATATGCTTAATGAGGGAGTCATACCCAAATGACATTTTATAATCTAAACTAACCTTGCCTTTGCCAAATGGGGAAAGGAATTGCAGTGGGTTTGTGAGTTGATGAAAACCTAATTATTAATTTATTAACATTAAAATAAACAAATGGTTCTGCACAATTTAATTGAAATAAAATGTAAATTGTAATATGCCTCATAAAATCATTATTATCAAATTAAAGGTTGCAATTTTAATTTATATAAGTACAGTTATAAAAAATTATAATTAACTTTAAATAAAAATTAAATAATAAAATGAAACACTATTTTAGTGAAACAATAACAAAACAAACAACAGATTTACTGAAATTAAAATGAAAATAGAGAAAATATAAAAATAAAAGCAAAATATTAATAAGAACTACAAAAGATATATAATATAAAATCAAAATAACTCTTATCAGGTATTTTATCTGTTTACTTGCATGACCTTTAACTGACCTCCGAGAACTGTGAACAAAGGAAAGAATATGTAGAAAATTATTGAAATATTCATAAAAAAATTTAGGGCGACTTCAAGTGTATTTTGCATCAAAGGGATTTGGCTAACAAAAGATTAGTAACCCCTAAAATAATAGAGAGGAGAAATTAAGTAACATGTAATTGAATCTTTCTATAGATGGAAGCAATGGGGTGACGGAAGGAGCACAAATGGGGTGTTACCTGGCATCAGGCAGTCGAGATCAAACCGTGCGGATATGGAGCACAGACAGAGGAAAAGGTGACAGAGAGAGACTCATTGCCCAAAGCTTGCACTAACAAAGCTGGTTTATGGTAGCTTTCAGATACAGGGTCATTTAGGTCACAGTGTGTCTCCTTTCAGGTGTAATGACCCTGAAGCTTCCCTTCCTGAAGAGACGAGGAACAGGAGTTGATCCAACGGTGAAGGAAAGACTCTGGCTGACTGTCCACTGGCCTAAGGGGAGACCTTCACAGATTGTGTCCAGCTGTTTCGGGTATGGTTGTATAGATGAGATGCCAAATTGTTATTGTGTGTCAGAAGATGTTTTCTTGTAAATGAACATGAGTTGACTCGCTGTGAATGTTGGCGTTCAGCGGTGAGATCATAATGTGGGATCTCAAGAAGTCAGGCAAGCAGAAGTGGAGTCTGCTGGGCAGTTCCTCAGATGGACAGAATCACAGCCGTATCGTCTTCAACATGAGCTCGTTTTGCTCTGGAGACAGAGAACTTCTGCTCAGTACGTCAATGGACAGAGAGGTGAGACCTTACCGTATTCTGTGTATACTGTGTACCACCGCAGTACTTCCTTGGAAGCAACATGCTCAAATATTTGAAAAGGAGGTCAAGTTGAGGTCAAAAGTTTACACCTCCCATTTCAGAATCAGCAAAATTGTAATTATTTTACCAAAATAAGAGTAGTCATATAAAATGCATGTTATTGTTTGTTTTGTACCACCCTAAATAAGGTATTTAACACAAAATACTTTTACATATAGTCTGCAAGAGAAAATAATAGTTGAATACTTTTTTTTTGATGTTCATTTTGTTTTTGTTTTTTGTGGTAGTTGTTCATGAGTCCCTGTCCTGATCAGTCCAACTGCCTGCTGTTCTTCAGAAAAATAGTTCAGGTCCCACAAATTCTTTGTTTTGTGTAGCTTTTTTAATGTATTTGAACCCTTTCCCACAATGACTGTATGATTTTAAGATCCATCTTTTCACACTGAGGACAACTGAGGGACTCATATGCAGCTATTACAGAAGGTTTATATGCTCACTAATTGTGAATTTGAAGATCAGGGTTTGTCTTCTGGTAAACATGTAAGTATCTTACGTAGCTTTGAAGGGCACTATTAAAATGAAAAAAATTGATATTTAGGCAAAATAACATCAACTTCATTCTGTTCAAAAGTTTTCATGTTTTACTTCAAGCGGATGTAAACTTTTGAACAGGGTCATTTTTATAAATTTGACTATTATTTTCTCTTGTGGACTATATTTTCAGTTTATTATCATTCTTAGACTTTCTTGATTCAAACCATTAAATTCATTGTCATTTCAGATTAAGTGCTGGGACCTGGCATCTCTGGAGTGCTGTTGGACTCTGCCCACTCTGGGTGGGTTTGTTTACTGTCTCAGCTTTTCTCCAGTTGCCACAGGCTGCCTGGCTTTAGGCGTCGGGGACAGCATGATCCGGGTGTGGAACACCCTGTCTATTCAGAACCAATATGACATCAAGACATTCTGGCAAGGGATTAAATCTAAAGTCACAGCTGTGAGTGAGATGTCTTAAAGTTACAGTTACATTTCCCTCAGTACCATCCAGTTACTTTGAAATCAAGGCTATAAATGCCCTTTTTGCTCCCATCTCTGTTCCAGTTGGCATGGCATCCACTAAAGGAGGGCTCGCTGGCGTTTGGTACAGATGACGGTAAAGTGGGCATCTATGAGGTTTACTCTAACAAGTAAGAACAACAGATATACAGTCAAGTTTCACAGATTTTTGGTTAGTAGTTATGCATATGAAATGTTGCGATTTCTTAGGTTCATTTGGCTGCAAGATTACATTTAATGCAAGATTTGGTTGAATTGAATTTTGATTGAATGTAATTTCATTATTTGTTTTCACACACAGGCCGCCTCAAATATCAAGCACTTACCACCGCAGAACTGTCTACTCCCTCGCATGGGGCCCTCCTGTGCCGCCCTTGTCTTTTGGTAAATTAATTCATAAACTACACGCAAATCCACATGGGCCAGTAAACATTGAACTTGGAATGGCACCAAGAACAATCCATCAGCAATAAGCGATGCCCAGCTCCTCTTAAATGCACTCCACAATTGAGCGAGTGTGGACAAATTGCTTACTTTCCCTCTGTTGAGTTTGTTGGATAAACAAGAAATGAAAACTTAATTTCACCTCACCGCTGCGAAATGTCACATTCATCACTGTATCCATCTCCAATGCTCAAGGGGGTAGAGATAATTGCTTTTGTTTGTTCAGAGGGTATGAACAGTAGTAACAGTGATGTTGCTTCTAATAATTATGTATGTGTGTGGCACAGGGGGATCAGGAGACAAGCCGTCCTACAGCTTATATAGCTGTGGCGGAGAGGGGGTCATCTTCCAGCACGACCCCTGGAAGCTCTCAGGGGAGGCCAGTAACATTGAAAAACTCATCCGAGATACCAACAACATCAAAGTAAATGAAAAATCATTTATTCATATTCCTCTTAATGTATATTTTTTTTCTAAATAAAATATTCTTTTGTTATTTAGCACAAGATCCCCCCTCATACAGACCTCAGCTGGAAGCCGGACGGCAGTGTTTTGGCTATTGGAAATGAGGATGGGTAATAATGTTGATTAATACCTTTTCCTCTTCCTGAAGTCATGAATTGATTAAATATATGTATCAATCTGTACATCATTTATTAATCTATATTGCGGCAATCCAGATCTGACAACACTCTGATTTGATTTGATTTGATTTGATTTGATTTGTTTTGTCTTGTACAATAATTTATAGAGTGCTAGAGCTATCAAAGAGTTTGAGTCAAGTGTCTCACTCCATAAGTGTTTTTGTTTAAGGTCCATAGAGGTATTGAAGGCTCCCATGCTAAAGCTCTTGTGCACATTGCAACAGCATCATAAGATCATTAATTCACTGCGCTGGCATCATGAACACTCCTCTCAGAATGAGCTGCAGTATCTGCTGGCATCCGGCTCCAGTAATGCCATAGTCTATGTCCATGACCTAAAGAGCGCCATTGGTGAGAATCGGCTTTTCATCCTTGTTCTTGTATTCATAGTTGTTGGCTATTCTTTGAAGTACTATGGGTATTGTAAGAATAGTATGATAGTCTGGTATTCCGTGCATAGCCAAACATTACCATGTGTATGTTTTTCTCATTCGTTTTTCTCTGTTACAGAATCTCCATCAGAGAGTCCAGTGCTGATGACTGAGCCTTTTAGAACTCTCTCTGGTCACACTAACAAAATCACCAGCCTAGCCTGGAGCCCCCATCACGATGGCCATCTGGTGACAGTGTGTTATGATGGAACTGCTCAGGTAAGTCTTTTTTTTTTTTTTGCTAAAAGTGATTAAAAAAATAATAATATTTCCCAGTAATATTATGGAAATCAAGGTTATTTTACCAGGAAATTTAATGAAAACATAATAACATTGTTTTGGATTATCCAGTTTTAAATGTATTAATACTTATTCCTTTTTTTTATTTATTATACAAAAGCAAAATTTAAGACTAGCTTGCTCTATTCTTCTTCTATTCTATCTGTTTTATATTTTTTTTATTATATAATTACAAAAAAAACTTGCTATGTGTACTACGTTAAGCTAAATGAGACTTGTTATAGCACTTGCACATTTGGTCTTTTGTTGATTTTGATTGTTTCCATTGTACTCATTTGTAAGTCGCTTTGGATAAATGTCCAATGTAAATTAGATTAATGTGGGTTTTCCTAATAAATGACTAATTTGTAATGATTGTCACAGGTGTGGGATGTGCTGAAAGAGGAGCCGGTGTGTAACTACAGGGGTCACTCAGGTCGACTACTTTGCGTGCAGTGGTCCACTGTTCACCCAGACCTAGTCTGGACCGGTGGAGATGACTTCACCCTCCACGAATGGGCCGTATCCAAGCAGGAACACATCACACCTCCAAAGAGTATGTATACCATTGTATTTAACATCAGTATATACACAAGTAGAGCTGATTCTGAATTTAATATCTCTTAAAATAATAATTTGCCCTTGAAATTAACATTTTTATCACTTACTAGAGCTGGGTGGTATGATGATATCCTTTGTGACCATGGTATAAAGTGTGTATCACTGGGTATATGTTTATTTTATGGTATGTAAATATAGTAGCATTGAATGGTAGTAAAAGTTATTGATACGCAAGAGTGATATAAAATTATGCATTAATGAGAAAGTAAAGAGCAGGAATTGCTTGTTGTTAAATAGAGTTATTAAGCACAGTAAGATGTGAACAGGGACTCAATGCGGTGCTAAACGTGCACAGAAAGCCAGCTCTCTGAAGCCTTTACCAATAATATGTGATTATGAATGCAGTTCCATTACTGGGTCTTATAGCGCTTCATTGGTCAAATACACACCGTTATGTCTTAATGCCTTATACATGGAGTATTTACATAAACAAGGTCAGTTATATCTTAAGTGTAGGTAAGCAGTTGGCGTAAATCAGATGTGTATCAGTGTATTGGATCCATGCATTTGGTCTTAAGAGCCTAATAAACCTGCTTCTGATTAACAACAAAAGACAAAGAGAAACTCACTCACTGCTCTTGAATGAATTACTTTTGTATGATACATGAGAATTAGTTTTATATTTTATTCATGAAGAGAAGAATACATTGTTTTAGTATTGCATTTGATTATTTAATTTCTGTAGTATTTCTTGCATGTAAAACAAACAGAAGCATCAAATGGTAATTAAATTTGTATCTTTGTTCTATTGTATTTGTCATGTTGTAAAATATAAAATACTACTATTTTAATCAATAACTGTACACATAACTGTAATGTTTTCATCAACAGGTAAGAAACGTGTTGAGATAGAGAAAAAGAGAGGACCGCAGAAAAAGTCCAAGAAGAAAAAGAAGGCACCAGAAAAGGGAGGGATGAAGGCAGAAGAAAGGGAATTGCCTTTAGGTAAAGAAATTAAAGGAGCAGTAGGCAGTGGAGCAGAAGAGGGCCAATCAGACAATGACGAGGAGGAAGAGGAGAGGGAGAACACAGACGGTCCATCCGTCACGGGTAACGGCCCATCCTTCTTGCTTTCATCTCTCGCTGTCTCTTCTGCTTCCTCTCGCTTTGTGCTTCCAGCACAGTCTTTGAAATGTCAGTCCGGTTGTCTGGGTGTCGTCTGATGAATAACCTTTATCATTGGGGTCACAGGCTGGTCCAGAGAGAGTGTGGACATACGTGGCACTGAGAGGGTTCAGAATGGAGAAAAATTCAGCCATGCGGTCAAAAGGGAGGTCAAAGAGGAAAAGAAAAGAGAGAAACCAGGTCAGTTTCTGCTTTGTGTAGTCAAGATATTTTTGTCATGACATTATCTCGCAACTTACTCTTACTTTTTTTATAATGTATATGTTTTGTTTTTTTTCAAATCTGGAACATGCAGAAGATCTCGGATTATGAAATGGATCATTCAGATTCGTGCAGCCAAAGAAATGCATTTGTAACGACATAATCTATAATAATGGCGGCTTTTTGATGCATTTCTTGGCAACTGTTATGGATGATTATTATTGTATATAATAATAATAATAATAATAATACTTGATAAATTAATGTTAAATACATTTAAATTACATGAAGAATAAATAATGTATGGTGTTACGTGTCATTGAAATAAAAAACAGTGGAAAGGCTGTTAAGATATTTCATTGACTTTTTTAAAAAACCTTTAGATCTCTCTCTAAAAAAGAGAAAGCCACGCTCCATTCTCCCATTGAGTACTTCTATGGATCACAGACCCAAAGAGGAACTTCAACAGGACTGTCTGACTCTTGCAGCTGTAAGATACTCACATGGTAAGTCGGGAGACCAACATCAGTTTTAAGAACATATAATATCTTTGCCCATTTTTTGAAGATTAGCATATTAGCATATAAGTTATTAAATTAAAATGAATAAATTTCTGAGATATTTACTGAGGTGTAGTAGTGCAGGAGTCTTGGTGAGATACTTACTCAGAAATGGCTTGGTGTTTTAGTAAAATTCTTAAAATGAAATGCTGAAAGAATAATAAAATGCAATTTATGAAATTTCAGAAACATCATTAACAAAAAAATGTAAAGCGTAAAAACCATCAGATTCCATGATTAACCATGGACTGTCATTTATTTTCTTTATTTAAATCTAAAGTCTCTTAAGCTTTCCAATCTCAATTTCTCATAAAATGTAATATTGTAAAAAGTTCAAATAACTTTTTCTGTTTTAATATGTAAATGGATCCTGTGGTGACACCAAACATTTAAACTGTTGAATAAGTGGTTAAATAGGTCATATGATGTTGCTGAGAAGAACATTATTTTGTGTATTTAGTGTAGTGCAATGTGTTTATGCGGTTTTATGTTTAAAAAACACATTTTCCACATACTGTATTGTTTCTCCTCTAAGCCCCACCTTTCTGAAATATCAATTTTGACAAAGCTCATCATTCTGAGAAGCGAGGTGTGCTCTAATTGGCCAGATATCCAGTGTGCTGTGATTGACCGAATACCTCAAGCTTGTGACAGAAATGTTACGTCCCTTTCTATAATGTGAGGCCGTGTACCTATGACACAAAAACAATAAAAGCCATTTAAAACTAGCCATTTGTTGCATCCATTGGGGACATAATTACTGATTATAATGACTTAGTACTGTCTGCGTTTGTGATCGGAGAAAAGCCAAACAACAAGCAGTACTCTACAGTGCTTAAAACTCACATTTGAATAATAAGTAGCAGATTCATTTAATAGGACAATGTAACTTACTTACAGGTTGTAAGTCAGAAATGCCAGACTTTCCTTGCAGAGTTGAAGTTGCCCCACTTTATAGCCTCTGTGCACAGCCAGCATAGGTTGCTCTGTTAGTTCTTTGTAAAATGCGCTGAACACATCTGAATATTTGAGTTGAACTGTTCTCGAACAGTGTTGTAAATAATACTTAACCACTGATTTCTAGTTGTGCTCTTTTGGAAGCCTAACAAAGTAGTTTCTCTTTCACAATGAAACACATAGTCTCCAGAACATGGCGCCGACAACAACACTACATCAAGAATTGTAGTTCCGCCTTCTTTCTTTAGGCAGTGTTATGAAAATAAACCCGCACAGTGATGAGATGTGGGGGCCTGTTTAAATGTGCCATTTTAGGAAGGCGTGGTCGAGTCTTGAGAAATAAGGATTTTTTTATAAGGAATATCTCTTTGGTTTTGAGACTTGAGTCTTTGCAGCTTTAGGGATCGTATCTATGCACAAATAGGTAAACTTGAAAACGCATCACATGACCCCCTTTTTTTAATCTTTATTTAAATTTTCTTGAAACAACACACAGACAATGCCACAAAAATAAATATGTGAAATACAACATCAACACCTGAGCTGTAACACTGTACATGACCTTATAGCCAACAACATTAAGCTTATTATTAGAAAAAATATTATTTATAAAAAATAAGAAAAAATCACATGACCCCTTTAACATGAAAATCATTCATTTTTCCATTACCACAGTAATGCCATTAAATATTATAGCTGTACAATGGTACTGCTCATGTAGAACCACTACACCACTGCAGTGACAATATGAGAAGTAGTTACAATGTACACAACGTATTTTCTTTCCCTCCTCAGGGCAAAGCAGAACATGTGTTCCAGGATCTGGAGATCATATTCAGCTTGGCCTGTTCACAGACAGGGATGCCCTCTACAGGATGTTTCAGGAGGAAGGTAAGTCATGCACAGAAACAGCTGAACCTAGTGTACGGTAGTGTCAATATCTGCTAGGATGCTGAAAATATGAGGTGAATCATGGGACCACTGATTTGGTGTTTTAAACAGAGGAGAGCCACGTGGAGGCTGGTCATTATGACTCAATGGTGTATCTGAGGCTATGGAAAGGAGATCTGATTGGAGCAATAAATCTTGCTGCGGAGAAAGGAGAACTGACTGACCATCTCCTCAGTTTAGCGCCAATGGGTAAGACATCTGGAGGTACTGTATTAAAACTGCTGAACAAAGTTTTACTTTGTCATGTGTATATCTATGTATATGTTCTACTTTGTATATATGTATATCAGAAATGTCAAAAAAATAGTTAAAAAGCTTTTTAATACAGTGGAAAAAAAGGCTAAAAAAAATCTAATTTGTTGAGAAAATCTTGATAAATCAAGAATAGGTACAAATATTTTCAAGAAAGAAAAAAAACACAAAAGCGTACATGCTCTATAGGTCTATAGGTTCTATAAATTTGGCACATGCATTTAAAGGTTTCTCCTCTTTATTTTTCTGGACCTGGATCCCTATTGGACATTAAACCTTTCTCAGCTGGCTACCAAGTGTGGGCTAGAACTGTAGAGACGTATGTGAAGCAGCTCTGCCACCACGAGCAGTTCCTTAAAGCAGCGTCACATCTTGTCTCCATCCATAAACTTTATGAGGCCATCAACCTTCTGAAGAGCCACCAGTTCTACCGGTTAGAACCATCACAATAAGCACTTGTGTTTTATGTCAGTGGACTTTGGCCTGAGCAGAAGGTAATGTTTGTGTTATTTTAAATCTTCAGGGAGGCCATAGCTTTAGCAAGAGCCAGACTCCAGCCGGAGGACCCTGTGCTGAAAGATCTGTACATGAGCTGGGCGGCAGTGCTTGAAAAGGATGGCCATTATGCTACTGCAGCAAAATGGTAAGTGGAAAACAAACTGGAAAACAATGCACACGGAGGTATGTGCATAAGATGTCAGGCAGCTAAAGTAAATATAATTTTTTTTGTAATTAAAGAGTTACTCCACCCCAAAATGAAAATGTTTTCATTAATCACTTACCCACGTGTCGTTCCAAACCCGTAAAAGCTTCGTTTTGGACTTTTGGATGAAACTGGGAGGCTTGTGACTGTTCCATTGACTGCCATACAAGTAAGAAAAGTATGAAAAACATCATCAGAATACAACCGTACAAACAGTCGCACTATTGGTGACATTACGCTGCTGAATTATCCAACCGAGTCCTTCTTTTTTCTTTCCATACAAAAATATTCTCGTAGCTTCTCGTAGCATTATGGTTGAACCACTGATGACAGATTGAGTATTCTGATGTGGTTTTGCATACTTTGCTGGACCTTGACAGTGTAATTTACTTGGCAGTCAATGGGACAGACACAAGTCTCCTGGTTTTCTTCCAAAATATCTTAAATTGTGACTCTCCATTTGTGAAGACAAACGGAGCTCTTATGGATTTGGAAAGACATGTGGGTAAGTGATTAATGACAAAAATTGCATTGTGGAGTAGAGTAACTCTTTAAGTTAATTTAAAATATGTAATGTACAGTTAACTGAATATTAATTTAACACTTGCTAGATCTTAATATTGTTAGTTACCCAAGGTTGCTGTTAATAAATAAAAAAAAATCACAGCTAGTAAAACAAAAAAAGGAAAAAAGGAGGTAATTGGCAAAAAACATGGCTGTTTCAAGGATATCAGAGTTCAACAGGGTTACTCCAAGTGTTGGTCATCATGAGCCCTGCACAATCACATAGAAAAATATACATGTCAAGAAGGATACTGGGAAAGGTACATACATTCAGGGAGTGATTGTATGAGATAAAATAAATGAATGCGATTAAAAACTACTTAAACTGACGAAAAAATTTTCTTTATTCACCTGTCAGTTACCTTGCTGCAGACTCAAGCTTCGATGCAGCTAAAGTGATTGCCAAGAAGGGGGATATGATATCGCTAAGGACTGCGGCTAATCTGGCGCAGATATCAGGAGAAAGTGAGCTTGCACATTCTCTCTCTTTGAGGTGCGCCAAAGACTTGATTCTCTTCCAGGACTGGGCTGCAGCACAGGAAGTCCTGAGGATGCAAGACTCACTTCTGGTTTGTTTTCAGCTGTCTTCATTGTTGGTTTTTAGAAACACATGTATATTCAATAATTAGTATGTTAAATTGACACTGATACTTTATATTATTGTTATTTATGCAGGTTTTCTTTTATTAGGTTTTGCTGTTTACATTGACATTTTTTCTATTGCCAGTAATAGGTTTTTATATTAGAAAATAAATATTATGAAGCATCTTTCTCTCCTGTTCTTCACAGGGTCACAGACTGGTGTTCTGTGTTAATGAGATCCTCTCTCAAAGACTGGCAGATACAGATGTGGTCACCTGGAGTGTGGCTTCTTCACACACCTGGTCTAAGTCCTGTGATGAGAACTTCCTCTCCACGGTGCACAGAGTGTGGCAGAATGAGTTTGGAGTAGCGGTTGCTGACCTGGTCAAAGTGAAAACGATCCATCAACAGCTGAGAGCTATTGAGAATCCTCCTGCCAGCACTAGTGTTCCTCTGAAGCAGGTATGTGGGAAATTAAGATGCCAACAGATAGACTAATATAATATATGATACAGTATGATATTACAAATATTTTATTTTATTTAATAAATAGATAAAAAGGTATACTATTGAACAGAGCAATATGATACAGAGTATGATATAATATTTAATAAACATAATATAATATTTTTTAAATTACACAGACAGAAATGTGTTAATATTGAACAGAGCAAGATGAAAGCCTGCTTCCACCACTGAATAAAAAAGGTTATTGCGACTTTTATCTCCCAATTCTGACTTTTCTTCTCAGAATTGCGTGATAAAACTCGCAATTGCGAGTAATAAAGTCAGACTTTGTATCTCAGAATTCTGAAATTATAACTTACCGTTATGTTATATAAAGTCTCTTTTTTTTTCTCTCATTTGTGAGATATAAAGTCGCAATTGTGAGTTATGAAGTCCAATTTTGAGGGGGAAAAAAAGACTGATATGTTTTCAGAATTGCGACTTCATATCTCACAATACTGACTTTTTTCCTTAAGCTTCTCTAGAGATTGCCATCCATGCCTTTATTACATCCCGGCTGGACTACTGTAATTCTCCGTATTATGGCATCTCAAAAACTCAAATTTCTTGTTTACAGGTAGTACAAAATACAGCAGCTAGATTTCTGAAGGGATGCAAAAAATTTCATCATGTTACACCTTTTCTGAGATCCCTGCACTGGTTGCCTGTTCAGTACAGTATTGAGTTTAAAATTCTTCTACTTGTTTACAAATCATTGAACAACGTAGCTCCCCTACAAGACGACTATGATAATAAGGAAAAACTTTTCCTCCAGATCCCTCGCACTCATTTAAAGACGAGAGGAAATAGAGCATTCGAAGTGGCCGGTCCCACTCTCTAGAATAATTTACCGTTTCATTTTAGAATGGCCTCCATCTCATCTTTTTACTTTGGCTTCAATATTTGATCTTATTTTAGACATGTTATTTTTATTTGATATTATCTTATTAATATTTTACTTATATTTTTGCTATTGATATTGTACAGCACTTTGGTTGGCTTGTAGCTTTTTGTAAATGTGCTTTAGAAATAAACCTGAACTTGAACTGAATGGCCCGGTTTCACAAACGGGGCTTAGCTTAAGCCAGGACTAGGCATTAGTTAAATTTAAGATATTTAAGCAACTTAAACAAAAATGCCTTATAAGAAAATATTACAGGTGTGCATCTTAACACAGAACAATG
>JAUMHE010000077.1:8670167-8680993 GCA_032359235.1 Enteromius mattozi
AACACCCGCCAAAACTAAAGCCTTTCATTCATTGGCAGAGCAGAATGTAATAGATAGATAGATAGATAGATAGATAGGAGTTTAAATTTATGTAGGTTAACTTCAATGCACTAGGCATTGTCATGCACCTATAAGTTAGACAAACTTTATATATAGGCCATTTGTAAGATATTTTTATATCATAAATGAGATAATTTACTGAAAAAGCCACATATTTGGCCTTGGATTCAAATTTCTGTACAGGTCAATCTGTTATTAGGAATGTGACAGCACACATACAAAACATTATACAGATTAGAAGAAATGATTTTTTTTTTTTATATTTGTTGTGAAACTACAAAACATACTATTGTGCTGGTGATATATTTACAATTCTGGTTGACAGTACAGTGTCGATGATAAAATTCACAGCTTTCAGAAGTCTCACAAGAAAAAGAAAGACAGCACACCCAAATCACAAAAGTGCAATAAATACAAGCTGTACTTCTCAAACCATCTCTGTGATCAGATCAGGTTCTTTTTCCATCATTAATACAAGATTTAAAACAAATGCACTGGAGTTTTCTAAATTAAAAAGTCCTACTGTGAACAATAAACAAATTAATCATTCATGACTACCAGCATCAGATACTGACAGCATTTTTTTTCCTTGTGATTATTTTGAGCAAGTATTACATGATTTATGCATGATTGGACCAAGCGTCCAAATACATTTTTTAAAAAAAGCCAAATATTATGTCCTTATGAACCTCAGAATTGATAGTCGAAGAGCACCTAATAAATCAAGACAATTCTCTCCAACACATACTGTGAACGGTAGATACTGTACGACCAGTGAAAACATAAGACATTGTCCATTGTTCGAGTACTCTCAGAATGAGATAAACTGTAATGTTTCCAGGTAAACAGTACAAATTTAAAGGGGACCTATTGTTTCTCTTACATTCAAATAACTGTAAATTCGTAAAAACTGTAAATCTGAAAAGTTCTGGTAAAAATAATAGTAAAAAAGTACCTTAATTAAAATTGCCAATGTAAGAAAAATGTGCAGCAGATTAAACTAAACTGGGATGTGCTCTATGTTTGGCAGTGTACTGTCTTAACCGGGTCTAATCTGCAGAAATAATACATAAAAGATGAGAAATGAGTGTCAAAGAAATGTTTGTACTCTCATAAACCAAGTTAAACAACAGAGTACAATGGCTTTAAAGTGAAAGCTATATGATGCTTCTAGTTGAATTAGATATTTGGCTAAAAGCTTTGGGACAGCATTTCGGTTGGGTCTTAGATCATGTCGTTTATAAAATGCGGTGCCATCAAAATAAGTGTGCAATCTCCATACCCTAAACCAATTTTGGGCAAAATCACAATGGAGGAGAAATTAGGGTTTTATAACAAGAGTGCTAGTATTTCACTGCCTTTACGCCACTAGGTGGAGCAAGAGACTAGGCCATATGCATATGTGCATTGCAGATGAAGGAGGGTTTCTGGACCATCCATACCAAACTTCACACTAGTTTCAAACATTGTGGTGTCATTTTGGAACATATCATCGCCCACTTAGTCCATACAGGTACATTTTTGCAATATGAGAGTAGAAATATTGCTACATAATTTCCTACGGCATATTAGTTGATCTGATGTTGAACCACATCCAATATTTCCTTGAGGAAAAAAAATAACATACTGAAGCACATGAGGATCTCAATGAGAACACAAGTGTACATGGGAAGACATTCCAGCAGGGGAACTGAGTGAATGCAAAACAAAGACTACACCATAACCTAACAAGGTGTAGATCAACTGGAGTTTTCATGTAACATTTAAACATGAGCAAAATTCATGAAATTGGGCAGGTAATACCATTCATAACTGGTTAAATTAGGTCGACATTATGTACAAAGTAAATCAGTATCAAATATAGGGGGCTTTTTTAAAGTGCTACATTCAGACTAACATCTTGGCCTGTGATGCAAAGCTATTGTTTAAAAGGGGTTTCAATGACATGGTATTAACCTTCATAGTCATGTATTATCAAGATACTTACAAAACATTGGATTTAACTGAACATTTTGCATGTAGATGAAG
The DNA here is from genome assembly GCA_032359235.1 of Enteromius mattozi. Lineage (NCBI taxonomy): Eukaryota > Metazoa > Chordata > Actinopteri > Cypriniformes > Cyprinidae > Enteromius > Enteromius mattozi. The sequence continues at coordinate 8,672,256 of JAUMHE010000077.1, forward strand.
AGTTTAGTGAAAATCAATATTAGATTAGAATATAGGGAGCGCTCATTTACATAATGCAAATCACCAGTGACTCCCTCCGTATGAGGATTCTCCAAATGTTACACAAACAGATCTCTGCAGTGGCGTGCGATACATTATTAAGTGTTTACAGGGAGAGCTGAGAATTATAAACCGCGTGCCTTCACAGCTTTCAGTGCCTTAGATGTGTTGACGTTTTCTTGCTGCAGCAATTATACGGTTCCAAATTTCAACACTGTTCTTCTTAAATGGTGCAATCTCACAAATACTATCCAGGTCAGATTTTTCTCCAAATTCAAAAGACAAACAATTCGAAATTACAAAAACTTTAACTTTTTAATGGCCATTATGGATTTTGGATCTTGATTTGATTGGATTATTTTCACATAGTAGTCTACTGAAAAGCATTTTTCTCATTATTGTGTAAAACAAAGAACAAATTTGCTATACATTATGATAGTACTTCATTTTACATCATAAAAAAATAGTAACGAGAGAGAAAAAAAATATTCTCATTACAATAATGCATTTTCCTTATTATTAGAGCATTAAGAATTTAGACAAAATGTGCTTGATTTTCATTAAAATAATCTTACACAAATTCATTTTATTGATGTTATGCAAATCTTATGCAAAATATAATTTCCTATTTTTCTTCTGTTTAGGGAGTGAAATATGATAAGATTTTTTTGAGATTCAACACACCAAGACTCTAGTACTGGTAGGTAGCAATTAAAATAAGATACTGGCTTTGATGTGAATGAAGTGATGCTACAGTTTGTGTTCAGTAGCTTATTAGTGACATACAAAGCCAAATTTGTAGTCTAGTCTAGCGGTGTTTTTAGATTAGAAGAGATCCAAACCAGTAGAAATGAAACACTATTAGAACATGCCACTGTAGGAACTAGAATGGGAAGTTAATATAACCAAAAAAGATGCTTAGTTTTCCAAAGACGCAACAAGAGCTAGTATACGGGATAGTACAATCTTAGCGTTCACAATGTGCTTTTTTGCTTAATTCTCTATATTGATGCCTTTTATCTATTAAAGTGCATGAACTATCTGATATTCTACCTGAGAGTTTGTGGAACTAAGTGCAGTTTCTACATCATTTTATGAACATTTGCACTAACGTGTCTTGTTTGCATGTGCAATTAACAAAACAAACATGGAGAACTGTTAGCAATCAATTTAGTCTACTAACCGGTCTAATTAACTCATGCTTTAGATTCATGCTTGCTAACATATGTAACCGTTTACACATTTGCAAAAAAAACTAAAAAAACAACAACTGTTGAACATTAATGTGGACAGATGTGCTTGTTTTAGAGGGACGTGACTGGAATAGCAGGATTTATGCCCATTCATTTTGTCCTGAACCCTTGTGCTATGAACAGAAGTAGTACCCTAAGTATCTGTATTCACATCTTCAAGAGTTACAGTAAGCAGTTCTGCCCATTTAGCAGAGCAGCATGTTTCATACTCGTTTCAAAGACAAACTGGTGTTTTTGAATGACCAGTAAAATACCTAGTACAGATATGAACATACTCTTATTAGTAACAGAACATGGTGAAATTAAAAAATAAATCTATCTAAAAAAAAAAAAAAAAAACACGGATCTATACAATTTCAGTTTTGAGAGTTAAAACCCAGTGTTTTAAAATTACATTTTTCCTGCCCAACATACATTTTCCTGTCACACCATTCTTCATAATACCGCCAGATGTCAGTTTTGTCTCCATGGAAACAGCATTTAAGATGGATATCTTCTACACGTCGTCAGCCGGTAGGTCAGGAATGTTTATCTTTGCCCTGGTGAAGAAGGCCATCTTCTCTCTATGAAAGATTACAGCAGACAATAAGTACAGCTTGAAACTGAAAGATAAAACACAATGGAAAGGTTATTACTTAATATTACCTCTGTTCCAAACAGTAATGAGCTGCCTACCCAAGAAGAATTTTAAAGGTGCGCTCCAGATATAATGACTTCCAGTTACTTTGTAGCAGTACAAAGTTTGTTATCTTGTTTTATACAGCAAACCATATTGTATACTATATATATAATATATATATATATATATATATATATATATAATTTTAATGTATTGTCATATTTACAAAAACACTGATTTGTAGCGTAAATAGTTTTACTGTGCTTTGTTTTCCTTCCAGTTATTTCCCTATAGCAACTGTCTCAAGTCACATTCACAGAAAACATTTGCATTGGAAAATAAGCTGGATATATAATGCAAACCTATTATGTACGTACATTTAAAATTATAATTAAAAAAAATCATCAACGTATTATTTTAGTCCAATATTTGTGCATCTCATGTGTTTTTACGTTAATGAACCCTATTCACATATCTGGGTTTCTTGGAAGTCAAAGTCATAGACTGGGAAGTCTATGGTGCTGAATGGAAACTACAACAAATCTAATTTTTGCATATCCATTCATAAAAAAAAAAAAATATCAAGATGGAAAAAATATCAAGAGACTGTTTACATCACATGCAGCTGCTACCTAAGTAGAATACTCCAAATCAGTCATTTATGAGCTTCCATTTGAGTTTAAGATGCTGACTTACAAGGTAGCTGCATATGTAGCCATTAGACAGCACTGCAACTCAGATTTTGGAACAGAGCTATTTCTTCCTCCAATAACCTATGCTTAAAGGGTTAGTTCACACAAAAATGAAAAAGTAGGCTGTGTTTAACTCACTTGTGAAGCATCCGCTGAGACTGCTTCTAAATGCCACAGTCAGCGGAAGTGAGAAAAAAAGTGTTTATTACGTTTGAAATATGGATATTGATCTTACGTAAAAGCATGGTTTCACAACAGGAGGCCTTTATTTGTCCCCCCGGAGCCACATGACAGACATTCTATTACAGATGTGCATACTTTATTTCACATCTTCCAAACTGCAAACAGCAAATACCCACTTAGTCCCATGGAAAGGCTTGGATGGGTCTGGATTTGTCTGAAAGAACTAAGTCATATACACCTAGGATGCTTCAAAGGTAAGTAAAACACAGTCTCATTTTCATTTTTGGGTGAACTAACCATTTAAGACATTGTTTCGGATCAGTTCAAAAACAGTGGTTTGAATGGGTAGCAACAGATGCCTACCTAAAGGACTGGACCCCAGGAACCTCCTTGAGGCTCTGTCCACGAATCTTGTGCACATCCTTGGCTGCCGCTCGCATCATCTTTTCTACCCTCTTTTCCTGTAGCTGCTCTTCTTGGGTCTAAAGAGAGAGTGGCAACACAAAATCAGATGCTGGAATGATGTTTAAGAGGGCCTGATGACAGGCCATTTGTGGATTTGTTAGTTCTGGAAATCTAGTGGGAATCACCTGTCTCTCTGTATGTTTGAGCAGCAGACGAAAGCGCTCGTCCTCCTGCACCCATGTTGGAAGGACGTGCTGGCCCTGTTGCCGGGCGCTCTCTAACTGCTCCTTTAGTTCCCGCAGCACACGCAGTTCCTCATTTAGTCGGCTGTGCCGTGTGCGAGTGACCTGCAAGTCCAGCTCCAGATCCAGAGAGGTGCGCAGGAGCCCGTCCAGACCTTTGACCTGCATCTGTGGCTGTGTGGGGGAGGAGATTTGATCAATGATTCTTTTGGGTCATGTTTATGTCTTGAGCCATTTATTGCTTTGTATTGTACATGGGGAGTCAAAGGTCTGTGACCAGTGATGAAAATAATTCTTTAAAATCTTATAACTTTCTGTTCATTTCCAGGTTAGATTAGATTCTGAAATTCCCAGAGAATTATTTACTACTATTGTTGGTATTGTTATATTGGCACATATAAATTAAAAGTATTCATCATTTAGTTAAAAAACAATGTTGAAAACAAATCTAAAACTGTTTGGCAACAATAGCCATTTGGTTAACAACATTTATCTTACCTTCATAGACTGGGACTTTTTAAATAACTCCGGAGACTTAAAGCCTGTACTATAAATCATAGAAGCTCTCTGTAAAGCCCTCATTAAGCAAATCAATGCAAACTTTCTACATCTTAGTGTCTTTAATAGACTCAAAGTAATGTGTCTCCTAAGGCACAGTGAGAGCAAACCTGACCTTTCTAGACTATTTAAGGACCTGTAAAGGTGCTCAGCAAACCCATTTCCTCACTCTGAGACTGTGCTTCATTAACTCTGACCTCAGATCAGCACAGAAATGTAGGTATTAAATATTAAACTTCTGCTAAAAAGCTTTAACTCCCCTTTCTAAGCAAAACATTTGGCATTAGGGTTAGTGAAATGCATTCCGTTTCCTAAGAAAAATTCAGTGGATTCCTGAGTGGAATTTGATTCTAACCCTGACTTGGAGTTGAAATTAACTACACAATTTTTATGCTTGGGGTGCCAGACACTTCTATGTTTTTCATATTTGAGCCCCCAAACATTTATTTCATGAAGTGTGTTTATCGAGTTTATACATTTTCTTTAGAATGAATTCTTATAAGATTACCAGAAGCATCAAACTGAATGTAAAGCATTTGTTTAACTATTAAAGGAATAAGAGGTCTATCAGACACCAGACTGAACAAACAAGGTTAACATTTGCATGCCAATTCCTGGCAAATTTTAAAAAGTATAATCTGTTTCCCAAACGAGCAAATGTCAGTGTCAATATTTTTGTTACCTTCTTCATGCGGACACTGCGTCTCTCTGAGGCATTCCGGACGAAAGGAGATTTCTTAGACAAGGTGGAGCTGTCACTGTCACTGCGGTTGATCTGGTGACGTCATGATTATTAGTATTGTTAAAAAAAAAAACTGAACTCTGATACCACTATCAGTATGTACATATATTTGTGTGTGTGTATGTGTGTTCTTACCCTGCAGATGTACTGGCTCTGAGGTCCAGGGGAAAATGTCTTGGATCGGATGATAGTGTTTCCTCGCATAAAAGGGTTTTGTTGATGGACATCATGTCGCCGCTCTTTGGGCCGAACAACCGAAGCAGAATGTGGGAGACCGTCCACACTTGTCTGTTTATTCACCTTACAAGGCAAAGAGAGGACGTCAACAAGTTTTATTAAAAAGGCACACAAAACGTGCATAAAAGCAATGAGAAAATTCTATGTAAATGAATCATCAATGTCACCTTTTCTGTTATGACTGCTTTTAGTCCAGGTTTAACTGGCTCTTCCTCCTGTTCCCACTGGCAGTCATCAGGGTAGAACTCCTCATCCTCCTCGCCATCACTACCTTCTTCATCCACAAACACGTCACCCTCCAAAGCCTCTGTGGGGCTATTATATCACACATACCAGTTGACACCAGTTATTATCTCAAAATTTTACATTTTCCCATGCATGGTTTTTTTTTTGTTTTGTTTTGTTTTGTTTTATTCAGTTTTAGCAGCACATAAAAGGTTTTAATGTGGATTTCATTTACATCACATGAAAACTACTACATTAAGTTTTGCTCTCATTTAGTTTCAACATTACATTTTGTTTCCATTCATTTTAGTAGCCAATGTTTTTTATTATTGTTTATTATGGATTTTATCCATATAGTTAATGTTAAGACCAAATTCCTATCAAAGATTAACTTTGTTGTATCCAAGTAATTACAGTCATTTCTCTTTTAATTTAAACTTTTAAGGGGCAAGGAAAAATGTAGCAATGTGTAAGCACCGCTTCCAAACTAAGCTGAATAGTTGAACAAACTTGAATCCACATTGAAAAATATTGCAAAACTCCAAATTGCATATATTCCTATAAAAATGACCGCATAAATATATTAAAAATAAATACAGTCAAAAATTGAAATTAACACTTTTTAAGATAGCACAAATAATGTAAGGTAATAAATTAATATATATTTTTGTTTGAATTTTTTTAGACCATCAGTACTAAAAGTCACAGTGCTCCAAAATAAACCGAAATTTATAGCTGGTTGAGTACAAACCGTAATGTTCCTAAAAGAGCACCACTTTTACTTATCTATTTAGCAACTTTTAAGAAGCAAATGTGAGTAAGGGTGGTAATGCTCCTGAAAAATGCAGCTATGCCACATTCCTGTTTTTGTTTTTAAGTTCTATGACAGGTGGTTGTGGTTGAATCATCATCTGAAACAATCAGGTCTTATAGTGTAGTTTTGGTTATAATCATAAGACTGCCCTACAGCCAATCAACATGCAGCACGGTGTGCAAATTTACAGAGAAGCAACCACAAAGAGTTTAGAAAATAGCATAAGACAAGAATGTTGCTCAGTATTGCTCGTGCACTGCACTTGGATTAGATGTTCATCCTGTTTACGTTACTAATGTAATTTTGGCAGAGCAGATCAAACATCAGGAAAAGTGAGTCATGGTTTGTCATCACGCTGTGATGAATTCCCACGAGACAGCAGAAAGGAGGTCATTCAATAGCAAAAAGGGGATTGGAAAAGAAAGAGATGGAATATGAGATCCAAAGAGCTTGTTAATTGTTCGTATGGATGCTGGGTGGGATATGGGATGAGATATGAAACCCAGAGCTACACTGGCATACGGTTAAGATGACAGCTGTGCTAAACAGGATTAAAGCCTATTATACAAGTTGAGGCAGGTAACATACCAGTCCTCCAGAGGAGCATTCTCCAGGCATCCAACAGTGCCCTCTGAGGTGCTGGGAGCCTACAAATAAATGAAGAGATGAAGATTATGTATTTAAAACAAAACAAAACATAAAATACTAGATGATTATGGCTGTTTTAAAATTAACCAGAAATTGACCAGAAATTGAAATTGAGTTTTTCTTTTGGAAAAACTGCATCTGATGCATCATTTTAGGGTACTTTAATAGGGTACAAATCATATCAGAGTTACAATTAAATATATTTAAATATATATTAAAATAGTGCGTTTGGTCAGTTCCAACTCCGAGATCTTGACCGTGTTCATTGCATCCTACAATTAAAATCAAACAAAATATTAATTTTGAAAAAAGTAACACACAAATAGTAAGAGCCCCAGGCCTTAATTTGTAAAAAGGCAAATACATTTCAACATCTTAACAGAATAGGCTGTTTGTAAATTTGAAACAGTTGATAAAAAGCGAAGTAATTTATCTATGTAATTTGATAATCAACAGTATTAGAGACCAGAAAGGACCATTTGGGCAAGAAAGAATAAATTTCTTCATCTGAATGATGAAAGAAACGAATATAAAATTAATGAAGGCTCCTTGTTCCTCAATAAGCTTAGCAGTTTGGCAAGACCGATTCCAAGAAATATTAGAAAGGCATTTGATGAGGTGAAATGAGTTCAGGATTGTGCGTGTATGTGTCTGCACATTTCTGTGACATATGAAGACACAAATTTGTATAATGACATAGGTATTACAAGAAGACGATGACTTATGAGGACATTACCCCATGTCCCTATTTTTCAAAATGCTTAGAAATCTTACAGAGTGAATTTTTTTTTGAGAAATTAAAAATGCACAAGGTTTCCTATAAGGAGTAGGGTTATGTGTAGGGTTGGTGTAGGGCAATAGCACATTCAGTTTGTAAAGTATAAAAACCCATTGCAACTATGGAATGTTCCTACAATTCACAAAAAAAATGTATGTATGTGTATGTGTGTGTGCGCGTGTATGTGTTTGTTTTATTGAACAGAGACCTCTCTTTCCTTGTGCTTTCCATCCATTTCTGGCATGTATGTGCAGTTGAGGAGGTTGTACCACTTGGTGCACCACTCCTCTGAATACTCTTCATCAGCCAAACTGATCTGAGCACCAGCCTTCCAAGAGAAAAAAGACAAGAACTGAATAACCCAGGCCTATATTTACATACCATTATATGACTGTATTTAGGCATCAACAATCTGTTTATATTCTCAAATCAGGCACTCACTAGACAGTCCTCTCGACCAGTCTTGCTGGTGCTACAGACATCAATGCGTAGAGTCTTCTGTCTGAGAGCAGCGGAGGACATCTGCAGGCTAAACGCTTCCTTAAACTCTAAGGGTTCCTGCGCCAGAGCCCCGTGGGTGCGGAACAGGCAGCGAACGGGCTCTGAGCATGGCAGTACCACCACACGGATATATCTGCAGTAGACCAAATCCAAAAGAAACTCCAATCAGTATTGGCTTTTGTATGAGAAACTGGCACAGGACAAGTCTTAGATCAGGGTTTGGAACGAAACGAGGGGGGTAATTAATTACATAATTTTTTATTTTTTGGTAAACTTCCCCTTTAAAGGGTTATAAAAGTTCTCGGAACACGATTTAAGATATTTTGGATGAAAACCGGGAGGCTGTTAATTGTCCCAAGTTGCCTGCCAAGTACAGGCCCCGATATACTTCAAACAAAGTTCTTTTTTGTTTTTCTTTTGAGGGCAAAAAGAAGTTTGAAACGGCTGAGTGACGGTATACTGTTTCTGAACATTCTGACACCCCTGCGCTGCTGAAGGTGGGGTGTAGATTAATGTAAACATCATGCGACGCTCGCAGGTAGCCTATACATTTGATTAAAAACAAAAGTTTATTTATTGTATACCTTTTTTAATTCGCTTTAAAACAAGGACGACGACAGCAGCTGTATGGTGTAATATTTATTTGCTTGCTACCTTTCCTTTACTTGCATATGATGTTTCTCTATATTGCTTTTAACTCTGGGTCATTGACACAAGCTTCGTTGTAATCGCTTTGTAGAAATGAATTGCTTTCGCTGAGCGAGTGATCGTCGGTGCAGATATGTGGCAGCTCAGCTCTATA
>JAUMHE010000077.1:8681093-8704455 GCA_032359235.1 Enteromius mattozi
AGTGACTGGAGATGTTGCTCCCTTGCCTGACCTCGGTTGAATGACAAACGATCCTGGAAAAAAAAATCCCGCATCAAAGAAGGTGGAGTTTCAGAACACACCCACCGATTGCACAGCCGCCTCGGACACAATGGTAGCTTAAAGGTGTTTAGGAGCCAAAACGAACTCCCCAAAAAGCTTGCTTTGGTCAGCCGATTCGAACTGCCAAAATGAACTTCGTTTTGGTCTGATTTCAGATCGTTATATCGTATAATAAGTATATCGGGGCCTTAATAAACACTGTCAAGGCCCAGAAAACACAGATGTGCTGTTTTCATTCAAATCAAATAAATACATAAATACACATAGAAAATGTATGGCACAGCTGACACAGAACACTGTACGCAGTTTGCCTATTTGCGTATTCTCGTTGCTTAACATTAACTTTCAGACTGGACCACTGATCACATTTCATACTTTTCTGGGCCTTGACAGTGTTCATTATTTGGCAGTCAGTGGCTTGTCACAAGCTTCCCGGTTTTTATCCAAAATATCTTAAATTGTGTTCTGAAGACAAATTAAGCTTTTACAGGTTTGGAACAACATGGGGGTAAGTGTTTAATGCCAGAGTTTTAATTTTAGGGTGGATTAACCCTTTAACTCTCAGTCACATTTAACAATTTTCATGGACTGGTCCAGAATCATTTGAGAAAGAATTGCAAACCATCTGTGAATCGATTCCGCCATTTTATATTACCATTTGGCAACTATTGAATGGGTTAATTCCATTTGTAAAACCCAGTCCATTTCCCTAGCAGAGATCCTTCATCAAAATTACATCCTGCTGATTAAAATTAATGTCTCCATCAACTTTAAATGAAGCTGGGTGAGAGAGTGCAATCCTCACATGTTCTGGTTGGCTGGCAGGGAGAGCGCACTATAGTTGGAGAGCTGCATTACGAACACTGTGAACCTCTTGTCTTTCGCTTCATACTTCAGACCAAGTTTGATTTGAGCACTGCTTGCTGAGCTCCCATCATCATAACCCAGCTGTTGCTCAACAGGAAGCCCCGACCTGTGGTAACAGCACCATTTTACTATTCGAATCAGGGTCTGTGACAAAACGTAACTGATAAGAAAACTCTAGAGGCCTACCTTTTCTCTGAGGGCTCGTATACCCCACTATCGCCTGCTACCGATTCGTCAGACACTGCTGACGTTACTCCTGCTTTCTTCGATCCTGGCCCAGACATCCTTGTTTGCGTAACAGCATCTGCAGGCACAGAAAAGGGGTGAGTAGAAATGTGACACCACGTCACTCTGGATGGGTGTTAGGTTCCTAATCTCGAGTGAGTTCACCTATTGGGCTAGTTGGGAGTGAGCTGTAAATCTACCCTATCGTACTAGACATTCAGAGGGTTTCTCTTGTTTCAGATAGAATTCTGAATTTCGGATGATAAATAAAGGCACTATGAAAAAGAAACAAAAAATTTACTCTTTTTATTAATTTTGTTGTTACGTGAATATTTTTCTTTCTTTCGTTGTTTTTTCTTCTTCATACCGTTTTCAAATAAGTAACAAATTTATTAACATTAATTTGTACAATTAATATACTTTTCAAATAATCTTCTAGTTAAATAACAGCAGTAACTTCTGCTTTTAATCTTTTATTGCTTCATTCAAAAACATAATTCAATAATCATGTTAATCTATTGTTTTATCGATTTATCTGTAGATTATTTTCTGATCAGTCGATTAATCCTTTAGTTAACTTAAGTGTTGTCAAACGATTAATCGCATCCAAAATAAACGTTTTTGTACACACAATATATGTGTGTGCACTGTGTATGTTTATTATGTATATAGAAATACAAGCACATGCATATATATATTTAAGAAAAATATCTAATGTTTAGACAGTAAAGATATTTATATTAGTGCTGTCAAATGATTACACACATCCAAAATTAAAAAGTTTACATAATATATGTATGTGTACTGTGTTTATTCATTATGTATATATAAATATACACACATTCAGTATATATTTTGGAAGTATTTACATGTACATATTTATATTGTTATATTTTGTATTATATATAAATATATTTATAAAAAACCATAACATATATTTCTTAAATATATGCATGTATGTGTTTGTATTTATATAAACATAGTAAATATATACCATAAACATGCATATATTACGTAAACAAAAACTTTTATTTTGGACAGCACTAATTTATATAAGTTACATTACCATAAATATATACATGTAAATATTTGCAAAATATATACTGTCTGTGTGTGTTTTTATATATATATATATATATATATATATATATATATATATATATACACACACATAATAAATATACACACTACACAAACATAAATTCTGTAAACAAAAACGTTTGACAGCACTAGTTAACATGCCTATAAACACTTACCTTTACCATGGCAAGAATTAAAAGGCATCTATCAGAAACGTCCAGAAATGTACAAGTTAAACTATGAAGCAGTTTTGCTCATGAAAAGAGCCATGTACCTTTCAAAGACTCTACTGCACCCTGTTGGTGGTCCTCTTCTAACCGTAGTTCCATCAGTCTCGTTTGCAGATCTAAATCCAACTGTGAGGCTGGACCAGAGAAGGCCTCTCCCGACAGGAAGGAAGCATCGGTAACAAGGGGTGAGCAAGGAGGAGAAAGAGAAGACAGCGAGGAACGCGGGGACAGGGAGCTCATGGAGTGAGGGGTCTCTGACAGCCGCAGTACTTGGGTTCTTTGGCCCACTCCCGGCCCACTGCTGACTTGCCTGGAGGAGGATGAGACCTCATTCTCATGGATGGTGGTGATGGAGCTAGAGGGTCTGTAGCCAGAGGTGCTTCCCTCCTGCAAAATAGAGTCCAGTTTGTTCTGGAAGTCAGGGTCACCCAGTTCGGGCTGCTCCAGGTAGATGTCTGTGAAGCTGAGAGAGGAAGTGGAGCCCAAGCTGGAGGTGGCCAGTGATCCTCTGCTGGAAGTCAATGATCCACGACTGCTGCCTGAGGAACATGACAGCGTGCTGGCTGACAGACTGGAATTTTGACGTCGATGGAAAGAGACAGCGGGAGGAACAGAAGGAGAGCAGGAAAATTATTCAGAAAGCAGCTCCGGTTCATGCTTCTTTCTCCCTCCATATCATCTCCTTCTATCCTATTTGCAGTCTTAACATCAAATGCATTCTGCTTTAAAGCAAACATGCTAATTAAGGCATAGTAGGCTCATTAGACACACAAGGGACTGTTCCTCCATGCAACATGCCTTTGATGTGCCTTAACTAGATGCTGAAGATAAATTAGGCATTAGTCAATATAAAAAGTAAATGCAAAGCTATTGTTACTAAGTGTATTCGGTTGCATTGTTTTATAACCTCAGAAGCCTGATTCTTTGGATAAGTTTGAGCATTCTTATTGCAACATGATTACATCATATATAGTGATGAAAAATTCTCATGACATGCAGCTTCCCCTTCCTGCTGATATTCAAAACTGAATATTATTGAATTAACTGAAGTATTCTCTTGGAAGCCCGAAAATTTTGGCTGCATGAACATTTATTGGATGGATATTTATATATATATATTTATTTATTTTATTTTTTGTTTGTTTATTTTTTGCTCTGTTTTGTTTCTTTTTTTGATAAATGATAATATTACAAATATCTAGTATAATAATAAATATTATTGTTCCAAAGATCAACAACTATTTTATGGATTTAGGAGTGACATGAGAGCGAGTAAATTAAATTATTATAAACAAATATATTATATATATGTTTATAATCATTTAATTTACTTGCTATATATATATATATATATATATACACACACACATATATTTATAATATTATAGAATAATTTAATTATAGTGAATAACTTATATATTATAAAATTATATAATATATATTTATAATATTATAGAATAATTAAATTTACTTACTATAATGTCCAATTGTAGCATTTAAAATATTTTTTTTCAATGTTACATTTTTATTTAGACGAAGCAGTACAGAATTTGAATAATCATTTTAAATAAAAGTTTAATAACAGCTGTTTACTGACAATAATGACATTAATATTAATTTATTTACCAGTTTATTGTATAGAATAATTGACATTGGCACATCCTGATTAGCCAACAGACAGTATAATTAAACAATTTGTTTTGTCTATTTTTTTAAATGTCAGGGTTGAAGACTACCTTTTCAGCTGGGTGTGCAGGGAAGATGCCAACCTCACTGTCTCTTCCAGCTCCTTCACTAGTTTGTTTCTTCTATAGTGCAGCTTTAACCTGAACAAAGCAACAGATAGAAAAATTGCTCAATATTAGGATTAGGAATTGAAACAGACCAAGTGTGTTTTTAACAAGAAAAGTGGGCACTTACTTTCAACAGTTTTCACATGGACAATGATTATAAACTATGACATGACGACATTGAAGAGACTATGTGATGGGCTCTTTTAACCATCAAAATGTTTTTAATTATACACAATATGTATTAATTGACTAAATATTATTATACAATGTCTCTTAAGTCTTCCTGTGGGTCTAATAAAATCATGTTGGTTTGTTATTAAACGGCAGCGCTGAAGAAGGCACCCATTGTGTTCAACCTAGATCCAGCGTTTGTGCCACTCAGGTTACAGGAAGAGCGCTGAACGCCAAGTTAAACGAGGATACAGTATCTAGAGTAAAGAACAAGGACCCTGTTCAAATAACTGAGAGAGAACGAGTGAGAAAAAGACCAACAGAAAGAGAGGGAATGAAAGATAGTGAGTCAGGCAAAAAAAAGCCTAATTGGTTCTCTAACCTAGGAAACCTGATCTCAAAACATAGGTGCCTCTGCTAAGAGTGCAAGACTCACTACAAACCACAGGCAGTAAACCAGTAGACGATTATGAATCGTTTGCATACATGACGTTCAACTTCTGCCGTTTTAGCTGTAGATTTACAAAACCAAATAGTGCAGTTATAATGGATGGGGCCGGCCTTCAGTAAAATATATGAGGTACAAAGTGACTGCTGTGCTGCTCGTTTTGCATAATGCAAAATATCTTTGTGCATGTGGTCTCTGCACACCGTGCTTTTAGTGAAAAATTTTTTAAGTTCTGAAAGAGGCTTTCAAAGTTGGGTTTGATTAATTATTATTTAGCAGATTTTCCTTGACATCAATGAGCACAGCTGTAGTGTTGCAGATGAGAATCAAGTTGTATTTCCACAATAATTACATATTTATTGTGCATATTGGAATGGATATCTAAGCTTCAGGTAAAATGTTCTAACATTCTATCAAGGAAAGGGAAAAATGTTTAGGTCAGACCTTTATATCTGTTGCATATTAAGTGTATGGTGTAGCCTAGTGGTTAAAGTTCAAAACATCAAACCCACAAGTGGTATCAAATTCTGCCACGGGCGATCCTCGTTCCCACACTTGGTGGCTAATAAATTTACAAGAATTTCCCATGACTTTTACAATCATTTGCAATGGGTGGATAAATAATTTGATGTATTTGTTTGTTTGTTTATTCATAGCTGAAGAAATACCTTAAAACGAAGAATAAATGGATAAAGAAAATATATTTCTTCGAAGACTGTATAAAAGACCTGCAAGAACATCCCATTCTGATTCTATGGTTCCATCACATGATTGAAAAAATAAAAATGCTACCAGAACAAAAAACATTAAACTCTGCTGTCCTGGTTTGTCCATCTTACCTTTCGGTCAGTGCTTTGCTCTGGTTATCCCGCGCAGCTTGCAGGTCCTTCTCGAGTCGCTTCTTTTCAGATTCGATCTTCTCTGCCTCGCTGGGTGCACGCTTGCACGGCTTTACGTACTGCAGTTCCTTTAGCAACTCTTCCTTTTCGTTGATGAGGATAAGGCGATCTCTCTCCGGGTCCAGAAGGCCTGGCCATGCCTCGCTATCCAGCTTGGCAATCTGGACCTCAATATTTGCAATCCTGATGACAGCAAAATGAATAAGGCAATGTAAAGCAAGTTAAGCATTAAACTATCGTCATATACAAATATAGCAACTTCAAAATCCTATTCAGCTTTATATGTATATATGTGTGTGTGTACGTAAACAGGTCAAAAGTTTGGAATAATTAAGATGTTCTTGAATGAAGACTCTCATACTCACTGAAGCTGCATTATTTCATTTATACAGTAAAACAGTACTGTATTTAAGAAATTTTTGAATCGTAGCAAAATCATGATTTCCACAAAAATATAAAGCAGCAAAACCTTCAATATCTATAATATTAGGAATGTTTCTTGACCACCAAATCATCATATTAGAATCATTTATGAAAAATCACGTAGCACTGAAGGCTTAAGTAATGGCTGCTAAAAAGTTCTACTTTTTTTTTTATTTTTACTTTCAGGTCATATTTTTTTTCCTTCCACATTATATCGACCATCAGTCCTCCTGCCCTGCAAATACTGACTTCACGGATTGAAAAACTTGACTGATCACTTAAAAACTAATAATTTATTCTATAATTTAGGAGGAAATTCAGAAGAAAAACCCATACCTTCTTTTTGCCTCCTCATATTTCAGGCTCAGTCGTACCTTCTCAGCCAGTTTATTTGAGTTTGATACAAACTAAATCAAAAAGAACAACAATTTAAACAAATAATAAAAATCTCAGAAATTATAAAAGACATTTTACCCAACAAGTGATTTGTCACATTGTCAAACCAATAAACCACAGTCATTCATCCTTTACAACCATATAAAACTGTCTCTCACCTCAGCAGGTACGTCTGTTTGAGACTCTGCATCTGAGTAGAGGCGGGGCAGAGAGAGGTTTGAGTTGGCCAAGGACGGATTGCTGGCCCATAGGTCAGATTGAGATCCATAATCTAACTGGAAACCATCCTTCAGCACAGCCAGTTTCTAAAAGAAATACCATAATCAGATTGTCAGATCTGAAAAAACTTCACCTTTAAAGGGCAGAAAATCTTTGACCTCTATTTTCTGTTCTCTCACAGATGTTGTTTGCTGATAGCACCTTCAGAACATTTCTGAAAAGCATAATTCAGTCGTCTGACATCTTTTGTGTTAGAACTGCAGGTACCTGTGTGATTATTAAGTGATGAGCAACGAGAGGCAGTGAGACTATAGGGACGAGAGTTTATCTGCAGGAAAATAACATAAAGCTATGAGTGCAAATGTAAAAGGCAAGCACACGCATGATTGAAGAAGTCTGCCAGCTGCAGCGGGGGGCATGCATTATTTAGCACCACCTGCCTCTCCATATGCTCATGGAACAGTGCAAGGAAAAAGTTGGAAATAAATTAATAAAAGACAACAAAGAAAAGGATAAACAAGAAAGCATAATACCCACTGAAAAACGAGGTCAGTTTAGGCTCACTGAGAACAGAAATGCTGTTCTCTGAAAGCTTAAACACTACACTGACATTTGGGAAGACTCCATCTGCCAAACGCAAAATACCATTCAGAAGTTTGAGTTCAGTAAGAAGTTTTTTTAATTTTATTGCTACAAAAATATATATTTCAAATAAATGTAAATTAATTAGTTTTCACAACTTTCAAAAAAAGGAAAACAAAATATTGTTAACTATTTTTTTTGTAATGTGATGCAAAGGTGGTGTAATACAAAGTATAGTGTTATAAATGTACATACATTGAAAAAAAAAAATAAAAAAAAAAATCAAACTACAAAAAACATTCAAGAAGTTACGATGCTAATGACCATTGAAACGTGTCATCACATCTTTTTGAAAGGGTCCAGTAAAATATTACTATTTTAATGTATTTTCAAAGAAATGCAGTATGGACAAGCATAACAGACTTTCAAAAACATAAAAAAAATTGACTGACCCCAAACTTTTGTATGTTCGCAATTTTATATATACAGTATATATATATATATATATATATATATATAAACTAGGGCCTTTACAATACATTTTTAAAATGAGGCTGAATTTTGATAGGGCCTCAAAACACTTTGTCTTCACTGGCTTCTTTGAATTTGAGTTACTACAAGCAATGAGTCCAATTACAAAAACAAACAAGCAAATTTGGCGAAATTTAAGCCTCCAGTAAAACCTGATTGGTACATTACGGTAAGGATGCAAAGAGTACATAACCAAATATTTTCTTTAGGCCTACATTCAAGAGCAGTAGGTTAAAAAAACATTATGTAAACAAGGAAACTTCACACTCCGCAGTGCTAGTGCAAACACTCAGATCAAACAAACGGATCCTCACATTCATCCGCTGTCACATTATATGAATAATTATTATAACCAAATAATAAATTGCTCATGTTTTTCTTAGTTTTATAACGAAAACACCTATTGTGTTGAACATTTTGGATTGAGTTGTATTCTTTCCTCTTTTACTTTCCGAGGACAAATTTGAATCTAAATTCATGACATTATGTACATTTACTGTACACTTTTGTCAATTAATTTTTTTTTAAGTTTAAGTTTCAAAATGCATTTATTTTGTACTATTTCATGAATTTGACTGTTGTAATGACATGAAAAAAAGTCAGTTAAAAGTTTGCAGTTAAAGACAGCAAGGTATTATATGCGTACCATACAGTATGTAGATTATGTTCAAAAGTTTGGGTCAGTAAGTTTTTTTTATTTTTTATGTTTCTTTTGCTCAACAATTTTGTATTTATCTGATTAAAAATACAGTAAAAATAGTAATATGACCCCAATCCCCCCCAACAACAAAAGCCACATATGACTTTACAACTGTTTTTTTTTTACATTTATCAAAAGCTTGAAAAAGCCCTATGTCTCACAAAGTTTGAGTGTCCTGGTTCTATATGCATATACACAACTGTATTATATTTATATTATTTATATTATATTATGTTGATTATATTTATACACATTAATTTTAGAGGGGGTAAAAGACAAATAATGTCAGTAAAAGTATGTGTTTGTAGCCCCACCTTACTCAACCACTCCTAACTACTTAAACACATAAGCTTATTATGACAATAAGATTGGCTATAATTATGCAGCGAGTAGAACACTTCACTGCGGTTTTTATTTGGATAGAATGTTTGCCTACTTCTATAGTGTGTGCTTAGCCATTATAGAGTATCACTGGCCTGTCTACGCTTTTATGTACACCTGGAAGTGAGACAAAAATTTCTACACAATGTCTTAATGATGAAAGAATGCAGGAATGTGTTCCCAGAACATTGTCAAGGAGTAACATTTTGACCTTTTGTGACCTAGGTGATGTTTAATGCTTCATTCAGGGTGTCATTGCTCGTTAAATATACCGAGAACTGAATTAAGGTTCAAAGAGAACAAGCTTTATTTTTACCTGCATGAGCTCCTGTTTCTCCTTCTCCCCAGAGCTGATGGCATCTTTAATGGTCTTCACCTCCTTCAAGATGGCCTGGGCTTCATGCAGTTTGTAGCCATGTGAGGCACTGGACACTTTGTGATCAATTCTGATGAAAGACAGAGTACAATTGAATTAATTCTGAATCAACCCAATTGATCTTTCAATGATTCAGTTGAATCATTTGCATCACATTAAGAATTCGCTTAACTATGAGAGACACTTTATTTGCACTGCAAAATAAAAGTATTATTATTATTATTATTACTACTACTACAACACAACTACAAAACAAAACAATTTTAATTGTAAAATAAAGAATTAAGCACTTAAAATTCGACGCTATTATTTTTTTTATTGAATGAACTTAAGAATGGTCTTAATGAAACAAACTGAATCACCAACAATTTCAAACTTTTTTGCAAACCTGTCTGACTGTTTAGATCATTTGAAAAATTGAGATCACTAGCTCAAAACAGCTGAAAAAGTACATGACTTGATTGCTGAAATATTATCAGAAAAAAGTGATTCTCATGTCAGTATGCATCATAATGACATTATTTACCAATAATTGTATACTGCGCCATAACGATTCTTTACAGGGGACTTATGCCAAGTTGAAAAGGATCAATGACACCCCTAGGTTTTTCCTCTGTGAAAATATATTTAATTAAAATCGCAGCCTTTGTGATTTCATAAATGCTAAGTCGCAATCATGATTCCAGTTTTGATTACTCATTCAGCCCTAGAATCAGTTCATTGAAAGAAACCATAGGAATGATTAAAAAAAACCGAATCAAACTCCTAACATACTTAGGTATGTAAGTATGTAGGTACTTAAGTATCTCTGTTTAAGAACGGTCCTAAAAGGCTCCCCCATATTTGAAGCCAACTGATACTCAAGACAATTAGTTATGGCTACTACCAAACCACCATAGCAGTAATATGAGCCATCAAGAACAGTAAAATAATGCAAGGATTCACTTTGTGCAATAGTTCGTTGCTGAAATGTTTGTTAAACCGCAGGGCACCCATCACCCAGTCACCTGAGCGAGGCATGAGGTCCCATAGAATGCATTAACAGAGAATCTTTCATATACATATCTGCTGAATGCTTTGTTTGCAATTTCCTGGAATGTCAAGCTCCACCAGAGGCAATAGAATACAAGAGGGGGGGCTCTTTTTAGCAGAAGTGGGCATGTAAAGCGAGTCATCGGTAAGTCATGTGCAAACCTGAGCTACAGGTTAATCCACATTCCTCTGGGCAAGAGAACGAAAGGGAGGCAGTCAACAGCAATCAGCCCAGCATCTCAACGCCCTTTCACATACAAAAAAGAGCCCAATCCAAAGCTTTAAGTCAACGGCTTCCTAAAACAGCCCTGCGGGAAAAATATCTTGAGCAATTACAGGTGGAAAAACAAGGACTGAACATTTTTAAGCTCCTTATATGAAGCAGGGGTGGTCAAAAGTGTCGACTAGTGATTCTGGTATGGAGGTTTGAAATGTTTGGTTAGGTTATGTTTTCTGGATTCTTAATTCACAGAGCTTATCCAAGGTGTGGTCACAATTACCATTGTTTAGCAAATTTTGGGGCAATTTCAATGGGAATTCATGCAATCAGGAATTTTGGTAAATGATTTCTGAATAAAGATTCAGAGATTCGGCTTTACGTTGGTCATGCAGAAAATTTACCAGCAGATAGCAACTTGGTTTGAAAGTGAAAACTCTGCTTTGCACATAGCTACTCTATTATAGGGTTACTCCACCCCAAAATGAAACTTTTGTCAACAGTGTCAGTTTGTCACTTACCCCATGTCATTCCAAAACCCATAAAAACTTCATTCATCCTCGCAACACAATTTAAGATATTTTGGATGCAAACCAGGAGGCTTGTGACTGCCAAGTAATGAACACTGTCAAGGTCTAGAAAAGTATGAAAAACATTATCTAAATGCTCCATCTGCCATCAGTGGTTCAACTGTAATGTTATGAAGCAATGAGAATACTTTTTGTACGGAACTAAAACAATAATGACTTTATTCAACATAGTGCCGTTTTTTAGAGCATTCACTGGACACAATCAGTGTACAATCTTCTGTGTCAGTCATGATACAGGGATGCGCTATTTGCATCTATATATGCTTTGATTTGAACGCTAACAGTGCACATGTGTGTCACGACTTACAGAAGAGCATATGATGTAATGTTACGATGCCGAGTTGTTGGATAAAGTCGTTAATTTTGTTTTATTTCTGTAAAAAAAAGTATTCTCGTCGCTTCCTAACGTTACGGTTGAACCACTGATGGCAGATGGAGTTTTCAGATGATGTCTTTTTTTAATACTTTTCTAGACCTTGACTGTGTAATTTACTTGGCAGTCGATGGGACAGTCACAAGCCTCCTGGGTTTCATCCAAAATATCTTAAATTGTGTTCCAAGAATGAACGAAGCCTTTACGGGACTGGAACAACATGGTGATTAATGAAGTGCCCTTTTTTTTCTGTTAAAATTTCACTGAAAGTTTGCTATAAGTAAGAGTAATTATGGCAAAACTGTCAAATGCATGCATTATAGTACTGTCTTTCCATCCTGTCAACAGAAATGTATTCCAGTTTAAACTACTGTAAAATGCACTAGTGTAAACAGGACCTCAGAAACAAATGTACGAATTACCAATTTATAATCGCTGGACTAGTCTACTAGCTGTTAAGACACTCCAAAAACCATGATATAAACTAATATGAAAGATGAATAGCTTCACACTGAGGTGCACAATGTTCTGAAAAATAGTACAAATATCAACTTTTACAACCACAGACAAACCAAATGTGAAATTACTCCATCACAATAAAGTGACAATGGGCCCATAAAATGTCAAGGTAATCATGCAATGAGGTCAGGTTACACTTACTCTTTCAATGTCTCAAAGCCTTGCTCCTTATAAAGGAGTTCTTGCCTCATACAGGCCAAATCTCTCTTCAGCTTATTTACCTGAACAAAAGACAGCAACAGAGAGAAAGTGAGCAGGTGAATGAATGAAACACTTGCACAATTACAAGACATCTTACATTTGGCATTAGGCGTAATCTCACTTCTTATCATCACATCCGAAATCCATGAAGTATGGAGTGCTGCTAGGATAACACCCAATTTGTGTCTTACATAAACAAGAGAGCATTCACAGCAAATAATCAAAGGCTCCATGTTGGATGGAAGAGCTTCTTACCCGGCTTTTTGCTGTAACAATCTCCGCTTTGAGGATTTCAGGGTCATATTTACTGCTTGATGAGGATCTGGAATTTACTGTAGGAAAGATAAGAGTTGAAAGGCTTTATCTTATCTGTAAAACCACTCGGCACGGCTCTGGAATTCCATAGTGATTTATAATAATAATAATAATAACAATGCTACAGACTGTTTCATAAACCTACATCCATTATAATAGTTTTATTTAAAACAAATTTGCTTGCAAAAGATACTTGAAGAGTGAGGTCATTGCTGATTGGGCAGCACAAATATTTTAAAGTGAATTCAAGATTGCAAAACCCCATCAATTAAGAATGCACCTCTCACCATCTTATCTCTGCAGATGATTTAGTGGTTTTAATTATGACTGTTCTTTGATTCTTGAGACATGGAACATAATGTGTTTAAGCCTCACACTTGATTTTCTCTTTATGTTATCAAAATTGTGACAAAGTTCTCAGACTTTAACTTGACATAGTGGGGAAAAAATACTATAGGCTATAGATATAATATAGAAAATGTGCCTTTTAATAAGGTCAATCACACATTTTTTTCTGAAATTAATCACGATTAATCCCACCTAACCTTAAAGCTTTTAAATATACTTTCATATTGCAATAATTTCACATTCAATTTTCAAATTAATGTAGAAACAACAAAGATATAGGCTATATTTTTAATATTTGTCTAATGGCATATTCTTTTATGACTGAAAGTAAGTATCACTGACACCAATACTACTGATGTGTCTAGTTAATTGTTATTTTTTCCTAATATTTAACAACATTACAGTATAATTGGGAGCTATCAATTTTAACATTTATTTTAACTTCTAATTTAAGTGAACAATCTTCATATAAAACCCTTCACAATAAATGTCCTATTTCCCTGTGCCCTTCAGGAAGTAGGAAATACAAAGAAACTGAATAAAGTTATTAAACAGTGAATTCTAAATTAAATATATATTAATCTTTAAAGCTACACATGCTATTAGGTTCCTTTTTTCTTTTGTTCTTTGATTAAAAAGGCATCAGAACAGCTGGTTTAGGTTATTTGGCTGCTATTACCTTTTAGAGCTAACACGCATGCTTGTAGTTTCATTCATGCTTTAATATGAAATGATACAGGCTACAATGCATGCAACATATTTGCGTGTTCGTATTTGTGTGTGAACTGAAGAGCACACGCTACAAGCACAGTATAAAGAGTAATAGGACTAGAAAATATTTTACTGACATATGGGCTGACAACATCTCATCACAGTTGTTGAAGCTGCCTGTACTGTTTCTGCACTTGTTTGACTAGCACCCAGCTCTGAGGCAAAGTAGAGTACGCGTCTGAAAAGGCTCCCAACTGATGTGATAATAAAGACATTGTGCATCTAAATAAATGCAATTCTTGTCAAGAAAAAAGAAACCAATGAAGCATTTGTGAGTGGACTGGTCAACCCTTGTTTCGCCCAACGCGTTAATTGCATTAAAAAATTTGAACGCCATTAAACAGTAAAAATTAAACATATGCGTTAATGCACTAATTTTAGCACTTTTTATGATATTTATTAATTTTTATTTTCACATTGTGCGTGACACATTTTATGACAATGTGAAAAAAATTATAATTCTATACATGTTGAACAGATTAATCCAAACTAATTCCTTAATGTATAAACATGTTAATAGCCTGTTTTATCCCATGTTTCAAGAACCAGTGTCAAGTAGTTCATAAATAAGAACGATCTTTGTTACAGACACAGATACAGAGTCGCAAGTCTTACAGCTAGTCTGTGAGGATGACTTGTCCCGCCAAGCATCATTTAGCTGCCGATATTCCTGCTGGGCCAGGTGAAGTCGCTGTTCTTTGATCTGGTAGATCTCCTTTTGGGCACTCAACGCTTCCTGAACCACGCTCAGATAATCCCGCAACATGAGCTCCTGCTCCCGCTGCCACTGGGCCCGTGGATCCTCCAACTGGGTGCTCTCTGTGGAAAGGACATAAAAATATCTTGAAATTAGTGGAATACATTACAGGCCAAACGTTTGGAATCATTATGATTTGTTTTTATGCTTTTTTTGATGTAATTCAAACTATAAATAAAAATTATGTGATGTTTTTAAAAGAACTCACTTGTGCTCACCAAGCCGGCTTTTCTTTAATTAAAAATATAACAACAGTAATGCAATGAAAGCAATGTTTTCCGTTTTGTTTTATTTTTAAAAACGTATTATTTAAAGTGTAATTAATTCCTTTGATGGAAAAGCAGACTTTTCTGTATCATCACGGCAGCTTTCAGCATCACATGATCCTTTGGAAATCATTCTAATATGCTGATTTGATCTTCAAGAAACATTTCTTATTATTATTGTTGAAATTATCGTTTTCACATGAATAGCTTAGAATTCAATTTCAATTAATCTCTGCTCTTTTTTACTTTCTTTTTCTCAAATAATCCTGAAAACGTTTTGTTTCCAAGAAAAAAAAAACAGATACATTATTTTTAACTTAAAACCATTAACAATAATTTTCAACAAATGAAGTAAAGCTGAAATAAACAAAAAACAAAACAAAACACCTTGAAAAATTAGAAATGCTCTTTTGGCAACTGAAGTAAACAAATTGGGGTAAATTGATAAAAAAATAATGTAGAGCTAAATAGAAACTTCACATAAAATGATTAAAACTTCTGTATAATTAGTACTAAAACATCACTTAGGTAGGTGTGTCCATATTTTTCATTTAAAATAGTTAGAATAGCAAAAAACCTGACATTTGTTCTAGTCTTGTTTCATGAATGAGGGTAAGTGAATGAACTCTGTTTTGCCTCTTTAGCCTTGTTTTCATTTGTGTCAAATTAAATATGACACTTAATCTTTTTTAAACCCACAGAATCACATATCAGACACTCTATACTCCTGTGCATGCGTGAGGTGGGCTGAATCTTGCTCAACTTACTGGTATTGTGGTCAACATAATAGGCTCCAACGTGGGGGTCGTAGGCCTCCTCCCATCCCACAGGCAGCTCATCTCCAATACAGTCGGCAAAAGTCAGAGGCTTAGTCTGCCTGGAAAATAGAATCCAACAGAATCCAACTGTCAGTCACTGGACAATCACAAGGAAGACAGTTTGCTGCTGGACCTCCACACTTCATGCCTATTTTCTGTGGGATGTCACTCCAAGCATATCACTGAGAGTTTGAGCATGGCACAAGCATGTGTGTGGGGGGGAGGGGCATCAGAGGAATGTCGGGCTATTCACCTCCAGTGTGCTGGCCGAGCACAATAGCCGGAAACCCAAGCCGGGCATTCCACAGGTCCTGCTGACCCATCGCCTGGAGGTTTCTGAGGCAACACACTGTGGCTCTCCAAGCCCAGCACTTTGGAACACCGTAGAGCAATGGGGACACTCACTTGGCCAAAAACAGCGACGCTAAAACTTTTATTAGCAGGCGTTCACTAATGCTAGCAAAGTAGTCTGGCTAAACTTCAGTGGAGAGTTCTGGTGGCACCCGCTAGCTAGACTAATCAATTAAAAAGAAAGAGCTTGTGGAGATTTTAGAGTAAATTTAAAGAGCCTAGGGTAGGAGGTTTATCACTAACCTAATATAAGGATGATAATCGGGATGCTAACCAAAGGCATAGGGTAACAACATTTTTGAAAAAAAAAAAAAAAACTTTAAACTGTGAGCTGAAAAAAAAAAAAAAAAAAAAAATTATTATATAAAATAAATAATTCCACAAATTAGTCAACTAATAAGGGAAAACTCTATTACTTAAAGTGCCCCTATTATGCATTTTTTAAATATGATCTTTCATGCAGTGTGTCATGTAGCTGTATGTGAACATAAACTATCTGCTTGTGACACAGACAGTGCACGATAAATCAAGTTTTTGTCTATCAAAAAAAAAAAAGAGTCGGCTCACATTCGCCTAAACGAGTCGTTAACAATTCAAATCTTTTTCTGTTACGGCTACACGTCACTAAGTAACATATTTGCTAAATATCCGCCCACGTTCTATGTCGCGAACAACTTGCCCGCTCACAAACAGTACAATTTCCATCATGTCAAGAAGATGCTGTATCCTTCGCTGTGAGAGTAAATTTGTTTTATATGCCCTTCCGAAGGAAGAATCAACAAAGAATGAGTGGCTAACATTAATTTTTTTCAAAAACACCCCAGCAGTACAATTCCAATCTTGTGTTGTGTTCGCGTCATTTTACTGATGACTGTTATTCTAATCTTGGGGAGTACAACGCGCGATTCGCCAAACGCTTGATCTTAAAAGATGGATCAGTGCCCAGTTTATTTGGACCGGCTTGCTCCTCTGAACTTTTACCTGTAAGTTTGATTAATAATTGATGATTGTATTTTCTAGCGATCGTTCAAAATACGTATTTGTGTAACAACCCTGCACATGTCTCGGTAACCGGCTAACTTACGTTTCTGTAGTTCTGTTGTTCAGCTGTGGGCCTAATGTTAG
Source organism: Enteromius mattozi (assembly GCA_032359235.1). NCBI lineage: Eukaryota > Metazoa > Chordata > Actinopteri > Cypriniformes > Cyprinidae > Enteromius > Enteromius mattozi. The sequence continues at coordinate 8,698,179 of JAUMHE010000077.1, forward strand.
TCTAAAATTTTGATTGATGCAGCTTGACTGTCTGTTCGTCTCATTAGGTTAAGTAATGATAAACGATGGCTTAACTCAGTGTTATGCATTATACAATGTTGAAGTTCACAACGTAGAGGTGTGCCTGATTCGCTTACAAAAGCAAATTGCAAGCACTTTCCACGGTAGTCCGTGCTAACTAGTTGACGTATTCTCTCTGAAAGCATCCCTAGTAATGTCAGAAAGTGTAGTTTTGGTACAAGCTCTGTAGCTGTAGACCAATCATAAAGGACTGCGCCATCTGACCAATCACAGCAGTGATGGCTCACGAAGGAGGGGTTTAGACAGACTGATGCTCCGACTGCTTCACACGAGTCGTTTACGAATCATTTAGAAATCTATTTTTGGAGAAAACTAAAGTGTTTTTTGACCTTGCATACATGTAAACCTGTTTTAAGAGACTCATAAAACAATATTAGCAACCTTTAAAATGGCATAATAGGGGAACTTTAAAATGAAATTTCAAACTTTCTTAATACCAATACATAAAAAATACACTGTTCAATTATGATGCACATTTAGTAATAAATGATTATTGCACTGCACAATCCCTAAAAAAAGGTAACTGTTTAAATTTTTCAGGTTTCTTTCATGAATGTTAAACTTAACATTTATTTTGAATAGACATTGTTGTAAGATACATGTATTTACTATCACTTCTGATCAATTTTGATGCACTAAACGTTGTATGGTACATACAATAAAGACATCAACTTCTCACAATATTTCTTTCTTGACCATATGTGAGATTAATTTGTTCATCAGAGATTACACCCTGACCAATTTACCTTGAAGCAACCAAGTGTGGTTTAATGGTTTGTCAGAGATATTTCTTTTGTTTTCTTCTTCTTTTTCTTACCACCAAAACAGATTTACGTTTGGGTTAAGGCATTGGTTTTCATGCAGCGCAGGAATGTCATATTTCCCAATTTCAAATACTTCCACTTTCAGACTTTGAGAGGAGTATTTTCTGATGCTGTTATGTCCTGTATCAGGGTTACGCAATGAATTCAGCTCTGTGCTTCTCAGATTAATAGGAACATTCCACATTAAATCTGATTTGTGCAGCATATTTAAAGGATTAAACGGTTTTCCACAAAAAAAGGAGTCACATTAAGCCACACTTAGGCCTATAAATTTATTACATAAGGAAATATCAAACCAAGTGGAATCTGCAAACAAATGGTTATTTTCTCAGAAGTAACTTTCCTTTTCTAAACCATAAGAGTATAAGAGATACCTTTATCTTCATTTTGTGTATTGTCTATATGGAATGCATTGGAATTCTATATATTCAGTTCCAAGGCAAGCGGTTTCATTCAAATCATCTTACAGTCGTCTGCAGTAAGTGAGCACATGCTGTTGCCTTCCCTTGTCGACTCAAGACTTTCAAAGAGGGTGAAACTGAACTAGCTCCTTTTTCATGTTATGAATAATGAAACTGTGCTGAGAGACCCCCACTGGCCTGTTCTAAATTTAACTTGGAGAATAGAAACTTGTGCGACACAACAAAGAACAAGGCTACAGTGAGAAACACTCATCTTTTTCTCCTGCCATAATTCTCCAGACTCATTGACATCTCATCTGAATGGGTGGCATTAATCTCTGAGCTTAAGCCTGCGTATCTGAGATCTTAAAATGGACAAGAGCCAAGGGAACTCAAAAGCTCAAAATCCCAATCCCAAAGCATGCTGTTCAGATTTGCGCATTAGAATGCTTAGGAAGGAACGGAATGAATATGGTGCAATGGCCTGCTTTTTAAAATTATGTAAAACAAGAATTATAGAAAGGTCTCCTGTTCTTTTCTTGAAGCCCTAGCAAACCCTATGAAGTCAAAGACTCAAGACCCATGGTCTAATGCAAAATGACAAAGCGCACAGTCGAGTGCAAACACAGGACATAGCTAACTGATGAGTCAGACACTTTCATTCAGCGCACTCCATAAATTCCCCGAGTCATTTATGAGGCTCCAACAAGCAGCACACCATGCTCAAGGTCCGACAATAAAAGCACGCTGCTACACCCCGACGACGTCTAGTCTCCTATCAGAGAGAGCGAGATAACATTCCATTTACCTGAGCGCATGTTTTCAACATGTCACACTGAGGCAAAACAAAACAGTTCCGCCCAGTGTGGTACATGAGGGCAGGCCGCAAGAATGCTTTCTCTGCATTTATGAGGTTAGGCAACTTTACAAGTACAACAAAACAAATTATGAGGCATCTGATGATTCTGATGATCTAATTCTATCATAAGCAGTGGATGCAAATGTCTGAGAGCACTACAGGTACTGCTTTTATTTAGCATTTTTCTTCTTTGCTTAAAATGTCAAAAATGTACATTAACTGTCTCATAGCGTTTGGTTTATAAAAACAAATAAGGTTTTTCCTCCTATACTTTACCAAATAAATTTACATTGTTATTACAAATGAAGGCAAAAAATAATAAATTGTACTATACTGTTTATATAGAATACACATCAGATAAAAAGGAACGCATATGTCAGAGAGAAGTGGAATCATGATATAGATTAGATTTAAATCCTGTGATTAAACACCTTCCATATGTGGTGAACGTGTGCAGTCCACTGTACCACAGCTAATGTCTCAATTCTCAATAAGCCAAACTGTAACAATTAGCAATCGGTCTCCAATTGGTCACTTTTGGCTCCTTGCAATCTTAAATTCTTAGCAACATTCTCAAGCAGGAAAACTGAAACCTGGTTATTCCATTCAAAGATGACAGTTGCCAGCATAATTACAAAACTGATGATAATTAGGAACAAATTTAATATGTAAACAAATGACATGTAACATAACCTCAGTCTGGCAATACACAAAACTGATTTAGGCCTGCAGGTACTTCCTTACAAAACTTACATATTGTTGTATGTTAATATCAGGGAACCAGGATGATTACTTAAAAATAAAAACACTACTCAGAAAAAAAATGACTACATGAAAAATATTATCACTTACACTAGCACTAATATTTCACAAATTAGCCAATCAAAATTTTATAACAGTTCTAAGCAGCACATTATTATTATTATCTAATGTCTGGAGGGCACTCAACGCCTTGGCAACTCCAGGCATTTGCCACAGGTAGGTTGTCAAATGGGAGCTCATTATCAAGTGCATCCACTAACGTTATAACACCCTGTCAACTACCTGTTGCTGAGCAGTAAGAACCAGCCAACTGAGAGATGCATGTTGGGGGATGGAGAGAGGTGGGTCCGTTGACAGTTTCGGGTCAGGATTTGAAATATTTGTCATTTTTAATCAGTGCCTTTGATGCACCACACTGTACAAAAAGAACAGCCTGCCAGGCATAAGCGTGGAAATGTCTGTTATGCCTCAGCTTTTGTTTCCATTCAGTTGCTCAGCTCAAAACTCTTCAGTTTTCTGCACCATTTCAGTGTACAAAAAAACAAAATTATTCAATTAAAGTCCTAATCTAAACTGTACGACTGATTTTTTTCTGTGAAAAACAAATATTTGGGAGGGGTGTGGGGGTGGTTGTCCACCAAAAAAAACAAACTGTTTTTCGGGTACAAAACAACTCTGTTCTCCACTGACCTTTAACACATGGACAAAAATACAAATACACACAGAAACATTTTCAAAACTGTCTTCATTGGTGTCCCACAAAATAAAGCAATCCAGGTTTCAAGCTAATAAATTTAATTGGAATGTGGGAACTATTTAATTCTGACCAAAATGCAGCTCTTGTAACAAATGAACAAGTGTGGAATGCACTGAAAACTATTTGACCATTGTTGTTAAAGTTTGCACAGCTCTGGTGCACTTTGAACCTGTCGTGCACCTTGACTCGCTGTGAAACAGATTTGAGGGAATCAGCTGTGGGCTTCGCTCATGCTAAGGAATGTGTCCCAGGTACTTGTTTACAACTTTCTGCCATCTTAGTCTCCTGGCTACAGGCAAACCTGTTGCACCACACAAAGGGAAAAATATGCAGTCTGATTGCTATCGCCTTCCCATTTCTGTGCACCTTGCAAATTACTACATCAGTAAAAACCAAAAGGAGGAAAGAAAAACACAACCATTGCAGAATTGCTGAACATATGAGAGCTTGAGCCACTGGAGCTTGAAAACGTTCTAATATAATCTTAGGCATTCCTGCACAGATTTTGTGATAAAGTCCAAGAGGACTTAAGTGGTAAAACTGGCAATTATCATGGGTTCCTGGATGAACAAAGCAATATTTCAACATCAAGAATACACTGAAATGGAGCCTAAAATGCATCCATTTTAGGTGCTTTGATGTGTGTATATAATTTGAAAAGTGAACTGTATTACAGAACAAAAAGGATTTGAATTACCACAGATTCTGCACATAATGAGTAATGGACTCAGCATGCATCTGCACACTGAGTAAGCAAGTATGCATTCCCAGAACGTGCAGTACTCATCACGTACCTATCCCTTGGGTCAATCCAACTGGTGGTTTGGTTAATATGGTCTATATAATAGACCTTTCCGTCAAAATCACGGGCCTCTTCCCAACCCTCTGGCAATGGTAACTCCTTCCTTGGCATGACCAACTAGTCTCCATGTAATTTTATCTGTAAGTCTTCTAAATTGATTTGATAGCAAACCATGTGTTGCTTTTCATGGACTAGTCCAAATGTAAAGCTAATGCATAAGGAAAGTGCCATTAATTAGCCACATTGATGTATTCCATATAATCCATAATATGGTTTCCAATAATCCAGTTCAGTTGCTGCAGTCTATATATTGGGCATTGTTTTCAAGAGCGAATGCTGTAAAATGAATGGATGAGGGTGTGATGCTCTGAATCGGGTAACTTTGCCGCAAGAGTTGCGCTTATGGTGAGAAACTCTTCGTTTCTTGTGCATTCTCGGTCAGGTACGCAATACATCAATCAATCATCTTTTCTGGCGGAGCCAGATGGATGGTTAACTTGCGCGAAACGTCAGAACGCGAAACTTTCAAAGGTCGTGCGCGAGAGTTTTCCTCCACGAAAAAAAAACAAAAAGCAATTTCAAAGTCGACAAAATTTCCTCTGAGTCGCAAAGACAGCAAACGAATTAATTCTCCAGCATTATCCACAAGTATTGAGCGCGTCTAGAGGGGTTTTTTTTCGCTCAGTGTCTGCCCACCATGTTTTAGCGACAACTGTGCTAGCTTGTTAGCCGAAAAGCTCGTTATATAGGCAACGCAAACAGTTACTCCGCACGCGCGTATTCCGTATCTTCTCGTTTTGTCGATGCATTCATATCACTTCCACAGCATTTCGGCAATTTCTTTAAAAAGTAGCGCGTTTCTTTCTCATTTGTTTCCAAATGTTGTCTTTTCCTTTAAGTGGCTGTGTGCGGTTCTCCCCCGTAGTCAAGCTCGGTCGCTATGCTGCGGTTGGAATGGATTACGTCATACAGGTGATGGCCGTAGCCCTTCTAGTAGCAGTGCACACTCAGATTATTCATTAGAAGCCAAGACAGGTTTTGTCATTTCCTATGTTATAAATGATGAAATTTTTTCTTCCTACGTTTATATTATGTGCGGTTTGGGGGACATTTATCACATGTCCTGGAATAAGGATCAAATTTTAAGAGGATTTTTAATATTCAATGTGTAGTGATAATATTAATGTGTAATAGTAATGATATTTACTAGGTTTAGGAGGGGTTGAATAAGCTCTGGAATAGTTGAGATTAGAAGTAAGCTTGCAGTTAAAACATGTCGAATTTATATAGGCCTATGTGTGTGTGTGTGTGCAGTCAGCATTTGAAGTGGATCAAAACCTTTCATCAGTTTCATATTTGTCCTAAAATCTAAAACCAAAATGGGTTCTTGTCTCAGGACAACTTTGATGAAATTTTGATCCACTTCAAATGCTGTTGACTGTATACTGACTACTGTAGCCTATATATATCCTCTATATAGACTAAATATACTTGTAATATATATATATATATATATATATATATAGTACTGTGCAAAAGGCACACTAGGCCACTAGTATTTTCACCAACAAAAAATGGTTTTAAGTTGGTTATTTCTATCTGAGACAGACTAAATCCAGATGAACTGTGGCAATGTCTCCAAGATGCTTCAAAAAACCTCCCTGGAAAGCTACAGTATTGTTCCAAGTTTTAGACACTCGTGGAAAAATACTGTTAAATGAGGATGCTTTCAAAAATAATGCCATAAATAGATTTAATTTATCAATTAACTTCTATTAACTAAATCAAATA
>JAUMHE010000077.1:8708486-8732958 GCA_032359235.1 Enteromius mattozi
TTGTCCATGTTTACCATATAGATTAAACCAAGTTATCCTTGCATGCCAGATTGTGTTATTGACAGTGAATACCTCAGGTAATTCTCTTTTCATAACTGCAATTTAGGCTTCAAATGTTGATTTTTTTTTTTAAAGTTTTGCACAGCTGTACAAAAATAAGGTCTCTTCACTGAAATTAATATGGTCAGCTTATGCAAGTGGTTTGAATTACTTTCAAGAGCTAGTGGTATATAGGGGGAACTATATGAAATTCATCTCACATTCAGTCTCTTGAAAAATATGGCTTAACCTAGATCTAAATGAACAAATGAAAGGCCTCTATGAATGCAAATGCATTGTTTTTAGTATTATAGTGAGGGTTTTGCAATGCTGAATTATACAGAACCCTTACACATTTGATAATCCTGGAAATCCTATGTGGCTAATAATTTGATATAACTTGTATAACAGCTGTTAACAGATTCAGACCTCTTATTCACACACAGTCATGTGAATTTTATTTAGCATGTACATGTAGCATGTGACATTTCTAAGAAACAGTTTATAAAGGAACAACCATGTCTACAGATGCACTACTACAGCGCAAACATGAACAAATCTCTGTAATTATTGTGTCTTAAATCAATGTTCTGGGTTCAGCTCTATCAACATTATTGGCATAACATAGAATGCAGTCGATATCTGATTTGTTGGTTGTTTTTTTTCCCCACGAAATCCCGTGGCTATACTTTTAAAACATTATTACTTTAATGGTATAATAATTACTTCATGCAATTATCAGGTGCGGTCACATTTACTGTTGCTCTATAAGGCTGGGGGCGATAAACAAATTTCAGTAGGAATCTGCATGGAATTTTGAGTAAGAGTGAAACATTTTCATATTTCAGGTTGGGTTTGCAGCATTGACCAGCAGAATGCTGCTTGGTTTAAAACTGACTTCTTTGTGCACTGCTTCACTACTGACAGTGAACAATGGATCTTTTCTACAGATAGTTTGCTAATATGACTGCACCTTTACAAAATTACTTTGAGATAGCTTGTACTGAACCCAGATTTTTTTTTCTTTATGTTGCATTGTATTGACGACTTGTTTTCACTCCTGTGTATTATATTTTTTGCCAAAACACATTAAACTTACCCAGCAATAAATCAGAATTTACAAAATGTAATTTTATACGGAAGATACTCACTAGATTCATATACATTGTTTAAAAGTTAATATTCTTCAAGAAAGTTGTCATAGTAGAAACAAAATCTGTGTATACACACTTGACAGACACTAAGGTGACATTCTGACCATCAGTTTAAGACACCAGTTCTTTGCTGTGACATCACGTAGACTTCTGAGATTGCAGAGACTCAATGAACGCAGCATATTCCTTAGGATGACAACGTTTGTATAACTCCACTTTCCGTTTAATTTGCTTCGGTGTGTCCTGATAGTAGTTTTTCTCGTCCTTTGCCATTGCCTAAAATGCCAATTTAACAATCAGAAATTATCAAAGGAGACTTTTTTTAATGACTAGGAGGATCATATCTCTTACCTTATAATCCTCATTGTATTCCTTCACCATGTATTTAACATATTCCATCATGCCAGTGGAGCATGTGGTTTTGTCCTTACCACGTTGACTGGCCTCTACCTCCATTGCTACAATTTAGACACCAAATCACATTATGCAGCTCATGAAAACATTTCAAAATTTTGATAACAGATTTCAAAACCAACTGAGAGCGGTTAGTTTTTGATAGATACCTTCAATGACGTAGGGCTTCAATATCTTTGTCTCCGCTGGTTTACTTTCCAAATCCTGAAATATCAGTTAAATGCATGATGTTAACATAAGCAGAAAGGATTTGTTTAAATACATTGTAACATAGTAATTCAAGCTTAGTACTTGCCTTTTTGTTTTTAATTGGAAGCATACCCTTCGTCCCAAGTGACAGCCCCATATCTTGTAGATTTTGTTTTACTGTTTTGTGTTCATCCCAAGCATTACGTATCTGAGGACTTCAAATCAGCCGTGTTAATCAACCCATTTTATGACAAATTTCATAATGCATGACACTGAGTACAAGTCAACAGCAGATATTTCAAATGACAGTAATCTTTTATAAAAAGTAGCCTACACTTAAGCATACTTTTTAAAGAAATTATACTAATACAAATATATCTCGTTACATGGCATTTAAGAACTGCTGTACTATTTGTCTAATGAACAGATAAGCATTTATTATAAACTGAAATATACAGCTGATGTCATTTCTATTTAAACGTTGGTCATGCATTTAAATACGCTTGTAACGAAGAAGTTAAGTTTTAAAATTGATATATTAACTTTAAATAACGTACACTTGTGTGTCATGAAAGTGTACTATCATGTAACGTTACACTCAAGTTGCTACGAATGACTGCATTAATACTATATTGTATGCAATAACAATTCTTTTAAGAGTTGAAGTACGAAATTAGGCATTTAATACAATTAAAGCACACTTTTATTTGTTTTTTTACAAGGATGGGCAGTAAAATAACCAGTAATTGTATAAAAAGGTTATTTGTATAGAGAGAGAGCTTTTCTATTTGGCACGCAGTCGGTAATTGAACTTAACTTACCATTCTATGTGCGGTTTCTCCTTTCTTTTCATCTTCTTTTTCAGTTTCTTCTTGTTTTTATTGTAATTAAACTTATTGCGATTGCGAGATTTTTTTATTTTACCCATTTTTGTATAACACACCAGTTAACAACTGGTGCCACGCGTGTTTGGGAGACCACGGAAATAGCCACTTCTTCTCCAAGGAGAAAACAAACCGACATAATTCTACATCGCCACCTGTCGGAAACTCGGAAAGAAAACAGACTCGAGTTTTGTCAGATAAGTGAAATAATTTGGTGTAATCGCCAATAGAAAAATACAGGTCCATAAAACTAAGAACGTTAAACAGTTTGTTCAGTTCAGGTTGCATACTTTAGGTTACACTCATACGAGGAGGCAGCATTTATTGATAGCACGTTTTATAGATGTAACTTGAATCATACACGTTATTCTTCACGGCGTGATATTGTTGCTGCTGCTGATGATGATTAAATTTAGATTTAATAGATTATTAACGTTTAATAATCAGTGTAAGTTAACAGTTTTACCTCTAGATGGTGTTATAATCTAAGTATTGCAAAACTCACAAGTAAGCAGTTTTATTTCGTTTGCATTGAACATCTGCAGTTCATGTACATACAAGATCAAAGCTGCACATGGTATGTGTTGTGACACGCCATACGGCTGAAAAAATGTGCATCTGTTTCATCAAAGAAAAGACATGACAGACACGACCGACTTATAAACAACAATATATTGTTATAATACTAGACTATAATAAACAGTTTGTGCAGGATTCGTAAATACTATAGCATTTTATGAAAGTACAAAGATAGCGTTTGATAGCAGTCTGGATTGTGACAACCTACTATGGCGAAGACCTGCATGTCATGAATATGAAACAGATCACGTGATGTTTTTTAAAAAATGTAGGATTTTATTGCTACACAAAGCAAATGTACAAACAATAATGACTATTAAGTTACTGTAAAAATGCTATTCATATACATAACAAATTAAATAAAACAATCTAAAAACAAACAAAAAATGTACATACAAAAAATAAACATACTTAAACGTTATTATTCCGTAATATCTAAATGATTTACCATATAAAATTAAGAATCTACATATTATCTATATGATGTTTCTATTATAAATGATAGACGTTAAAGGACTAGGTCATTTGTGAAGCCTTAAAGAAACACAAACCAGATAATTATACAGAGATATTAATAAGAATCACTACTTAATGTCAGCCTAATCTTATAAATATTTATAAGTTAAGCTTGAGCATAGGACCGTTCAAGCGGGACGCTCTAGGTTGGTTACCAAGCAACGTCAGAGAGTCTCATTAATATTCATGAGCTCAGGCTTTGCCATAGTATGCTATACGATCGACGTAAGACTGAAGCTTCTGGGCGGAGAATCAGAGAGGAGCGAAACGGCAGAGCGGAGAGTCATTCAGGGTTAATAATATTCCGCCGTGGGGGGGAGCGGGGGAGGACACACACAGACACACACATAAACTGCCAACCCGGCGACGAGGTTGGGCCTGCGGTGCCTGCCTGCAACCCAGGAAACATGGAGCTCGAGAATATCGTGGCCAACACTGTTCTGCTGAAGGCGAGAGAAGGTAAGACATGACAGCCCGCCTGATCATTGTCACTTTTGACAGCTGTTATCCTCAAACGCCGTACTATCTGTCTCAAAAAGATGGGGGATTCCCCCGAAGGAAGTTAGGCCAAAAATGACAAGAGCAATGCAATAAATGCATGCTTTAGGATGCTTTTTTATTTACGAATCACTGGATCAAACCTGAGGGTTACACGTTGGTTGTGGTGTGTTGCTCGCAGCTTGCTTTGTTGTGTTCATAACCTTGAGCAAAAAAAGAAAGAAAAAAAAAGATGGACCTGTCAATCAAAAAAAAACAAACATTTTCTTTCAAAACCTTGTTTAGATTTTACAACGTTTTTGTGAAAAGTCTAAGTTTCTATATAACGTTAAAGGAGAAGCGATAGTCAGTGGTGTTATTGACAACAGTCATTTAGTGCCTGTGTGCTGGAGATAAGCGCCTGAATTAACTGAACCTTTTGAATTAACGGACCCTCTGATTTTCAAAAGTGTTTTTCTAAATTGTAAACTACCTACTAGATAGTGAGACAGCATTCTCAAAAATCTGTCTAGTAGGTAGTTTCAGTTGTTTATCATTTTTTCGGCAGGTGTATTTCTCAAACATGAGGGAATCCTACTTTGTTTTTGTCCGTGTTCGAATGTTATTGGGCGGCATACTTGGGTTGCTACATTTGTTGCAGTAAATGTTTAATCAGGATATACAGACTTACTTAAAATGTACCATAAGGTCCATACAAGATCGTAGTGGCTATAGATAATGTTAGCTAAAATTATACAGCTTCCTTTAAACAGTGTAAGAGGCATGTATAAGTTTTTGTGTTAGTACATTGGTTACAAATCACAAAACAGCAGTTAACTTCATACTACATGTAATAGGCAATGTAAAAGTCTCAAGACTTTTTGAAATTTTGAAAGCTAGTTTCAGTTTAGTCACCGCTGTATGATTGCTTAACATGTCTCTTCCCGTTTTAAGATGACATTTAACATCAGCCTATCTAAGTAAGGAGGGCTGTATATTTATGTTGCACTTTATACATTTTATGCACATGTAAGGACACATGTCATCATCTTATTAAAAGTGAGGGATCTGAGGAATTTTTCTCAGTCTGTAAACACAAACAGATAAAGTCAATAACAGAAATGGTTAAAAATGATTCAAAATCAGTTTTTGGGCAAGTACACAACCAGCTAGTGTTCATAACTCTCCTTACCCGATTGACAAAGGTAAGCTTGTATAATTATCTCAAATTTTAGTGTTACTGGTAGGCTTTCAGAGGAAATACAAGCATGCTGCAATTCATTTTTACGTTATATTATGTCATGTCTGTAAACAAAAAGAAGGAGTCCTGGCTAGTTGGCTATAATAATGCACATGTGGATGCTGCAGATGGTGGATCATTAATAGCGTTTTCTTACAGCAGCTGGAATAATTGAACTTATCATTTTGATGGCAGATAGTCATCAGTGACAACTGATAATTCACCCATAGTTACCTGTAGTTTACAGGTAAAGCTAATACACACTAAATACACGTAACTTAGTCACAGAATGCTGATGTTCTCAATATTAACATTTTGAGAACAAAGTATGTCAATAATAACAATTTGCATGGTTTGATGTAATATGAGCTAAGCAATTGTTAGATTTGGAATGTATTGTAATGCTTTTTTCTCAGTTGGTCAGAACAAAAGTGGTGTTACTCACTTGTTCACATAACATTTTTCCAGTGAAAATTCTCATTTGGGTTATACTTCCAAAACCTAGGATCTGTGATTCTGAAGTGCAGTTAATACCCACACCGGTGCAGTGACTGACAGCCACACATACTCCACAAAACATTACATTCATCCACACTGAGGAGCCGTGGTGATGCGCAGCCCATGTAAAAATGATGATTGCACAAATAACTGCAATTGCAGGTTTCAAACTAAGATGGCGTCAAAGAGGCAAGATTTAGGGGCCGCACCTTTATAGTGCATAAAGGTGCAGTTACATTTACGAAAATTTTGCAAATGAAATCCTGTCATTCTAATAGGAAACAATTGGGAGTTTTTGTGTGAAAGCAAAAAGTTCCTCACACTGATTTTGCTATGTTAAAGGTCATCATGTGAATTTGCCACACTGAACAACAGAAAACTATTTACATTTTTTTGCTAATCTGATTGCACATTAAATGTCTACAAATACTGCTTATTTGCTCCCTTTCTCCTAACAACATGAGATGTGTTTCGTGTCACATTGCTGTCAGGGATTTATAGGGCTTGTTCCATTTTCTTAGAAGAGCTCTTCCATCAGAACAAGGAAGATGAGTGTTTGCCAACAGTTTTAGATGATCTGTTCTATATTTGCTTGGTAATTTATATTGTGAATAATTTGGAGCCTTTTAGTTGCTGTGCTGAAGGCAAGTTTTGCACACGGTGAATGAAACCCTTTCACCTCTGCACTGATGCTGCATAGACAATATATTTCTTAAGCCATTTGCATCTTGGCAACTTCCCACAACGACAATGCTGGGGGTTTGCTACTGTACCCGTACCATCATAATCTCTTAACTGCAAAGCATTTGTTTGAATTGCAAATAGAACACCATGGTGTTAGCTTCCTGCTAGCTTCCACTCCTGGCTGACTTGTATTAATTATTTGTGAGTTATATCTTTGAGGTAAGTTGAGGTACAATGCCTGGGCTTGCACAACAGATTTCGATTATGTAAGATAATGAGGATTCACAGCTGGGCTCATCTAGTGTCTCTCATGTGGGAAAGTCTTTGTTGTAACATACAGTCGTGTTTTTGAACTCTTATCAGATTGCAGTCACAAGCTTGTCCTGTACATTTGTAATCATTTGATGTGCCACCCTCCCATCCTATCCCATTAGCGTTGAATCTATTCCTCAAATCCCCTCATCGCCTAGCAACAATGCAAACACCTGGCTGCAGCTTTCACAAGAGTCCTCTCCATTCCCAGCGAGTGTGTCCCGCGCACAGCATCGCTTCCTGACCTTTCCCCGCGCAGTCTGTTGACAGGCGCATCAGGCCCAGCACCTGGGCCAGTCATTCTAATCAGGGAGCCTGAGCTGTCCTGATGACGTCAGCTTGGACTGGCGCGGCCCAGTGGGACATTCTCATGGCATTGGCGTGATTCTTTTCCTGAATTTAATCCAGGGACTTGGACATAGATAAACAAGAAGGACTACATCTTAGGCCAACTCGCGTTAGACTGGAGTATATCAATATGGATAATATTTTATCACTGATAGCCATGTGTTTGTTGCCCTTTAGCAAGTGCGTCTTCCATTCTTGGCAGAGTTTCGTTGATACAAACACTTTACATTGCTACAATTTAATATAATAGACATTTTGCACAATCTGGTTTATTTACTCTGTCAGCCTCTTAAAGAGCCCTCATGATGGTATGCGAACTGTAATACAGTATGTAATGTAAAAAAGTAACAATCACAAATGGCTTAAAGTAACAAGCACGTTAGTGTGCTTTAAGGAGCCATATGTATTTTAATGTATATATCAAATCTACACATTACTTGTTTTCTAGCAAATGTTTTTCCAAATCATTTCTGTTTGGTTATGATGACACATCTCTACTGCATGACATAATGACAGTTTGAACATCAGGAAGAAATGATTTAATGGTTTTTACATCATGATGTGTGAGTAGGTTTATTGACTGTCATTAGCAGAATCGTCTGTATATATAAGATTTTCTTTTATTTCCAGTTTAAAGCTAACTGGTTTGTTAGGCAGTCCGAAATTTCTCTTAAAAGGAAGAGATGTCATTACCATCACACAATATCAAACATCCATACTATCACACATACCAGAATCCACTTGATAAATCTGATAAATGTTTTAACATTGATGAAACCGTTTAAAGAAGTCTTATTTTTCAAGCTTTCAGAAGTGCCTTAATTAAACAATCACCTGTATATTACTTACATTATAGGATGATATAAACGTATTCATATCCCATTCTGTCTTCGAAAGCCCACCTGTGTTAAGATAGTAATCTAATAGCATTTTGGAGCCTGTATGCAGTTCCTGCCTCTAATTTGATCTTTGCTCGATTCCTTTGCAGGAGGGGGTGGGAACAGAAAAGGCAAGAGCAAGAAATGGAAACAGATGCTTCAGTTCCCTCACGTAAGCCTGTGCGAGGAGTTACGTCAAACTATAGGTACTCACCTTATTTTTATCTCATACGTGACTTATATGAGCTAATATATAAGTCACTCATGTCATATGAACAAATGTAGAAACAAAAAGAAGGTTGTTATTTCTTTAATTATTAGATTCTTGGTCATTTTTATGGGGTCCTTTATATACTTCTTTTTACAAGATATAATATAAATCACAATGTTCCTACTAGAATGTGTCTATGAATTTTTGAGCTCAAATCACCCCACGGATCATTTATTATGCCGTACTGTAAAGGCCTCTTTTTGGGTGGAAGCCTAGGGCTGCCACTTTAAAAGCTGACTAAACATTAGTTGACAAGAAGAGGCTTAATCGACCAAGTGTTTATTAGTTGGTTAGTCACAGGAAAAAAAAATGCCAATGTCCGTGACAGACAAATTGTTGAAAGATTTAAGTAATAGCAACTTCACATAGCAACGGTCTCTTGTGTATAGTCACAATATCAACAAAATGCTGGTTTTGTAAAATCAAGAAAAAACAAAGATGATGTGCTTTCTGCCGTCTCAATTTCTGAGGACTGGAGTTCGTAACAGCATATAGTCAGCATATAGCATATACTTGCCTATCTATCTATCTATCTATATATAGAATATAGATTCCCGCCCACTTTCCAGAAGAGGGCTATAATTTTACAGCTTGCACATTGGTTACTCCATCAACAACAAACAATTCATCTGTTTGTTTTTGATTATCATAGCTCACTCTCATGTGAAGTTGCAGATCTTCGTCATCATGAAAAGTGTATTCTAATGTTTTTTAAAAATCTTTCTGATATATGGTTTTCTAAGCACATATATGTCAAATTAGCTCACATAAACCGTTATGCCTGCGAGCATAAACAGCTGTGTGTCAGTGTATTAGATCTGAGAAACATCTTTTGGACATGGCGACAGCACACTATTAACACAACTCAACCAAGTTTCGCCTACTCTTATATTTTGCATATGCCTTAAGCGAGAATTATTTAAATGAAGGATATTGTGACGAAAGAAAACATTTGAGGGAGTTCAGAAACAGTGCTTAGTGTTATTAATACATTTGCAAATGTTTTTCATTCGGCATTGAAAAAAACGCAATATTACAAACTTAAGGAACAAGCATAACAGTTCATTAGACACCTTTGATAGATCTTGTAAAAGCCAATCCTAAAATTATATTCTTTGCTTGGAGAACGATACAGTGAGCAATGCAATTTTACCAGTTGACAACTGGCTCTTTTATTTAGACGCATTTAGCCATATTGCACTTTGCAGTTTCTTCCATTCATATTATTACAAGTGAACCATCTTTGGATTAGTATTTGGCACCACAAATGTTTTAAAAATGTTTCATTGTAACAATTACAATTCAGTTGCGTTAATGAAAGTATCTTGATAATGTGTATTATCACTGAGTGTTTTTTGCATTCATTGTTGTCACACAACACTATTTGGCTCCTTGAGGGTAGTATATTAGTTCAGCTGTTTTCAGTCACTAAAAATTTACTTTTTCTATATTGCCCAAAATGCAAGTTATAATAAACGTAAACCGGGATGTTGAGAATGTAGGTTGGCCACAGAGTTTCATGCCTTCGTCAGCAACAAAGTACACGGGTTAAATGTGCGACTGTTGTAGAGGAGAGGAAACTGTGGCTGGGCCAGAAAGAGGAAGTTAACTGTCATTTTTTTATGTTTGTCACTTAACCCTTCTCAAGAAAAAAAACAACAAAAAAACTGTGAATTGTGCAGTTATCATCTTTGATTTCACACCAGCAAATGAAAACTAGATACATTTTGCAGATGAATTGTAAATTAAGGTGTTTAGACTTCAGATTGTTATTTACAGTAGGCCTGTGTGTGCCTTGTGATCAACTTTTGCTGAATCAGTTTCCTTTAGAAATCGCATAGATGTTCTTACCAAATCTACTGCATCTGAATATTCTCCCCACTTCTACACCTCCTAACTCTGTCGGTTCAATATTAAAGGAAATGTACAATTCAAATAGATCTGATGTGACAAAAACAAAAACTGTTATGACTGTTAAGGTCATGATATTGGTATTCTGTCACAGATTTGTCTTTTGACAGCTCAGATTGTGGCCGTAATGTCGGTGATAGAACAGTGTTGTTGCATGATGGTTGTGGAAGAAACTTGAGGTGTTGCATAACACCTCTTAACTTCCTGACCATTGCCGATGTGATCTTGAGCATGTGCAATGCCAGGGAAATGTGGTATTTCCCTCCATTTTCAAAACAAAAACTTCTCTTCATATCTAAATCAAATAAATAAAAATGCTCAGATAGGTGCGGCAACTAGATGTTTGTATTTGCTTTTGAAAATGGAAACGTTTTGTGGCTGTGCAATAGTGTGTGACCGTTCTAGGACGTTGAGTGTGGTTTTCATTATCATTCATGGTTGTAACGAACAGTGTGGGATGAGTTACCTTTCATATTTACTACTACTTAAGAATAAGAAGATGGTTCACACCCTAAGCCCATGTATAGCTAAGCAAAGCTGCAATAATAGTGAGATTTTCTTTGTAAATGCCATAAAAGTCATGTACAGTGGACGTACAAAAAAGTCCCTATTAGTTTAAATCCAATCATATAATTTCCTCTAAATTTGGAGCCTAATTCACCCTAATGTCACCAGATTCTGCAGCTGAGTTGTGGTTTAGATGGGAATCAGCTGTGAGCCGCCCCAGAGTCTACTCTGGGAAAGCATTGATTCTTGATGTTGAAGAAAGCTTCCTCTGTTTCCCATTATCCAGTTGTATTAGCATAATACCTGACTTAACCAGAGTTCATTGGTGAAACTGGTTCAAAAGGAAACAGTCCTAAGAATATTAACCAACTTCACTTGAGCAGGAAGTGAAACACTTGGTGTATGTGTGTGTGTGCACTACTGTGCCCATCGCACATCTCGACGTTGTGCTCACTTACTTCCTGTTTCCTTTGTTATAGTTACTGTCTCAAGCTGTTCCAGCAAGTTTTTTATTTTTTATTTTTTTTATTACTACAATAATTATGACTGACCAATACCATAACACTTTTGTGAATAATCCAATTTCCAGTCAAACTGTGGTGCCTCTTTAGTTTTATGAGAATCACACTGGCTTCGCCTTAGGTGTATGAACCAGGAACTTAAGTGCAAAACCACAAATAAGGGTCCAAACAATATAAACATTGAAAATGCTTAAAAGGACACTAAAAAGAGCTAAAGAATTAAAGGTCCCCTGTAGGCATCTGATAATTTTAAACCTTTCACGCCTGGGGTGTTCCCATCCCATTTAATGTGCTCATTCAATAATACCCCTTTTTATCATTTGACATTGTGAACACATCATGTCTTGCCACATTGCTTCTAGGGAGGCTAAAGATCAGTGTGATTTAAGTTTTCTTCACTTTGTCAGCAGTGTTATAGTATATAAAATGTTCCTTATGAACAAGTTTGTGTCTTAATAACTCTGCTTTCTCTTATAGGTTGATAATATGTAACAGTAAATTGCGACAAAGTAGGCTACATGATGTGTATTCATATTTCAATTATCAAAACAATCTCATAAACAAAATTTCATGAATGACCATTTATTATCATGAAGAACCAATCGTTTGTACAGTTTCAACGATGCAACAGAATTGAACCTGTGTTATGTAGTATTCATAATGCACATTGTTTTAAAGGAAAAATTGTTGTCTTGGTAGTGTTTTATTAAAATATTAATAACTTGCACGGAATTTGAAACAACTTCAGTATGTCATCTAGCCCAGACAAGCCAGAAACACTACTGCTATAATGTTGTAGATAATGCTGCCTTTCTCAAACCCTACCAATAAATAATATATTAATGTGATGTGTTATTATAATAAAAGTCCCATTGCTGTTCAAAAATCTATTCCTCCTCTAGAGGAGTGCATGCTGTATTGATAAAAATGTTATTGTGATATTTTGGGGATTCTTCTGATATAAATGACTGTTTTGCTCATTGTGTTTTTGTACTGGCCTCTTAGGTGATTTAGGCCTGCTGAGGGATTCATAACGATTTTCATATTCTTCATTTTATGTGAGGTGCTAAGTTCACTGCAGTGACAGAAATTAACTTTTCCATTAAAGGTGCAGTAAGTGATTTCTGAGAAATCCTGTTGATATTTGAATTCACCAAAAGAAGTACACCACTATACAAAATGATCTTGTTTGCCCCGCCCCCGAAATTCATAAACATGCTATGCAACAGAGGCACCTCCACTATCACAAGCCCATTACTGCAGTTGGAACCAGCTTCCAGAAGAGCTCAGATGTGCTAAAACATTAGCCACATTTAAATTCAGACTCAAAACTCATCTGTTTGTGCATTTACTGAATGAGCACTGTGCTATGTCCGAACTGATTGCACTGTATTTCATGTATTAACATTTTCTCTATTTAACGGTTTTATTTTCATTTTAAATCAGCTCAGAGGTAGTAAAAATGCATGTACTGCAATCACAATTGCATAAATGATACAATGTTTTCAATGGCATTCTAACCACATTCTGTAGTCTTCACACAGTGAAAACATGTGTTGTTTGTTTTTTTTTTGATTTTTCAGAATGAGTGTCATACTCACACATTATTAACGAAGCAGTTATGATATCATGAAAGACAATGCATAGAACACATGACAAATATGTAATTTGATCACTGGTAGCTTTTGTTATAAACGTGACCACTTCAAAGACATTTGTTGTCATGTATATTTTGAAATATACATATAAACGTGATTGAACAGTGCAGATAGATACAAAGACTCAAAGACCATTTTTTTCACATCTTTATGCAAGACCGTGTTTCCATGCTTGTTCAGTCTTGTCTAATTGTTGTGCTTGAAATCTATTGGTATTCTCATGAAAAAGGTCATATGGGAAAGCCTTGGGAATTTTTCACCCAGTTGTGTCAGATTGTGATGACAGACCCAAAGGGAATTGAGAAAACATGTCTGCATTGGCTTTTGTCAAAGGTCATGTTTCAATTGTATAAAGCAGTAAGTGTCTATGTTATTGTCATTGATTCTTAAGCTTAGAGGTGTCTATATGGTGCTTTAGACCAGACTACATCAGATTTTTAGATGCTTTTCACTGAATTAAAACACAACTGCTTTGGTTGGCACCTCAGGAAGCTCTCAGATTTCCTGTTTAAATGCAAGAAACCAAAAAATAACCTTCATGACAAATGACAACATGCCCAGAAGCACACTCTAATCCACCCAGACATCTTGGGTTTACTTTCTCTGCACACAGTCAGGAAGGCTAACTGATTTTCACTTCTGACAAAAACAAACCGGCTCAACACGCATCCATGCCAAGGCACATATTCCAAACAGTCATTATGGGGCCCATGGTTTCCATGTCAGGCTTCAGTGGGCTTTTGTCTATATGGCTTTTGTGAGCCACCCTGCAACTGTTAATGAGCCTTTCAGGTTTATGACATTGACTGTATATTTCCTTGGCTGTATATTTGACTTTATCACAGAATTGCCCCACTAGCTAAACAATGACAAATGAAAATCTAATATCACCCAGTGCTCTTGGAGTTTTTACTATGGTGTTGATCTTGTAGTTCTGTCAATTGTCACAGACTCTGGTACAAAAGAAAAAAAAAGAAAAAAGTTATTGTTTGTTGTTTTTGACCCATGTTGTCTTGTATTCTAATAAGGTTGTCATGACAACAAATTGATTTCTCAATTCCAAATTTTATACTACAACAAAAAATACTAGGGTAGTTTTAAAATTCAAATAATATAAAATTCAACATTTCTAAAAGTCAAGTCAGGAATCAGAAGTAAAATTGGAACAAATAAACAAATTACAAGCTATAGCACAAGAAAATACAGTCAAAGAGTGAAATTTTTTTTTTTTTTTTTTTATGTTTGGTGAACATGGACTGTTGACACTTAAAGGCCTGATTCACACACTAAATACACATACCTCTGCACACTGTTTACGTTTACTTAAGACATAATTGCTTGTGTTTACAAGGATACTGGCCAAGACAAGCATTTTAAAGGATTAGTTCACTTCCAGAATAAAAATTTCCTCATAATTTACTTATGTCCTCATAATTCCCATGTCATCCAAGATGTTTATGTCTTTCTTTCTTCATTTGAAAGAAATTAAGGTTTTTTTTTAAGAAAACATTCCAGCATTTTTTCCATATAGTGGACTTCAGTGGGTTGAAGGTCCACGCTGCAGATTCAATGCAGCTTCAAAGGGCTCTACGTGAATATTGCCGAGAAGTAATGGACTTAACTAGTGAAAAAAACAGTCATTTTCTAGAACTTATTTACTTTTTAACCACAAATGCTCGTCTTGCATTAGCACTACAAAGTGCATGTGAAACTTTATGCATTAAGCAATCACATTGGAAAGTTCACGTTTGGTTAGTTCTTTGTCCGCGTACTTTAGGAAGGTGGAGTAGGACAAAAAAGTCTATTTTATGCTCCAACTTCAAAACAATGGGTCAGTGCTTCCACCTACATCATATGTGATCTTTCCAACATATATTTCTTGTGCTTGAATAGTGTAAATTGCTTTAATATTTAAATTGATAAGACTTTTAACACATGCAAATACTAAACTTATTGTTAACACCTGATCTTTATTTATTTATATATATAAAGGTTTCTTGCTTCAATAATTTATGGATTCTTCTGAAATGTTTTAAATAGCAATCACAATAATATTTAAACATGGGTGAATTGTGCAGATATTTTAATATCTTTACAGTGATTCCAAGCTTGTTTAGTCTTGTTTGTCTAATTATTTCGCTTAACACAGTCAGAATTTACATTTACATAATAGTTTTTGCCCTCTCTCTGGCCTGTAGAATGAAACGGGCTGTTTTTACTATAGTACTTTTAAGATTCTGTTTGCAAATGACCTCTGTTTTCATTGGGCAGCCTTTTGTAAATGTGAAAAGCTCTGTTAAGTTGCATAAAGAATAAGTGCGGATGTGGTTTTATGATTTATTCCATCTCTAATCTGTTTTTAATAAGCGGTAAAAAGAATCATTTTTAAGAAATTTACAAAATTTCTTCAGTTTATATTATTTAGCACAGCAATATGTAACTGCTGCATACTTGTCAACCATGAGACATTTCCATATTCATTGAGTAAAAATGTGGAGTTACACTTGACGTAATCTTTTTTAAATGTTTTTATTTTTTTAATAATACATTAAATTAAAATTTCTATTTCATGTTGACTTTAATGAGGAGCTTCTCTCTTAACTCCCATCTCTTAACTCATTTGTCCATTTAATAACAGGTCATTAAACCCTTTTGAGAAGTTACAGTATGACATGGCGAGACCCTCTTCCAATGGCCAATCTCTCCATCTCTTCCGATGGTTTTGTATGCTCAAAGGAAGCCTTGTGACCGCGTGAATGAAACCATGTTGCCGCTCATTTAATCATTTACATAAAATGTGCATGGGGGTCAAACCTGATCTGTTTTTAAGTGGTGTTATGTAGTTACAGACTATATCCAGGAGGGGTGAGGAGGGAGGAGAGGAAGATAAAGCGGCCTCATTTCATGATCAATTATTAATACCATATAATCATTCTATTTTCTGGCTACAACTGAGGCAGTATAAAACTCATCAGAAAAGCTTCAACCAGGAAGACGTTGATGTAAACCACTGAACAAAATCATGCACTACATGTTCATTGTGTGACAAAATACCATTTTATGACATCAAACTATATGACACAATAAAATATAGTGGTACCCAAAAATTCACAATTAAAAATGAGTGTAGTGCAATATTTAAAACAAAATCACATTTATTTTAAATAAATATAGCCCAAACACACTTTTAAATTTGTAACTTTGTTAAGGTTTAAAAATTAATAAATTATAAAAACAAAAACAAACAAAAAAAAAAAAAAAAATATATATATATATATATATAATACACACACATAAAAGTGAGAGGGAAAATAATAACATAAAAGAATAATTATTATTTATTAAAATACATTATTATTTTAAAAACTGAAAAATTTTAATTTACTCACACTGATATTAGTCAGAAAATGCAGCCTGTGTTCTATAATACAGTAAACTATTATGTAGCTCTACATTTGTTTTTGCTTACATTCAGATGTAATGCTACAGTGCAACATTTCCAGTGATTAATATCCCAAATTTAAGTTAAATATGGCCACATTAGCGTTGAAATACAGCAAACAACTTGTTTTGTGGTGCTTTTTGTCATCTGATAGCCCCAATTCACTTACTTGTAGTTAGGAAAAACGCTGCATAGTTTGAGAAGTTGGAGAAAAAAAAAAGAATATAGAATAACATTCAGATTGGTAAATGAGAATCTATTTGCCAAGCAAGCATTAGTTAAGATTCTTGGAGACACCAGCGTCTTATTCTAGGCATCAGTATCAAAAACACAATGTATGCTGGTGGCCACCATTCATTTTCAACAGTAATGCTGAGGACAAATAATTCTCTGAAGAGATCTCATCTTCTCTAATTAAAACAAGCATATATCAACAGCAGTAAAGCTGATTGTTATCTGCAGTACAGCTTTGCGCTTTTTGCCAGCAGCGTTATGAAGTAGCTGTAAGCTCTCCATGTATTTATGCAGCATTGCTATCAATACCAGCCTCCTACACACTGCCTCTATATCGCTGCAGGTCCTCACACTCCCAATTGCCTCTGTGTAAATCCTACTGTCTTTTTGCATATACCTGAGCAGCAAATGCAAATCTCAGCCAGTGGCCACTGCCTTCCCACTCTGTTCACTTCAGTGCATTCTCTCTTCATAATCACACTCATTTCAACCACTCTATCAGGTATGTGTGTTTCACCGGCTATGTTAATGCAAGGATTAATTAATTGCATGTTAGGCTATACTTGCTCATATTGACAGAGCTCTATATATCAATCAGTACAATTAATCTGTCAACATTTGGTCATTTTTAGTTGATTGACTGGTAATCATGTCTGTTTGGCTTTAATTTGGATTTTGAGAAATGTAAAAAAAAAAAAAAAATATTATAGTGTAAAATAAGTGGGCATTTAAGTTCAGCGATGTTTGTGTAAATCTCAGTCATTTCAAATTAGGCTACATAAATTAAGCATTTTATGTGTACTGTGTATCTACATCATGTTGACCACTGGCCACTCAATCTCTAGATTTTAGCCGATGATACATTTAAATTATTATTATTATTATTATCTATTTTTTTATTTTAGAAATTAAATTTTTCATTAAATTAAAGTAAATTAAATAAATATTTATGCAAATAATAAAACTTCAGCACACTGAGCATATTCTCAATGCATACTGCTCATTTACTTCTTAGTTCTCAATCATTTCTGCATATTGTTCAGCCTGTGTACTTTAAGAAAATATGAGTACATTTCAGTGTTTGATTTATAGACATTTTTGTTTATCTCAAACTTATCTCTAAAAACCTCAAGCAAATCTGCCCTTCTAGATATCAGTATCTGGCGTTGCCCTCTAATCAGTATGCAATTACTGTGCATTATTTTTGAATTTGGCTTAAAAGGAACAGCTTTACCAACCTAGGGGTGTGCCTTTAATATTTTTAGGATGTTGTCGATGATATTGTCCATTTCGTTGTGGGCAACTAATGGTTTTGTCTCTTCAGTTTCCTTTCCAAAGCGAGAAGAAGAAAGGAAAGTGCTATTGATTTTTATCGTATTCATCGATTGTCTCAAATGATATTTACTCATTTGTGTGTGTGTGTGTGTGTGTGTGTGTGCATTCTTAACTCCACCTTTTCAAAGCCCTTAGTCACTGTGTTTCATGTTGCTGTATTTCCACAGAGAAAGACTACAACAGCCTTTGTGAGAGGCAGCCAATCGGACGTTTGCTATTCCGGCAGTTCTGCGACACCAGACCGGAGTTGAGGCGCTGTGTCAAATTTTTGGATGCTGTGGTGAGAAGCAGACCACTAAAGACAAAACATTTTTGTTTCTTTTCTTTACAAACAATCCGCCTTGGATACAGTGAAGCTAGCAAGTTGAGGGTAGTTCTAAAGCAATTTCCAAATGTGTTACCCTGTTAGGTCAATGTGGTGCTTATGTAGACTGATGAAGGATTTTAAAACTTAGATTTAAAAAGTTATTAACTGAATAGAACAGCTCTAGCTTTGGAAATGGCCTTTGAATGCCATTTACACAAAGGGCGATAACTAACTTTAATAATCATTTTTATTTCATGAGAATAGGGAAGTCCACACTACAGATATAGTGATAAGGACACAGAGGAACAATATTATTGGAGTCACTTTTAGAACATTTCATTTTTTTCCAGCTGATGAATGATTAAAAACATTAACAGTCACTTGAGTCCACCTGAAATGAAAGAGATTGTTCATTTAAAGCAACAGATGCCATGACTGAATCTGTAAGTGTGGGCGCTAACAAAAATATTGTTGCAGATATTTATAGGCTAGTAAAATTGAAAGTTGACCAGCAGAATTCATAACCAAATATCACAGAAAACCAAATGTCAGAGTTTAAATAAGGCACAAAAAATGCATACATAGTCAAAATTATAAGGTATAGCGCTGACCCAATGAAGAAAGTGAAAACGTGCAAAATAAGCTATTTAATTTCGTCATGCGCTGCAAATTACATATTTGCTTTACATGTATTATTTCACTCTAAATCTGTGGTTCTTAACTGGTAGTCCATTAAATTAAATTAAATTTAAAATCAAATTCAAATTCAAATATTACGTAAAACTAAGAGCTTTCAGGGCATAAAATGCATGTACTGTGCAACAAGCTGTAAAATGCAGGATGTAAGCAAATACACTGACCTAATACAGAAAGTGAACTTTCAGTCCTTTATTACTATTATGCCTTGTAATAGAGTTCCTCCTGCTTGCATGTATGTACTGTAGAGCATTTCAGTTCCAACAAATATGAGCTTCCTTTTCTGTTATGTAGACATTGGTGACTCATAAAGATTTTGAACAGAGCAAATTTTTTTTTTTAATCAAATCAATCATACAGACATTTATAAACAAGACAAAATTAAAGTATTGCCTGCCTCTATTTGTTTTTCTGCCTTCACCGTTTTTTTAGAAGTTGACCTTGAGTGAATACCCACTAGCAAGTCTAACTAATAAGAAATGTCTGAATTTCTCTTCTACACCCATAACTTAAAAGCTTGCCATTGGTGGTAAAATCAGATTCAAACAAAAAAGCATTTTAAGGCAAAATTTTGACGTGACATGCCATTTCAGATATGAAATGCAGACTACCGCTTACTCTGTTTCTGCAAGCTAGAACATAAACATCACAATGTGCATGTCGCCTTTCACATACATGTGCACGCCCACGTGAAAAAAACATGCTGGTATTTGCTCCATTTTTTGACGTTGCATGTTCAGTTGAGAAACCACTGAACCACTACTTTTTGAAGTTTTATAAATAAATGTGAATATAAAACCAGTTTGTGCACCCATTCTGAAGCAGATATGAGCAGTGTTGTGGGTGGTTGCCAGCACATTGCTGTGTGATTGCTACAGTGGTTGCTTGCCGGGCCAAGTCAAAATCTGGTCCCGACCACAGTCAGTTGCATGTTTGGAAATGATCAAGGCAAGTAATTGATTGGTATGCATTTTAGTCAGGTGGTAAAGCCTTCAGCGATGCTGATCAGAAAATAAGGCTTTGTAGAAATGTCCCCTCATATAGGTTATGTAACGTTTGTGATAATGTACTGAAAAATGTAGTTTTGCTTGTGATTTCATTTCATATTGCTTTTGTTGCTTTTGATTGGACATTGTATTCTTCAGAACATTAAGAAGTTATAAAATTATGTTGAAATCAACTAAATGGTTTGAAATCCAGTCATCCGTACAGCTTCGTCATGATTTTGAATTGACTGTTAAATGTGCGATATGGTTTTTTTTGTTTTGTTTTGTTTGTTTTTTGTTTTGCGTTTTGCTTCATATTTTGTTTTTATGTGTGTTTTGTATTGTGTTTTGCTTTGTTTTGTTTTATAAGTTTATAAATAATGAAGAATGTAGATATGACAAATATAACTGCTAATTATGCTCCATCATTTCAGGCGGAGTATGAAGTAACGCCAGATGAGAAAAGGAAGGAGTGTGGACAGGAGCTCCTAGACAAGTACCTCAACCTGAAGGTATATCATAATTTAAATTAAGTTGTTGTTTTTTTGTTGTTTGTTTTATTCATAGCATAATTCATAAGCTTGTAAGCATTTATTTGTGTTTAAAGGATATTTTCATGTTCTAATTCTTCCATTTGCAGTCAGAGGACTATGTCCCTGAGGTAACAGAGGAGATGGTGACTAAGTGTGCAGAACGCTTGCAACAGGAGGCATGTAAAGAGCTCTTCATGGAGTGCACCAAGTGAGTCTTTTAGACAGGAAACTCTTATTATCCCATTAGATGGCACTAGTAGATACTCCTACACTGTCACTGTCTGATAAACACATGGCATCAGAGCAACATTTTTCTGAGTAAAACAAAATTTTGCATTCTCATGCAAATCAGTTAATGAAATCAGGATATGAGAGTCATATTTTTTTCACTGTGTAGTAACACTTTATCTCAATATTTTCTTTCTTGTAGACTGATCCATGACTTCCTGAGCATGGCCCCCTTCGCAGACTACCTCGATAGTATGTACTACAGTCGCTTCTTGCAGTGGAAATGGCTTGAGAGGTATAAACAGCACCTGAATGCATTTTGAACTTTTTGGTACAAACTCAGTGATTTTCAGTAGTTATGAACTCTCAAATCCATATTAAATGACAGAAATTATATGTAGCTAGCTAAGAAGTTTTTCTTCATCACCAAGTAGAGTCTAATTATTCCTTTGGGTGCCATGATTTATTTATGAAGCTAAGCTGATACAAACCAGATGTGAACTCTGAACTTGCTATTTATTTACTTTTAGTCATAAAAATGTCCTCTGACTGAAAGTCAAAGCTGGGCCTGGACAATTCCCATCCAGACCTTTTACAGAGAAGAATATGATATGCCGGAACAAATACTTTCACTCTCATGTACACATTAAGAGGCCTAGTACACTAACCATCTACTGAATACGTAAAAAAAGGGTCTTAATTAGATTAAAGCTATGCGTTTTAACATTGTGCGTCAGTGTCTCTTGAGATATTAGCTTCTTGTGAAGGCAACAGGAAGTTATTCTACTGTAAAAGCATGTTATTATTAAATAAGACAGGGTCATGTTTGTTCTTATGAAATGTAACTTTTGTTTATTATTCTCTTCCTCTCCTCGACAGACAGCCAATCACAAAAAACACATTCCGTCAGTATAGGGTTTTGGGAAAGGGAGGCTTTGGCGAGGTGAGTCTGAAATGATTAAGCATCGCTCTGTTTATGGCAGAAACATATTGAGGCGTTATTAGTTATTATCTGGAATGCCACTAAATCAAACGCTATCTGTCTACTCCAGGGTTCATAAGGCTAATATCCTATTTTTGCTATGCTATCAGACATAAATCCTTCAAATTATCATACACATTGCCATTCAATGTTGACTGAATGCAAGTCTCCAATTCTGATTTCCCTACCAGATAGCTAATCGCGTTGAGAGTCTTTTTATTACTCTCTGCTGCCCTGTGGAAGGTCCTTTTGGGGAACATATCATCATATGTCATATAAGTGGTTATTATGTATTAGTTTTGTTTCATATAGTTTTTATTTCATAAATTGTAGCATATGTTGTACTGTCATATATAAAAAAAAATATTACTAGAACTAATATTAATAGTTATGTAATTTTAATTGTATATGTGTATATATATATATATATATATATATATATATATATAAATAAATAAATATATTTGAATATATGTATTTTAGGGTGGAATGTGGCCAAAATGTGCAATTTGCCCTTTTAAGGCAAGATAATGAATCCCAACAAATCCAAAAACAATTACCAAACTGATAAAAAAATTCCCTCTATCCCTCAAAAAAGGAATATATCTCTTTGTATACTTTGTATACAGCCTCATCACATTTATATGACAACTAACATACAATTCTATTTTTATGTATGAAAGTTAGAAATAAATGCCCCTCCTCCTCCTCAATTCTCCAAAAGTGCTTTTTTTATTATATTTATTTATCTTTTGCACCCAAGGTCTGTGCATGCCAGGTGCGGGCCACAGGGAAGATGTACGCCTGCAAAAAGCTTGAGAAGAAACGCATCAAAAAGAGGAAAGGCGAGTCCATGGCACTGAATGAGAAGCAGATTCTGGAGAAAGTCAACAGTCGGTTTGTTGTAAGCATTTGAAGTACTTATTATACTCAGTCTTGTGCGTGTTTTGTTGGAGAGTCACCTTATCTTTTTATCTCTTCCGCACTTATGTTTTCTACAACTAAACGTGAAGTCGCTGTAGTTCTTACTTCTGTTTATTAGCTCTCAGAGGCCCTGCTTTTGTCATTTCCTGTGAGATCACAACTGAGTTCTCATTCTGGTTCTTTAGAATTTAGACCAATTAAAGGCATAGTTCACCCAAAAATGAAAATTCTGTTATTAATTACTCATGTTGTTCCAACCCTTTGTTCATCTTTGAAAACAAATTAAGAATTATTTTTTTTTTTTTACATTTCCTGAGAGCTCTCTGATCCTCGACAGACATCAAAGGATCCTAAGGCTCAGAAACGTAGCAAGGACATTGATAAAATAATCCATGTGACATCAGTGATACATCCGTAATTTTATGATGCTGTGAGAATACTTTTTGTGCACAATGAAAAAAAAAAAAAAAATACTTAATAAAGTATTTATTTTTTAATAATTTATTTTTTATTTATTAATAAAGTATTTATTATACTTAATAAATACTTAATCCTGTATTTGACTGGAAGCCATTGGAGGGATCTCCACATAGGAGATCCCTCCAATGGCTTCCAGGCAAATACAGGATTCAGTACAAGTTACTGTTATTTGTTTTTAAAGGTTTAAATGGTCTTGCACTGAGACATGAGGGTGAGTAATTAATAACAGAATTTTCATTTTTGGGTGAACTATCCCTTTAAGGCATGCAGAACTGGGCCTGTATTCAAAAACACTAGTAAGAATTGACTATAAAAAAAGTGTAAAGTGAAGTGTAAAAAAAATTCTTAGCTCAAAGCGTGCTTAAAAGTTGGTTATCAAGCATCTCAGTCATACTTCAAATGAAGTGTAGGACTAAATCTTAAGTGCCAGTCTTAGAGCTGATTCACGACACTTTGCTGTGCCACAAACAGGATTTTGGATGACGACATAAGCATTACCCAAACGCTGAATAGATTTCCTTATTTAAGAATATTCACAGATAAATTAATATTAAATGGTTCAATTCCTAATAGGAGTTTATATAACACAAATTTTACAATAAATACTTTTCAAGAGAATATATTATGGCCCTGGGCCCATATTCACAAAACATCTCAAGGCAAAAAGTAGCTCCTAACTTGTCAATTTAGGAGAAAGTCCTAAAAAAAGTTGGAGTGTCAGTCTAAATTTAGGGCTCCTAAATTTTTGCTCTAAGAGTATTTCACAAAGCGTTTTGGCGCTAAAACTAGCTCCTAAATTTGTGAAATGTTAGGAGCAGTGGAGTCCTAACCCTAACCCTAAGTCACAGCTATCTTAAAATGACTGCAATCTGCTTCAGAATATAAATATTTTAGATACATTTGACAATAATGAGCCTTTAAAAAGGTATCACCTTTAGGGTTCGGAGGTTATCCCAACTCCAAATTTTCCTTTGATTATATCCTTTTCATTAACCAGTCAGGCAAGAAGTAACAGCCGTTCTTGTGTCCAGTTCACTTTTCTTTTACATTTGCATGTCTTAATATCAGCCATGATTATTCTACTCTTATTAAAAGCCTGTTTATATGCATATGCACTTTTTTTTTTCTTAAACGAGAAGCATACAGGCTGACCATTACCTGAACATATTCATATATACAGTACAGGCCAAAAGTTTGGACACACCTTCTCATTCAATGTGTTTTCTTTATTTTCATGACCATTTA
>JAUMHE010000077.1:8737436-8767112 GCA_032359235.1 Enteromius mattozi
TGGCGTGTTTATATACACGCAGAGTTGATTTGCCATCTCGAAGCGAGATTCCTATTCGTCGGTCACCGACGTGACGTTCTTCAGGGAACGAGGGTTACAATACGTAACCGAGACGTTTCTTATCTTTACATAAGATAAAGAAAATGGATGAATTTAAGTAATGACAGATCTTTTCATCCATTTGTAAAGTAAATCTAAATACAAAATTGCAGTTAATCGTAAGAATTTAAGAATTGTAAAGTTTAACAGACTAAAGTATTAGAGAAGCCCAGCATACGTCACCAGAGAAAAGTCTGTTGCTTTATCGGAAGATCAGCATATGGCAATGTGATGTAAAATTACCAGCTCAAAGATTTAAAAAACTTAAACGGTAAAACTGTATTCTTAGTTGTTCATAGTTTCAAGATATTAGAATGTGAGGTAAATGTATATCTAACTTAACATTATAAATTACTTTTAATACAATTAAGAGGGATAGGGACATTGTCATTTTAATTAGAATTTGTTGTTATTTAAATACATTTTTTATTTACTATTATGTTGCTTATTTACTTATAGATTTAATTATTTTGAATTTACTTTTATTTATACAGTGGATACAAAAAGTCTCCACACCCCTGTTCAAATGGCAGGTTTCTCTGATGTAAAACAAAATGAGAACAAGATAAATCATTTCAAAACATTTTTCACCTTTATTTTAAAATGTACAACTGAAATAAAAAACTGAAATCTTTTATGAATGGTGGAGTAAAAATAAAGAAAAAATGTGGTTGTATAAGTGTGCACACACTCTTATAACTGGAGATATGATTGTGTTCAGAATTGAGCAATCACATTCTAACTCGTGTTAAATAGGAGTCACATCTTACAGCAAAAGCCATGGTCTGCAGAGAGCTTCCAAAGCACCAGAGTGATCTTAATGTTAGAAGGTATCAGTCAGGAGAAGAGTACAAAAGAATTTCCAAGGCATTGAATATACCATGGAACACAATTAAAACATCATCAAGTGGAGGAAATATGGCGCAACAGTCTTATTACCATACAGTGGATGTCCCTTCAAAATTGCTGAAAAGATGGGATGAAAACTGCTTAGGGAGGCTGTCAAGAGGCCTCCAGCAACATTAAAGGAGCTGCGGGAATTTCTGGAATGTACTGACTGTGTAGTACATGTAACAACAATCTCCCATATTCATCATATGTCTGGGCTTTGGGGTAGCGTGACATGAAAATAATCTCGTCAGTTAAATTTTGCAAAAACACAATTTAAGTCTCCCAAAAGCATATGAGAAAATGTGTTATGGTGTAATGACACCAAGGTTGAACTTTTTGGTCATAAATCCAAAAAGTATGTTTGGTGCAAAATCAACATTGCACATCACCAAAAAATCACCATACCATGGTGTGGCACGGTGGTGGCAGCATCATACTTTGGGGCTGTTTTTCTTCAGCTGGAACTGGGGCCTTGTCAAGGTGGAGGGAATTATGAATAATTCTAAATACCAGTTAATATTGGCACAAAACCTTCAAGCTTCTGCTAGAGAGCTAAACATGAAGACGAACTTTATCTTTCAGCAGGACAACAACCCAAAGCACACATCCAAATCTACAAAAGAATGGCTTTACCAGAAGAAAATAAAATTTTTGGAAAGGCTCGACCAGAGCCCAGACCTGAGTCTAATGGAAATATAATATTGCCAATTCAAGATGTGTAATGCTGATAGACTTCTACCCAAAAAGACTGAGTGCTGTAATACAATCAAAAGGTGCTTCAACAAAGTATTAATTTATTAGCACTTATGCAACCACATTATTTTAGTTCTTTAATTTTACTTCTCCCCACCTAAAAGATTTCAGTTTGTTTTCACAGGTCTCACAGGTTATAGTTTACATTTAAATATGGAAAAAAACTATTTATCTTTTTCTTTTCTTTTTTTTACATCATAGAAACCTGGCATTTTAACAGTGGTGGATAGATTTTTTTATATCCACTGTATATTTCTGATTTTGAGTTTGTTGGGGTTTTTTTTAGTTATTATTTTTATATCTAAATAGCTGTCATTTATTTTTTATTTTAGTTTTAGTTGTATTTCAGTAATCCAAGTTTAAATTTCGTTTTTCATGTAATGTTTTTTGGGGGGGGGGTTTCAACATTGTTTTTAATCGTTTTGATCTTGGTTTACAATCAAAGCAGTGGACAGAATTCATAAAAATGAAAAAGTTTTAAAAAAGTCTCCCTATATTTGTTTGACTTTAATTCTGAATGTGTTATTTCATTGATCCATACAGATGATAGAGACGGAGTGCTTTAAAGAACTTAACATCTTGAATTTGGATGGCACTGTGCCCCCTGACCTGGACTGGAGAGGTCAACCCTCACCCCCACCCAAACAGGGCTTATTGCAAAGACTCTTCGGCCGGCAGGTGAGATTTCCTCACAGCCTTCTATTATTTATATGCAGTGTTTTTTCTCCAAGGCATTATTCTATGTTCCATTAGTAAATGAGGTTGTCAGCATCTGGTTGAACAGCTCAGCCAAAGTGTATCTGAAACTTTTTGTATCCTATTTTATACTGAAATCGTATATGGCTCTGCAGGCGATTCTTGTAATGAAATAAAATTGATGTGCAGGTTTTCTTCCCCCTTTTCCTGCTGTATAAATAGGCCTAATCCCAATTCTATTTTATACCCCTTCACCTACCCCTACCCCTATGCCATCCACTTCACCTTGTCCCTTAAAAAATAGTGTCAAAGGCAAGGGATGAAAATATTAGAGCATTAGAGCCTTTAATTACCATTCTATATTAATGCACTGTTTTTACTGACACACACTTATTCACGCAGCTTGCACATTCAAGAGCAAATAAACTTATCAACACTGCCCCGTGACTTTTATTAATAATATAGTTTAAATACTGAATCGCTACATTATATTTTGCAGCAATGAGAGGATTAAATCGCTGTTTTTGCAGTAAACTCACTCAGAGAAACGCACAGACACTTTCAGTACGTGCAACTTTCATCTCTCTCTCAAACTGAGCATATTTGATAAAAGGGTTTAGTGATTTCTAATTATTGTGGGAACTAGCCCCCCTCAATATCTGTGGTGGTTATCACCCTGAGCATACGTGAAAATGTTTATTTTCAAAATCCGATTATTTTGTGGGGTTTTTTTTCATTTTCATTTACATGTTTTTTATTACGTTATCTTGTTTTTATTGTGTTTTGTGTTAGTTAGTTGTTTTTATTTATTTTTTTAACCCAATCAAAATAACCCAACTGCAATTTGATTGAGATTAATTGGAAAGAAAATATGAAACATGGTTTTTGAGAATTGTTAAAAACAGGTGTTTTTTTTTTTTCAATTGAACTCTTCATATGTTGTGACACAGTCAAGCAGTCAGTAATGATTTAATTTTAGCGAACTTTCTTTTTTTTTTTTTTGCAAAAGTTTTTTTGTAGTAAAATGACCATAAATATGAACACACAATTTAATTTACCATAAAACAAATTATTACTTTTCATTAAATCTTTCAATTAAATGGCAAAAATTATCTTGTTTGAAGGGTTTCTTGCCCTTCCTCCTACTCCTACACCTCCAATCACAAGAAAGAGTTGACAGGTTAGTTTAGGGTAAGGAGTAGAAATGGGATTAGGCCTTAGAGTATATTACACAAATCGTTTCATTTATCTGACTGATTACTAATGTATAACTTTTTCGAGTTTTAGAGTTTTTGCCTTGCTTCTCAGTTTTATTTGGACCTCTAGGCACTCTTTAATTAGAATGTAAATGTAATTTGTTTTACAGACAAAAAAGAATGCCTGTTATTGTGAAATGGTAGGAACATCATGTTTGACAAATGCTGTTTTGTTCCTGTGTTGAAATATTTCCTATCGAAACAGGAACATTCCTACAGGGCTGAACATTGAGGGCTTTGTGCTTTATTTATTTTTTTTTAAATAATAAATAAATAAATTTGAATTTAAGACACACTTACAAATCATTATTTGCTACTGTTAATGCTAGGCTGACTGTGTTTTCTAGAAAGAGAATGTGCATTTTCAAAAGTGTACATCTGCTAAATGTTTGAGTCAACTTTTATTAGCACACTAGCATGACCTCAAAGCTAAGAGACAACCTAAATTCTTTGATTCTTGATTCTTTTAATGCTATGTGAAAATGTCTGTTTGACTGTTCATTTGTCTATGCTGCCCCCGCAGGACTGCTGTGGAAATTGCAGCGACAGTGAGGAGGAGCCCACGCGGCTGTGAAGGCGTGGCCTGGATGTGGCTCCTCCCCTACACCACTGAGGATCTCATTTGTTTACAGTTTTTGCACATTTGTATTTTTAAGATAGCTCTATATAAACATTGGAATGTATATTTTCACTATATAGCCATGCAGTGTATCTTATTTAAAGTCAATGAAATGACAAGGACAAAATTAGTGTCCCAATTAGTGTGACGTATAGAAAGGACAGATCATTCAACACTGCTCAAGTCTCAAAACCGGTTGAACCAACCGATCCTGTACATCTCTTCAGTATGTTTTGCAGCCTCTTTGCGCTTTTTTTTGTTTTTTTGTTTTTTGTTGAACAATTTCACACACATGTACAGTATGCACTCTGAATATTTGTTTTAGATGCGGGGAGCAAAGGAAATTTGCTTTTGCAGATATTTTTATATTTATATTTTGAATTTTATTTTCTTATGGTAATCTCGACAATCAAATGACACCATTTGTATAAAACAGTGCTAAATGTGCATTAATGGATTTAAAAAAAAAATAATAATAAAAAAAGCAAAAACAGGAAGTAACTATAAAACAGAGGGACATTTAACATCTTAAATTCTCAACCAGAAGTTTCAAATATGTTAAGTTACTTAGCTAGAGGTACCTAGAAAACCAAATAGACGTGACTAAAGTGCATATATGTACAATAACAACTGCAGACAGTTGTACCATGTTGTAAATTTGTGACACTCATCTGTAAAGTCTTCAGCGCGTCTTCCTGCTAATTCTTCTCTAGATAATTAGGAAAAACATCCTGATTATAGTCCTGTGTGGCCCATTTGTTACAAAATTAGTTCATCATGATGCATTATTTTCCATTTACAATATATTTCACAACATGACTTGTAATAACATGACAGTAATTTGTCATTCCAGTTTGAAGATCGAAATACTTTAATTAAGGCCTGTTTTACACTACATGCGTAAGCAGAGCGTAAGCAGCGCATATATTTTCTTGGTGCTCATGTTAACAGATTTGAACATTCACACTGGACGCTGAGGTGATGCGGCAATGCGTTGCAGAGCAGAAGCAGCAGCAGCTCACACAGTATATTTGGCCAAAATATGCATGTTGACGTGAAAAATTTTACCATAAAATTATAAAAGTGATGTCATTAAATGACTTTCAGCACTGCCGGGAAAAAAAAAAAATCCTGAAAATGCAAGGCATGTGTAAATGATTAAAGGTACAGCTGAAAGGGTTAGTTCACCCAAAATTGTTATTAAGTCTGTCATTAATTACTCACCCTTGTGTTGTTCCAAACCCGTAAGACCTTCATTTATCTTCGGAACACAAATTAAAAATCCTGAGAGCTTTCTGACCCTCCATAGACAGCAAGGATATTGGTAAAACTGTCCATGTGACATCAGGGGTCCAACTGTAATTTTATGAAGCTACGAGAATATTTTTGTGTGCAAAGAAAACAATAAGAATGTAATCAGTGCTGTTTATGTTCAGCATGCGTGCGCTTTCTACTGAACCTAAAAAACACTAATTACATTGATTACATTTATGTATATATGCCAAAATGGCAAAATACGGTAACTCGAATATGATCGAGAAGAATTGCTAAATAAATTGTTATTATTTTCTTTGCACACAAAAAGTATTCTGGTAGATGCGTAAAATTACAGTTGAACCCTTGATTTCATGTGGACAGTTTTAACGATGTCCTTGATCGTGGTAATATCATTGCTCTCTGTGCAGGGTCAGAGAGCTCTCAGATTTAATCGAATATATCTTAATTTGTGTTTTGAAGATTAACGAAATTCTTACGTGTTTGGAACGACATGAGGTCAAGTAATGATTGACAGATTTTTCATTTTTGGATGAACTATCCCTTTAAGTTTAAGATTCATTTTACTATAAAATATATTTATATGGTAAGTGTGGGAAGGGAAAACTCTAGCATTACAGCCGAGTATGCTGCCCATTATAAATGAAAGCATGTGACAAGCGTGGCAGATAGTGGTCAGAGGAGTCTACAGACAGACAAAACTAGGATGACACTTGTTTTATCCATTGTTCTTTTTTTTCTTTTTTTTTTACAGTAGTATACAAGCCACATTTCAGATGATAGAGTGAAAGCAAAATGAGCATGTGCTGTTTCCGCTCTTCATATGCATAGTTTAGCACTGCTATTGCTCTGCTTATGCATCCAGTGTGAAACAGACGTAATACTCAACTGATGCTCTGCACACCATCATCAGTTAACAGTTCAATGTGCTAATAGACATTAGAAATGTTATTTAATGTTTTAAAAGTAGACATGCGAAATTTTAATGGGCTGCGCATAATTTAAATGCTGCTTTTTTTATATGTAGGTCAAACTAAAATTAATTTGCCAAAAAATGAATGTTTTGTTTTGTGTTATGTATCCCCTATAATCAAAATAAGCTCTTTACATTTTCAGTTGCTCGGAAACATGATGTCTTGGGAACTCAGTTGTAAATTTGATCTTGATTGATGCACTTAAGACCAAACCAGTTAAATTTTTGTCCTCCATCTTCGTAGAAGGTGCCTTTTTGAAGTATTAAGGTACTCATCATTAGGTATTTTTATTCAAATGTCATATTTTTGAGTTAGCTTAGCAGTTTGTGCACACACTTTCTGTTTTCTTTGCTGTTGTTTTACCTCAAATATTACTGTGCCCTGTGGATGTTAACCTTTTTTGTTTCAAAACAAAACTTGTGAATTCTTATGTTGGACATCGTAGTAAATTGCAAAAGCTTTGGGACTTTGTATTGAAGCCTAGCTGAACGCGAAACATCGATGACCTGCCAACTCAAGGGTCTGTAAAACAGGAAGTCCATGGAAACACCATCAGCTAATGATATGGTGGCTCCTTGACTGTCGACACATTTCTCATCCATCTGCAGTTTACATTAATTCTCTTGGACAAACTCAAATACATTCCAGTGTCTACCGCACTGTACAGTTGTAAATTTGATTTAGTTTTTTGTTTTTACTTTTTGTTTATTTAGCAATAATGGATTTTATAAGTATAACTACTATATAAATGTGTATAAATTGATAACATTTTGAATCTAGAGTGAGACGGAACTTAGTTTGACTCAATGTTTTCCTGAGCCAGGCTTTTAACACTGTTAAGTGATTATTTCTGTCACAGTTGTACATTGTTTGATTCTTTTGTGCAATGCACTGATATTTTTTGTTTGCGAATTTATAACTGTGTATGTACAGTATGTGTGCCTAAATGCTGTATGTCTGAGTGTATGTGTGCTTTTACCTGCACTGCATGTGCCCATGTTTTTTTACCATAACCACTAGTGAATGCCTTTTTTTTTTTTTTTTTTCTTCTTCTTTTTTTTGCCCTAAATCAGTGAAATGTTACGTTCTAGAGGAGCTTTCAGTGTTTGTTTCTTTTATAAGAATAAAGATTGAGAACTTCAGGCTCACTGATAATAATGTTATCTATTAGTAATGCCAGTCATTTCAATATCATAGATTTCATGTTTACCTCAAGGCAGTGGTGAAGCTAAACTCAATTTCTTACAAAACAAGACTTGTACTGAGAATTAGACATGCCAGTGCTTTAGAGGTCTGTGTCAAAACGAAAATGGCAAACTTCCAGCCATCTTTGTCAGTGTTATTAATTCATTTCAGTTGTCAACAATAAAAACAGACCCTGTGATATGAACACTGTCATATTAGTATTTCTGTTGTTGTTGTTTTTTTTTTTAAAAAAAAAAGTATAACCACATGAGATTATTCCTACATCTTATAAGCCTCAAAGTGTATGGTGTCAATTTAAACATCATGTTTCATTAACAAACAACATGCCATTGAGGGCTATATGATCTTTTTTATGTAACTGTGTATAATGTGCTAATATGAGTAAAGAATGGGATAACTGGAGAATCTGGCCATTCTTATTTCAAAAGGAGGTTTAATTTGTCAGTGTGCCATTGTTATGTTCACTTAATATTGAGTTGTTTTGCTGATAGTGACTTAATTGTAATTTTGTAAAAACAGATTTTAACATATCTGTATTATTTTCTCTCTTTTTGCATAATATGTATGTGGAAGTCCATAGCCCTTTCATTTATGGCCAGAAGAATGTTTTGTTGCAATGAAAACTTGTCTTGTACCTATTTATCTCTGTTCTTGAAGCCTTATTTGTATGTGATTTAAAAAAGAAAAATGGATTGCACATTAAATACAAATTTTTTGCTGAATTCAATAGTTAATTCTCACTCAGGTTACTGCCATCGTTATGTATGTTTTTATTTGATTAATAATTATACACAGCCTTACTGATAAAGTAATGTTAAGTTTCGGGTTTATATTTGTCCATTTTAAAGTTGCATAAAAGACATGCCACTTGGAACGTTGCTTATAGACTTTGGTGTAAATTTGTGTTGATGATGATAATGACAGTGAAGGAGTTTGTTGAGTAAATGTTTGTTTGTTTGTTTGTTTTCTGTCAAAGCACTGATGCTCATTTTCCCTCTGTTTAGTTTCTGCTGTCTGTCTCTGGCCTGTGAAGCCTGTACATTGCGCATGGCCTCTCATGCAGGTCTTCTGTGTAACAAACAGAATTTTGTTTGTTTTTCTTTTTTTCTGCAGTAGTATTCAACTTAAATAAATTTTTATTTGGTTAGTTTTTGTGTAGTTGTTGAATTTAATTCATATTTGAATCCATATATGAACACTATAGCAATGCCCAAGCTGCTGTACCATTAACACAACTTTATTTTTCTGACATTAGCAAATTTATTCAGACAAAAATGTCCATTGTCTATTTTCAATAGTGTAGCGATGCATGAAGGACCACTCACAACAGAAGTGACTTTTAACGGCTATGCATGAGGACCCAATGAAATATCTCTCACGCCTGTTGAAGTGTTCAAAACTGCTTGCCACACTCAAATTTAAACTATATATTTTACAAAATGAAACATGAACAGCACCATAGTGTGGTCTTTATATGAGGTGTAAACTCATGGTCAAGAAAATGTAATTTTTTTTTTTTTTTTACAACCAATGTAATTTTATTTTGTTTATTAATGTTTTTACTTCAATACTTAAATTTTTACTTTATAAAAGATCCACATTTCTTATTTTCCTTTGTGGGGATAGCATGGATCATTTGGCATGGTTTAGTGTAAGATTTTTGTCTATCTTTTGCAAAATGCAGTTTTCAAAATAAAAAAAGAATTTCTTTTTTACCCGTAGATGGCTGCAGAGCTCCGGTACTGGCTATTTGCTATTTAATTAACTGAAAGATATCTTTTCACAAGTTTTTTTCAGTTGGAATAATATCTACATATTATGAAATCACAATTCTAACCATAAAATTACTTTTTGTCGAAGTTTAGCACTTTTTAGCACTCTTGTTCAGGTTTTAGTCCTAACCTTGCATCTCAGGAAACTGACTCTGTTTCTATGGCAAACCAGAGATTCTACTAGCAGCTGCAGTGAGATGACGATTTTATCAACTGATGACTGGATCTTTTATTTAGAAGACAAGACTTCTTCCGCCATGTTGTGCATTGCACCTTCTCTCTTTGATAGTAATATGTTTGCATCGACTTGGCAGATAAAAAGTTCATATCTAAAAGGTTCTGTTCTGACCTTTAAGTTCCAGTTCTGAACAGCATTCCAAGAGCACTGAGATTTTCACTGTTTATATCACTGTGCTGCCTGTGTTTGTGTGTTCAGAGACAGACTGTCAGTCTGGGTATTTTTCAGTGACAATATCTGCAGGTTACATCAATACACCAGAAGGGCTTGATGAGTGAGTCATTTCAATGAATCGTTCGGTGCTTGCATAATTCTGTTGTGACTTTGTTTGGAACTATTTTCTATGGTGGAGCAAAAACAGACAAAAATAACTCACAATGTTTAAGTTGCTAAATATTAGATAATTGTTTTTTAACGTTTTCAATAGGACCCACATAAATAGTTTTTTTGTTGGTGGTGGTCTGAACAAGCCGATCTCATGAAAGTGCGTGTCAATAGCACAATGTTTCGATTTGGCATACTCATTTATACTCAAAAATTTACGTGCATATGACTCGCAATGGGTAGGATTAGAGTTGTGGGCTTAATGCGTGTAATATGTAAGCTTGTCTTAAAGAACTGATCTGAATTTTGTTCAAATCTTTAAGTAGCCTATTAGTGATTTATGCTTTTGTCATATTTCAGTACCTTATGATGATTATCTTAAAGGTATAGTTCATCCATAAATTAACTTTATGTAATCATTTCTCACCCTTGTGTCATTCCAAACCTGTATGGCTTTTGTAGAACATAAAATAAGGTATTTTGGAAAATGTTACAAGTTTTTTGGGGGCATAAGTTAATGGTCACCATTTTTTTAACAACAAAAC
Organism: Enteromius mattozi; assembly: GCA_032359235.1. Taxonomy (NCBI): domain Eukaryota; kingdom Metazoa; phylum Chordata; class Actinopteri; order Cypriniformes; family Cyprinidae; genus Enteromius; species Enteromius mattozi. Next base: position 8,748,085 of record JAUMHE010000077.1, read on the forward strand.
AAAGAAACTCATTAAGGTTTAGAATTGTGAAGTGACTAAATGTTGACTGATTTTTCACTTTAGAAAACTATCCTAACTATCCCAGAGAATGAGAGTAATAGACAGACAGAACCAAACTGGACTCTAATGGGCCGCTACTGCATGCCACTCAAGTGTCTGATAGCAATGGTGTCTTTAAATTTTTGATACCCTTCTTTTTTTACATCAGATGGGCAGATAAACAGCAGATGGGCTTCATCTGATCACTCAATACCTTGATATCCAATCCTAATGAAAGGTAATGTCACTTTTATCATGCAGCACGCTAGTCTCAGTTCAACCTCATTACACACAGCTCAAATCGTGAGTGCCATTTTCTGTTAGACCATCTCCTGTTGGGCTGAGGCTGCTCGTGGCTGCAAACCATCCATGCACGTCCACGTTCCCTTGCACCTCGCTCTCCTCTCCACTCTTTCCCTCTGTTGCTGGGCAACGATCTTTAAGAGGGATTTAAAAGAAATAAATAATGCTGCAAATAGACTCCTCTGGATTTTTTAACATTTGGAGAAGAGTGAAACTGAGCCCATCACACACCGTCTGTGAGGTGTAGACATGGCATCTGGCTCAAGGGCCTTTAGCGAGAACACGGAGGGAGGGGGGATTGTAGACGATGAGAGGTTTGAAAAGCATTTCTGCTGTACTTAACCAAGGTTGTTCTAGTAAACATGAAGTACTGAGGCACAGCTATTACAAAAGTTGTGAACTACATGTTTAAGGCTCTGATAACTTTAGGAATGGATGTCTATGCCAATTAGAATTTTTCTCTGAAATCTTAGGCCACTTGGACTCCAAGAAGTAGCCATTTATAATGCCTGTTCCAAAAAATGTATTATAATCATCCACAATATCACTGTCCCCTGTGTAAAAAACAGCATATGCTGGGTAGTTATGTTTTGTTGCTGGTATGAACTGGTTTAAGCTGGTCTTTAGCAGCAATGGACCAGCATAAACCAGCTTAAACCAGCATCCCAGCTTCAAAACATACCTAACCAGCATATTCTGTTTTGTCAACAGGGTCTAGATCATTAAAATAAAATTTCCAGTTATTATTTTGTAGCAATGCTAGCTTTTTGTTGTGATAAATTCCTTGTGGTCCTCATTTGTAAATTGCTTTGGATATATGTGTCTGCTACATTAATTATGTGTACACAAATGCTAATATAGCAAGCTGATTGGCTAGCATTATGCCAGACAATAAGTAATAGGCTAATTATCTCACTGTGTGTTGAAATTTAAAATAAAAAAACAACAACTGAGTAGTAGTAGTAGTTGTTAAAGCGTTAGTTTACCCAAAAATGAAAATTCTGTCATTAATTATTCACCCTCGTGTCGTTCCAAAACCATAAGACCTTTGTTCATCTTCGGAAAACAAATTAAGATATTTTTGATGATATCATAGAGCCATCTGTCACGCCATAGACAGCAATACAACTGAAATGATCCCAGGTCCAAAAACATGGTAAAAACACCAGTAAAAAGTCCATGTGACAACAGTGGATCAACTACAGTTTGCGACGATAGGAGAATTTTTTTTTTTGCGCAAAGAAAACCAAAATAACATCATATACTCAACCATTCTTCTCATATGACTTACGTCTTCTGCCATTTTAGAGAACATTACTGCGTAAGCTTTTTTCTAGGCACAAGCAGTTGCAGATTACACTGATTACGTCAAATACGTTAAAGCTGTACGGTGCGTTCAGAATGGCAGAAGATGTAAGTCACGGGAGAAGAATAAATTATGTTATTTTTGTTTTATTTGCGCAAAAAAGCAATCTTGTAGCATCGCAAAAGTGAGGTTGCGCCACTGATGTCACATGGACTTTTTCCACTGATGTTTTTGCTACGTTTCTGAATCTGGGATCATTTCATTTGTATTGCTCTCTATGGAGGGACAGATGACTCTCTGATATCATCAAAAATATCTTCCTTTGTGTTCCGAAGATGAACAGAGGTTCATCTAGGAACAGGCAACTGTAATTTGAGGAACATAGCCTAATTGTCATATTTACCAGATTATGTGACGTAACTTGATGGGATAAATTTTATTTTAGGGTGAAGTAGTTGCATGTAACATGACGTGAACTAAAAAAAAATTAGCTGAATCCAAGTGCAAATATCATTTTTATTAACAAAACAGGTCCAGGAATAGAAAGAGCAAACCGGCAGTAATAACATTAAAGGGTTATTCCACCCCAAAATGAAAATCTTGTCATCAATCACTTACCCCATGTTGTTCCAAACCTGTAAAATCTTTCTTTTTAAGTTATTTTGGATGAAACGTGTCTCATTGCCAAGTAAAACTGCTAATGTCAAGGTCCAGATAATGAAAGACATCATCAGAATAGTCCATCTGCCATCAGTGGTATCACTGTAATGTTAAAAGCAACTTTTTGTACAAAAAGAAAACAAAAAGAAGAATTTGGCACCGTAGCATTACCGTAGTGCCATTTTGGAAAGTATCTGCTGGATGCAAATAGCGTATGCTCTTCTGTGTCAGCCGCAACACAAGGATATGCTGTTTTCGTTCAAATCAAAGTGTAAATAAATGTAGAAGACATATCCGTGTTGCACAGCTGACACAGAACAGCGTACACAGTTTGCGTCCAGTGGATATTCTCCAAAATAGAGCTACGGTGACGCTATGGTTCCAAATTGTTGAATAAAGTTGTTATTTTTATTTTCTTTCTTTCCAAAAAGTATTCTCATAGCTTCATAACATTACAGTTGAACTACTAATGGCAGATAGATAATTCTGATGATGTCTTTCATACTTTTCTGGACATCACCTTTAAATAAAGTGTAACCCTTGATGGGGAGTTTATTCGTGTCAGCTTTACCATATAATCCAAACTGTTTCATAACTTGATATTTCATTTAATATGATGATGTTCTTGGAAAAGATCCTTCCCAGGAGTGATGTTGTGATTAGTTTGTCCTTAAACGTGAGCAAAATTATAAAACATAAAAATCAGGCAAAACAAAAAGCACAAGAAACTTTGTTATGGCTTCATTAAACATGTTGTTCAATCTTTGTTCAAATACAATATGACTCTTGCTCTTAAAAAGACACACATTATGCAGTCCTGGGCTAGGTTCTTCATGACATGTGGATAAATGTATTTTAAATAGACAAGACATATTAAACACCACCTTTAATTAGAAACTGGGCGGTTTGTAGTCACTAGGGAATTATAGATTGTACTTGAAGAGTATTAGGGTATCCATCTGTAAGATGAAGCTGAAAGAAAGTGGGTCATCTAGAACAACAAAGACCCTAAACACAAGACTGCAGCTGAATGGCTGAAACAGAGGAAATCCTGTGTTTTGTAACACAATGTTAAAGTACTGTAAGCATGAACTAAAGCAAACAGTCAACAACTCAAGTATCTGCAAGCAATCTTGGATCGAGCAGGGTGTAAAAGTGCACTTTACTCTGAATGAAACAATCATACAGATTACACAAATACACAAACATTTTTACAACTACCAGTGTGTCCAAAACAGAACAGTAAAGTTGATTTGCCTTTAAAAAGACCCTCATATTTCCAGTGTATTTATGTACACTGTGGGGGTGGAAAAGGCATAGGGAAATGTACTGGTCGTTTTCTGCCATGTCCTGAAACACATTCAATGCAGAGAACCTTTCAATATACAGTAAAACCCCTGTAAAAAAGTTTTTGAATGCATTAAATTGATCAAAAGTGACATTAAAGACATCTATGTTAACAGATTTCTATTTCAAATAAAAGATGGCCTGAAAATTATTAACAAACTATAGGAAAGATCCTTTTTTACTCAGGTTACATTATAGGTCAAATTAATGAAGAACTAGAGAAAACAGTGTCAGACATTGGGAACTTTGTAAATTATAGACCAACATATAACCCATCTACTAATGGACAAAGCTTGAAACTCTCTACAATTCTTAATGATCATCAACAGGTTTTACTTGACAAGTTAATAATGTGCCCCTTTCTAAGAGAATGAAACCATCTCTCCTTAGGAATCAAGGTTAGGTCAGGCTGTCTAAATCATTGTGAAGTCATGTTCCTGTGATATGTGTGGCAGGCTTATTTTTCACTCTGATCTGAAGACTACGCTCATGCAAAATTTCTGTGAATATTGCTAAAGAAGAGAGAGAAAAACGCAAGCAGGCCTTTGTGACGAGGAAATTTTTGCTGTTACTCATTTGACAATGACTCTCGTTGTCTCAAGTGTGTGAGTCAGTGTGTCACTGATTGTATCTGTATTGTGAGGAAGGGTGAATTGTGTCACACTCTAAGTCTGCTGGCATGGGATCCGTCACACAGAACGTCTGTGGGTCAATTCCTGTCATTGAGGGCAAACCACACGAGGCAGAAAGAGGTCAGCCAATCAGAAAGAGTGACCTTTTGCCTCTTTTGAGATCACGGTGTCATTTTTTTTTTCTAAATCACTTACCCCATTCAGAATGAATGACATTGCCTGTCTCCTGTGGGATAATGCAGGAAAATGACTCAAACTTTAAGCCCTGGTGAGTAAATAGTATGTGGTAAATAGAACCTCTACCACTTTATTTCTCTCTCTTCTTTCTCTAAATCACATAATAATTAGAATAAATGTTTTATAAAGACCATTTTTAACAGATTTGCGAGTTTGAGTTTGGGTTGCGATTTTATTGTAGACCTGGCAACCCTAGTGTTGTATATTCTACAGCACTGACAACTGTAATTTAAAAGATTTAAAATAGTAATAAAAACTGTTTAGAAAGTTGCCTATATTAGAGGATTTTAAGTGGTGATGATATATATAATTCTGAAAGTAAATACAAAAGGTAAATATAAAAAGTACTATACTGTAAATTAATTAAAATTAAACATGTATATAATACATATATGTATATTTCTAATTTAATTAATATAAAATGTCATATTTGAAACACATGAATAGGAACTGGTACACTGGAACCTTAAATCATTTTCACTGCCTTATTTGTATTCAAACTTTAAGTGCTAGAGAGATGCAAAATCATTGGTGAGTAAATTTCCCTCTCCACCTTCTGTGAAGTGAGGTATTGATGTTCCCATATTCCCTATGCCATTTGCGGTGCCCTTCAAACTGAGTATATTTGCTTCCTTTAGACTGACATCTCACTTAAGATGCAGAATATCTTGTGAAGTCCACTTTGCAGGGCTCTTACAGTTAAATGGGACACACCTTGTGACTTGGCTACTAGTGCAATACTGAAATATTGCATCTTTAGCACAAGGAAGGCTCCTAAGGACAGAACAGAGATAAGCTGGTAAAGTGATAAAAATGTATAAGAGTAATTATTTAGTAATGAAAATGTTTCCATGTTTCTTCTCTCTAAAGAAAATGCTCATAGCTCAAGGTTGATGTCTCTAAACTGCTTTGCACAGAATGTATGTGATGCCTGAAAATAAAAAGCAAAACAAGACTCTCTGATGTCTTTTATTCGTCTACAGGGCCAGCAAGGAAAGAGGCTGTTGTTCAGAATAAAAACAAAGACCACTTCAAGGAGGTTTTGCCCAAGACTTTCAAACATGAACACAGGCATTGATGGTGTCCACAGCATACCAGAATTATTGAAATAAAGTGAGAAGTGTGTAGAGAGACTAGATCTAAAATTAAACACCGACATTGCTCTCAGGTAAATAACACAGCCAATCAAACAGCATTTTTGTGCATGGTACTAATAGAATGTCCATTGTCTGTCAGCGGGAATTTAGTGATTAAAATACTTAAGGAATAAAGGCTCCTGTTGCAATCAGTTCTCCAACCCTGGAGGCACCCCATCACTAATATCCAAACTATTTCTAATCAAACACACCCAAATAAACGTATTAGTTCATTAATAGAAACTCCAAACCCTGAAATGGATGTGTCAGTCAAAGGAGAATCCAAAATGTGTAGACTCCACTGCTGGGGCACCCCCGGGAACAGGATTAGAAAACATCGCTATACAAAATGTTTTGAGCATAATTCTATGTTTTTCAAAATGTTTTTAAGCTTATTCCCTCCTGTACGTAATGGTATTGAGCAAGCTCTCGTCTCTGCAAAACGTCCTTGAGCATGTTCTCTCCTATATTCTCTTGAGCATGTTCTTTTCTGTACAGAATGTTTGCGTAAATATTCTCTCCAATAAAGAATGTTCTTGAGCATTGTTTTGCACATACAAAATGTTCTTAAGCATGTTTGTTCCTCTACAGGAATTTCTTGAGCATGTTCCTGTATGCAAAATGTTCTTAAGCATGTTCTCTCCTACCCAATCATGAAAGTGCGTATAAATTGTATGCCAAATAAATAAAAATGTACCTTTTCGCAAAAATGTCGGGTATATGCGATGGGTAGGATTAGGGTTGTGGGGTAGATGCGTATCATATTTACGCGAAAACTGCGTATCAAAAGTCCATTTTTGCGTAGCAATACCACGAGTTTTTGTTTTTATTTGGCGTAAAATATCTCCCAGGTAAAATATTCTTGAGCATATTCTTTCTTATGCAGAGGCTCTTGAGCATGTTCTCTCCTGTGCAAAATGTGTGAAGGATGCTCTTGAAAATGTTCTTTCCAATACAGAATTCTCTTGGCCATGCTCATTCCTATGCAGATGTTTCTTGCACATTTACTATATTCAAAAACTTTTTGGTTACTGAAACATAGGCCTATATGAGTCTTTATCTTACATGAACCGTCCATGTGAAAAAATAATGTTTAAAAATGATTAAAGACCTTAAATAAGCACACCACCAACAATCGAAGAGATTACTGATCTCATTAAACACCCAACAAACAAGCCTATTCAGACAAAATCGTGCCCCTTCGATCGCTTTGTTCTACAAACAGTTAAAAAGGAGGAGCGATCATGTCAGTTTGTTTGGAGAACCGTTATTCTCAATTTGATGCACAGGGTCCTCGTGACAGCAGCAGCGCATCGCGCGCGGAGTGCCAATGTGGGTGTTTCATGACGCGCGCGCGTCAATTACAGGTGTCCATTAACCACCGCGCGCATCACGACCTCGAGGAATGACGCGGAACTCGAAACGCTTTCTGTTTATCCAGGTAAACATTATTGAAGACACGAAAGAACACACTCCTCTATGAGCAGGTCTGCTGTTAACATTCTGTGCCACTGACAACTACCGCAACTTTATTTGGATTTAGTCACGTCCAGTTTATTGAAACGGTGTCACGCGTCTGAAAATGAACTCATCGTGACTGCAAGACGCTTATCATGTAAGTACGAGCTTAGATGCATATGTATTTGATTACGAGCATGGAATCTATAGGTGAATAATGATATTACGAAAAAGCAAATGTAGTATACGCCTAATAAAAGCTCAGTGGTGATGCAGACAGATGCAAACATTTTCATGTCCTTGATTTGTTTTTGCTTTTATTTTTCCCTCTACTGTTCGTAAAATATAATACTGTGTTCATCTGTCATTTCCAATTGCGCACATTTTTTCAGAAATATCACCCACCTGAGAGACTCCACATCACTGCATGTATATAAACGACGGGTATAGCTGGATTGTTTATTTATGGACTGTGATGTAAATAAATTTACATCACAGTTCTCTTATCTTTTGTTAAATGTATTTGATTATTTCTTAAAACATTACACAATTTTAATCAGTTTAGTATTTATTTATTTATTTATTCAATTAGTGTAGTCTATTTTTAAGACCTATACAATAGTATGCAGTGCATTATTCGTTTGCATCAATGACATTGTGATAATAGGGGACATTATTGAGGTTAGGCAAAGTCACATTTAGTCTTCAGTTAAGTAAGAGGTGATGACAGCCTTCTCCTCATTCATGTAAAAAAAAAAGCAAAAAAAAAGGCAGTGTTTAATACTCTGACCATTCCTCTAAACTGCATGCCTACCTAGGTAGGTATGTCAAACAAAACTGACACTAAATCAGAAACTGGGGGTTTCACAGATTTTAGGAATCAATCTATATTTATTAACCGATACTTGTCTCTAGTGTAATGCAGCTGTCATAGGTCTTTCGGGTAATCTATAGGTTATGTCCTCCATAGATGACATAACTGAATCAATTTTAAGGCAGTATGTTAATGCAGTCAGAAATGGATGACCGCTTGCAGTAAGGAACACCAAAAAGAAAATGCCCAGGACAAAGATTTAATTTATTTCCTCAAGGTCACCAAGATCTTATTTGGATACAGCAGTTCATTTGACTAGATCAGAGCTGGTTATGTAAGTTGTCTTAATCTTATTGATAAAATGGCATATTTGTTTGTCGGCAGTTGAGAGCTATACGAAGAGGTGTCATGTTGAAAGTCATTAATGTTCCAGCGTCTCAAAATACATTAGTCAATGAAAATTCATGCTGTTAACTAACAATATTTGTGGAAAACTATGTGTACTCCCACTCTCTCAATGTACGAAATTGATACTTACCCCCTAATGTCATTGTGCGAGTTGTGCTTGAACAGCTGAGGTTAATTATGAAATGGGTCATTGTGTGTGAAATATTAAAGGTCTGTGTTTTGAAAATATGACAAGTTCATAACTTATGACGGTTGCCCCCTTCTATGTTCTTTCCCTTTGTTGAGCAGCGTGACTGCCGATGTCCTCTGGAGATCTGAAGAGCCCTGATCTGCTCAGCAGAGGATCACAACACAGGAGGAGACCCAGACACTGTGAGACTTTAGCATTCCCTCATTGCACCAGCTGTCAGGAAAGGAGCATCTACAGATATTAAAATTTTCTTGTAAAAGAGGTCCTTGGCAGACCATCGGAAAGTGCCTGTTCAGTTTCCCTTTTGCATTATATCGGAAATCTTGCATTTTCATGGAAGACAATTCAAACTGACCTCTGGTTAACTTTGAGAAAATGAACTCAGCAAACACTTGGGTAGACTCTTAATGGTTTTAAACTTCAGCATTTGTAGAAATGTGGTAGCTATGAGACTTGGTGAGTGAACTCTACAACACAATCAGACTTTAAATCTTTCCACTGGATCCTGGAGGGCCCAAACCTCATCAAGGTGATAATCATGGTGATGTCGCAGGGCACCTATACGTTTCTGGCATGCTTTGCCGGCTTCTGGCTGATCTGGGCTCTCATTGTCATGCTTTGCTGCTTTTGCAGCTTCGCCCAGCGTAAGCTGAAGCGCAGACGTGAAGAGAGACTGAGGGAACAGTGCCTGCGGGCTCTGGAGATGGAGCCTCTGGAGTGCACTGGAGGGGGATTTCCTCCCAGGGAGCCCCCTCAGTTCTGCCCACCCATTCAAATGATGTCTCCACAGCTGCCTGTAACACATACTCTCCCTCAGGCAAACTGGACTGTCCCTGAAGGTAGGATGTTTAAACAAGTTTAATCATCCAATGCATTTTTGTCTGCAGTCAGGGATATGGGGACTGTTAAAATTGTGAATTACATTCGTACAACCATATTTTCAGAGGATGTGGTTGAGAAGAATATTTTCAATGAGCCATGCCTTAAAGATTACATTAAATCAATATTTGAGATTTGTAACTTAGGTCTGTTGACAAATGAACCTGTAGCAGCATATCGGTAAATACAACCCAAAATAAGACTAGACCTTTGATATGACAAATGTTTCAACATGTCCTTCTGCAGCTTCTGATTCCTGGTTAGTTAATAATGTCTCCTTGGCCAATTATTCCTATAATTCCTACATCCTACATCCTTCTAATATGCAATTTCTCATAGTAATGAATCTGTGAGAATACATTTGTAATCATGTTGACCTGTAAAGGTTTTGATGTTTTTTTTTCTTTTTTGACTCTTTCCCCTACTTGAGATTTTAAGCTACGTCCCTTAAACTTGCCACAGTCCCTTAGACTGTTTTGACTTAATCATAATTAACCTGATTAAAATTCCTATAGACTTTAACAATGCTATATAGGCTAGATGTACATAGAAGTACATAATGCCTTTACAACCTTAAATCCTAAAAATGAACTTGGCGATCTTCCAAATCTAATTTAGAATCATCATCTTTTATAGACCAAAATCCAGTAACTACACCCAGGATGCTACACCTTTATTACCCTCTATTAATACATTAAGCATGCTGTGTTTCAAACAACAACCGTCCATCTTGAGCTGTACCACTCAAAACACCTCACACACTGAGGGCAGGCTGAGCTGCATTCTTTCATGTATGATATGGTAACAGTGAGTCTTGTGTGGGTGTTGTGTAGGCAGACGAGCACAGCACTGAGCTAGCAGCATTAGAGCCGGCTAATCATGTGCTTTGGCAGACAGGCAGACTGCCAGAGTTGGTGGATCCCTGGCCATGGGTGAAGAATGTCCCTTTAAACCTGTGCCAAACACACAGGATGGATGACCACACATTAAAACGAGGTCTGAGTAATAAGTCAGCTCACAAAAGAGTAAGAGTCAGAAAGAATTGTGCTCTTTAAAGAGACTTTGTATCACTTTACAACAACAGGCTCATTATGTCCCCTGTGATGCCTTGGGCACCATATGAGAAAATTATATTTGTTATAATCTAAAGATTTTAAGAGTCTGCAGTGATTTTTGATATACTTTTAATATTAGGTATAATTCAAATCACCATCATGATATATAACTTTTCCCCAAAGAATGCATTTAATATTGTATATGAATATACTCTAAATCACCATCAGGAGTGTCACTATAAAGAACCTCTATGTTATAACAGTGTTCTTGAGAATAAAAGATAAATGCAGTTTTTGTAAATGTTATATACAGGTTATATGTTATATATGTTATATGCTGAACACTATAGAGTGTCTAGAACTGACCTATTATTTAGTTAGTAGTACTGGCTAAGAAACATTTGTAACTAACTCTGCTCTGTTTGTGCTTTGAACATCTAAAACACTAGGTATGAAACCCTTGCTGAATTTGTAGAAGACCAAAAAATAAAATAAAAATTGGCCATTATACACTAAAGAACTGAGGATCACACATACTTTCAAGTTGTTCTGAACACAACAAACTCACATACTGTAGAAATGTGCCTTGTTGCTAGGAAACACATGACAAATGAAAACAATGTGTGTTCTAAAATCGGCTCAAAATATCAAACATGTTTTGATATCCTCTGACTTCAAGGAATCATGGTCTGAAGCTAAAAATGGCTGTGGACATAATATAATTTTTTAGGGAAATTTGTCAACTTTTGACTAAATTGACTAAAATCTGCAGACTGACTTTGACTTTACCATCACCTTGAAATCATAAATGCATTATGTGATTGTTCTTTTGTAAGCTGTGTACATCTTTTAGAAAACAAAAAGGGTTTTTCTATCTACAAAAGTCAATGGAACGCAAAAACCTTGAAGCTCAATATCTCAAATCTGCTTAGAATGAAGATAGAACCTTCATAATTCCAAGGTGGCATTTTGGAAGCTAGCATTGATGCACCAAAACTCCAAATTTGGGCAAAAATGTATTCCACCTTTTAGTTTGGCAATACCCTTGAAACCACCTCAAATTCCCTACTAGCAACATAGCAATGTGCTATCTATCCAGAACACCCTATCAATCCTCTTGCAACCACAAAAATGCTTTAGTCACCTGCTAACAACCCCTAAGAACCTTTTTGTGTGTTTTAGCATGGAGTTTTGCATGGGCAAGCACCATTTGCATTGTCTTGATTGAATGTCAAAATTTGTTTTTTTCCACAAGTTGGGTTTGCAGTGCAGTTTAAGCACTGCTTCCAATTGCTGCAGTCCTATGTCAGAACACATGATAATTAAGAAGAGCCTATAAGCTAAGTGCTTCCACATGGCACTGCTAGCCCCTAGGACTCAAAAGATTTTTGTTTTTTTTTGGTTGGCTTTCATCTTCCATTCTAGCGAAAGCACAGATGATAGGGGTAAAACACTGCCTAGTCGCAGCCAAACACATTCTTATCTCTGACCTCAATATGCTGGTTTATCAGTTCCCTCCACAGGAGAAAATCTATCCAAGCTTACATCTAGGAGTGAGAGGTGACCTTGGAAGTAATGATAAAAGCTTCAGTTCTTCCACCCTCTCCAGATAAAATATACAGAGTCCTCATTTATGTTGTCTAATGTTCTCTGATAACTTCATGCAGAGGTTTTTTTTATCTGATAAGTTGTGTGATAGCATATATTTAATGATGTCTGGGCTGACTTGGAAAAAGAAAGGGCCACAATATCTTGGGGTCAGAGGCAACAGTTCTAATAAGCTTCAATGTAAAGGACTTTGTCACTTGTACATTTAGTGCTGCTTGCAGTGTACTTGCTGTTCTTTAGTGAACCATATGTTTTTCTCAGCAGACACAGATGTCTTTGGAAAACCTCCTTGCTATGAAGAGGCAGTGTTGATGGAGGACCCACCGCCTCCTTACAGTGAGGTTCTGGCAGACCCCAGGGGAGGAACTTACACCAAACCTTCATCCAGGGCCTCCAGAGAGCACCAGGAGACTGAGACCAGCAAGATGCCACCCATGACCGTGTTTCCAGAACGTGGCTACTCCTCCCTAATACGCTTACCTTCAGTCAGACGCTGGGACTCACTGGGACACCTCCTGTCCACCATGGACCTTAACCACAACAACCTGCCGGTTGAGCCTCAAGCCTCTGCCATCACCACCATGCCTCGTGAGGGCCGGACTCACACAGACTTGGGCTTGCGGGGACTCCGTGGTCTGGATCAACACTATGGCTTGCCCACAGCATTTCCTCTTTTGGGTCGGAGCACGGCGGTATGAGACCACAAAAATAGACCTCCGGACCATTTCCTGAGATGAATGCTCACAATGCTGAGTCATATGAGGTCTGAAGAGTCTACCAGAGGCATTTCGAACTCTGTCTTTTGAGGGCCGCAGCTTTGTTCAGAGGGTTCATTTGCAGATCCATCATACTCTCTTTTCTCTCTCGTCCTCCTCCTTGCTCTCCGTGGCATCTCAGCCTGATGCAGAGCAGCAGCTATTATGTGAATGCTGTTGCCATGGCTCCCGGGAGCTGTCTGCAGCCCACCAACACCTCTCCCCTCACATCATCTCTTCTTCCTTTCTCATCTGTGGCTCACTGATATAATACAAATGACATTTCAAACCCTGTCTTTGTGACATGGGGTAAAATACAGAAGTGCGACATGGTGAAATGACAGTGGTAGGTCCGTACTGTAGCTACACAATGCTGCTCAGCTGTACAAAAATATTGTTTCATAAACTGGGAAACAATACCTGGCATCTCTTTCTGGATTTTCTGCCAGTTCTTTTCTCAAGAAGGAGCCTGAACTTTGGGGGTGGAAGGAAAAGCTTCAAAGTAATCACAAATCCTCAAAAGGAAGTTGGCTGAAGAACTAAAATTTTTGAAACATATCTGTAGTGTCCATTGGAAAAAAAGTTGTCTCTCACAGCTTAAAGGGGTCATGAACTGCCTTTTTTTATTATTTTGCACTGTTCTCTGAAGTTCCTCAAGATTTTTACATAAAAAAACAACATAATTTAGAGGTTAATTGGGTATTTTCTGTCAGGTTTTTAGTGTAGTGAGTGTAGATTCGTAAGTAAACACCCACTGCTATGATAGGCTAGCAGTTGTGTATGTTTGACAGTACATTCTTCATAGACATAAATGCTGCTGTGATTTAGGTTCAAAATGTATAAATACACAGCACATAATAAATGACCTCAGATAAAGCAATAGTGACCACATAATGAAAATAGTTACTCACACTTGTTTGGTGCGACATTACTGTCAAAGTCGGCACATCTTCGTCTTTTAGTTTCTGAAAATGCCGCATCGAATTGTGCTTTGTTTGTAAATGAATCCACAATAAAATGAAGTGAACAAAAGACCAAGTTATTACTGACACGGTCTGGAACTTTGTTAAAACTAAAGTTCATCCACTCTTTTCTAATGTTAGGATCAGAAGCAAGACAATGTAAGTAAATGCTGTGTTTTTCCACAGATTGGCACTGCACAGCATCTTGTTTTCTTCTGAGCATCTTTATCGTTTGGTTTCTGCATAGACCTGCATTTGCCTCTCTCGTTATTTACGCTATATGCACAATTGGTGGGTGGGGCTAAATAGGCAGTGATGTAGAAGCAGGGGTTGATCTTCCCCTGCGGAGGTGGTGTTTAGCCACACTATTACATCTAAGAGTGGCACATTCCATAACCTTTTTGGCAGTTTTGACAGACTGGCTTCAATATAAGCTGTTTTTAGAGTAACAAGAAAGTTTTGAGTTCTGAAACTTAAAGGATGTTTTTATAGTACAATGACCTCTTATATGTCAAAAGATCAAGGGTTTCTCAGTTCGTGGCCCCTTTAATGCATTATACCATGCAGGTACATTGAGGAACTGTCTTTTATTCCATGTCAATAGTACTATCCTCTTTTTTACCGGATCTCTGTATGAAGAATGATTTTTTTTTTAATATATATATATATATGAAATCCATCCTCCTAAAGTGCTCGTCAGATTGAAGATACGGCCTTGTTTTTAATGACCTGCGAATAGGATTTGTCAACATTTTCACACATCACCATGTTGCCCACGTTATTCCCTGCTGTTGTTGCAGCCACATGTGGGATTTCTGGCATTTATTCAACAAACTCCATTTATATACTGGTGCTTCTCAGAGTTAGATCATTTGAATCCCTATTGCTAGGCTGTTTTTCGTCATCAATGTAGTGATTGCTACATTGTGAAAATGCTTGATTTCATTTTTTCCTTTTATTGCCATCATTTCTATTATGTATGTTTCCATGCCCTTAAACGATTCTACCTCAATCCATCTAATGGCTGTCTTTGTCAGCTTCCCGGCATAAAACTCTGCTTTCATGCATGCGCTGGATGCTTTCAAATGACATTTGATTAAAATAAGCTCCATTTTGGAAATGTGAAAAAGCAATTAGCAGCGTATGTGGGCACACATTCAGCACAATGCTTTTACTACATCATAGTGATGTCTTTGGTTCATTATTTTTAATTGCGCAGCCATTACTAGACCTCCCGAAAATAACAAAAGCATAAAGGAATGGTATATTCCACAACACACGCTATAAAGACTTTTTTACATCATGCAATTAAGTTAAGAATCCATTGATTAATTTTCAAATTTCATCCCTACAAGAATTAAATAGTGTGTCTGTGTTGAATGTTGAAAGTACACCTGTGTAAAAAACGTGGATCAGTTCAGGTGAAATATTCATACTTTTGCACAGACCAAAATACAATATTGTATTTAGACAATCAATTAAATTTTACAGCACTTTACTGTCATTTCCAAAAATGCTAATTTTGTGAGAAATTTAGCTGTTTAAAATGACTGTATCTGCTTTTACTCTCTATATTCAGTTATATCACAACAGTAGCTAAAGACAGAGATGTAAACTGTCTTCTCTCTGCCAGCAATGTGTTGCTAAGCGACCGTAGAAGAGCCGTGTGAATCTGTTTGCATAGATGAAGTGAGCAGTACCGTCACTGCTCTGGTACACAGCCTTCTCACATCCACTATGATAAGTGGAGTGTGGTTTGCAAATTAGCATATACGAGATGTATTATGTACCAAATGTACCCCGTTTGTGCCATTTTCAATGAAAGCCGTCATAAAGAGTCTCTGATCTATCAATCAAAAGGGGTTTTGTGTGTGAATCTCTTTTGATCTGGAAAGAGTCTCAATTTAGACTCCCCATTTGACACTAAATTTACACTCCAAATTCTCCATAGCACACTTTCTTTCTCCGTCACATGAACTGTGAATGGCAAACTGTGAAAGTGTTTCATGCAATGTTCATGTAGCATGCAAAGTGTGCTTGTCTGTGCGGCCAACGCTATAGTCGGAGCTGTACTATTTCATAGCTGCTATGTACAGTATTTCCATGCCCATTTGAGTAATTTTGGTTTGTTTTTTAAAAATATACACAATACACAAATAGGGCTAGTGAATGCCTGATACCTGATTAATAAAACTGAGGTACAGAGTCTGAAGCTATGACAGTGTTTCAACATTTCTGTGTCTGTGTGTTGCAGATAAAAAAAAAAAAAAAACCTACACAATTTTTTGAAGGATTTTAAAGTCTTTTATTAACATACATAAGCACATAGCATGTCACAAAAGATCTTGTGCTTGTTTCAAAAACAGCATGTGAGAAGCGGACGGAAAAAGGAAGAGATAGAAAAAAATAATTAAAAAAGAACTTTCAGGAGTCGCTAAGCCTTGCTTCAGGGGCAAAGAAGAAATTACTGTAGTAGAACAGTAGTAGTAATAGTAATAATAGTAGTGGTAGTAGTAGTAGTCTCCTAGTAGTCTGAGGGAGAAAGAGAGTAATAATCACTACTAAGGAGGTGAACAGGAGTACATGGAAGTTATTTCAAAAGGGGCTAAGTTACTGTTAAAGATGCGGGTTACTTCCTATTAGGTATCATACTGAGCGACCTTTTTCCTCTCTCACCAAAGAAACATAAGAAACCCAATCCAAACTTACGCCAACCCCCGTTTTTCATGGGTGGTGAATCAATGTTAGTGATTGTAGCACATTTTACATGAGCACAAAATTAGAGCTATTTACAGAACAATACTGTTGGTTTAGTCTTATTGCTTGCTTTTCCACTCCAAAAATCCTTTGTAAAACCAAGATGTTATGATGCCGCTTTACAACTTGACTAAAAGTATGAGGAAGACAGTGGTCAGTCAAGGCCGGGACAGTGGGTGGTGATAACTTAGCAGTTAAAGATGTGGGCTGGTAAAACAAATATTACAGGCTGAGTCAGTGTTGAATAAGTGAGATAATCTTTCACCGTTCTGCCCTTGAGCAAGGCGACGTGTCCCTGCATTTGTCTTTGTGTAAAAGTCAGTTACAAATCCATATTTTGTAGTATGTTTAGGGTCAAAAAATGTCTTTACAAATTCCTGGACTTGCTAAGGTCACATTACTCTGAAGAAATTCCTGGGTTAACTAGCAACAACCTAAAAAGAATCTAATAAGGGTCATATTAATATTATATTTACCGTGGCTTGAAATCTGAGATTATAAGATTATTTATTTCCCTTGGAGCACTAAACTAATTTAAAAGGTTCAAAATCACATCCAAAAAAAAGAAAAAAAGTCGAAACCATACTCTACGCAAGTAAATTAACGCAAATGCTTTGATTTCACTCGGAGCAGCTTGCTAAAATATGTTAGAAGGATGCATTGAACGCCAAGCAGAGCATTCTCAGCACTGCCAAATGGAGTGCTATTGCTAGCATTAGCGTAAACCGACTTTTGTAAGACAAAAACGACCATAATACAGTCAGAATCCTGTTTGTAGCTAGAAATTTAAATAATAGTGTTTTGAAGGTAAATATTTTGGCTTCGTTCACCTAAAAATAAAAAATTCTGTTATTTATTTACCCTCGTATTGTTCCAAAAACTGTATGACTTACTTTATTTTGCACAAGAGAATGACAAAATTTTAATTTTAAACTACTGATCTTTAAACACCGCAGTAAGGTTGCATGTACAGCGGGACTACACACTTGTATTCGCGTCAGCATTTGCGTACTTACGTAGAGTATGTTTTAGGCCTGAGCCTTTCCAGTAATAATACAAATACGCACACTACCGAATATATAACTAAAACAATTCCCAATGGAGTCCACAACGACTGTTATTGCCTAAATTCTCAACAAATCAAAGCTCTATTGCAGTTTTTCCAAGAAAAAAAGTCAGTTTCAGCCATTGTTTATACACATTGTCTCATATGTAGTCAAAATATACATATGCCACCTGGCGCTAAAGTCCTAAAAGGCCGTTACACCAACACGTCATACTCAAAATAATTGGCACAACACAAAATTGTTTCGTAATCACATAAACCCCCTTCATTTTCCGTTTGCTAAATACATTTTACTCAACTGAAGCTAAAATTGTGTTCTGACATGCCTGGTGAGGGTTTGATCGTCCCTGACCAATTGAGTAATCAAAGCAAAGGCCCCTGTGGGCATAACACTCAAACACATGTGATTCAACCAAACAACTAAGATTGTAGGGAACTTGATTGAACCACTGAGCAGACCTAAGCTCAGTGTTGATAAAAGAGAACTAAAACAGAACGGTCTAATCTGCTACTACACACACCTGTTAGGCACAGGGATCGATACAACACAGGTGAGCGCTAGAGACACACTGTGCTATACTCTGCATAGAAAAAAAAAAGATCAAAATAAATAATAAACACACTCACACACACATACACGAACCGAGAACGCTCATACCCACTGGCATCTTTAACAATAACCCGAGTCCTTTTCTTCTGTGGCTAATGTTGATTTTGTCGTTGTTTTTTTTTATCTAAAACATTTTGATGCAAGACTTCTGTAACTGTTGTAAAATAAGTTTTCATAGAGGTGTTGCCTCTTTTTCCCTCAGTCGCTCCTAATCATCATCTTCCATCACGGGGTCTGTATCCCAGCACGTAATGTCGATTTCTGCGGCAGACAATAAGACAAACATGTTATATTAGGATATTTTCTGAGGCAATGAAGTGATGTAATAAGAAGTAATTATTTGCTTGTTTTTCTTTTTCTTTATTAATACACCTGAAGACATACATCTGCAAGAAACTCTCAGGTGGAAAGTTCATTCTTTTTGTTGTTTTTTAATTTATCCATATGTCATTTTAAATTTTTGGTGAATATCTCAGCCACTTGTTTGTAAGGGTTGTCAAGTAGTGTTATTTTAGTATTACAGACATACTTCTTGGAAACAAGCTGAAATTCATTTCAATTAATCAAAACTTTTTCCCCCTTTTGTTCCACAGAGGATTAAAAGACACACATACATATATATACAAACTGCATGAAGGTGAACTATTCTTTTAAGGACCCATAAAGTCAAAATTTTGCTTTTGTTGCTTTTCATTATCTGTCATCTAGCAATGCTAGTTTATTATTATTTACAGTATCTCACAAAAGTGAGTACACCCCTCACATTTTTGTAAATATTTTATTATATCTTTTCAAGGGACAACGCT
>JAUMHE010000077.1:8776587-8790190 GCA_032359235.1 Enteromius mattozi
AATTCCAATCTTGTGTTGTGTTCGCGTCATTTTACTGATGACTGCTTTTCCAATCTTGGGGAGTACAACGCGGGATTGGTCTTAAAAGATGGATCGGTGCCCAGTTTATTTGGACCGGCTTGCTCCTCTGAACTTCTACCTTACAAAAGCAAATTGCGAGCACTTTCCACGGTAGTCCGTGCTAACTAGTTGATGTATTCTCTCTGAAAGCATCCCTAGTAATGTCAGAAAGACAGTGGTAGACCAATCATAAAGGACTGCGCCATCTGACCAATCACAGCAGTGAGGGCTCACGGAAAGAAGGGGTTTAGACAGACTGATTCTTTGAACTGCTTCACACGAGTCGTTTACGAATCATTTAGAAAAGGGGGTAAAATAGGGGCACTTTAAATAACAGGTTGATGTGGGCTACTTCACATGCAGTTGCTCACTTTACAAATGATTAGTGTAATAAATCAGACTATATGCAAAATCTCTGAGGTCTGTTTACTGCTAAAACCATTTATCCATTTATTACAAGACAATATTACTGAAGACACATAAGTCAGGTCATCTTTTGGTTCTGGTTACAACCCATAAACCATCAAGCATTCATTAAATGATTCAAGCCATAAAGCATCTCATAAAACACCAAACCTGGTTTACTGTATGCAAAGCATACGCACTCTTACAATCAAGGGTTGATTCCTTGACCTCTCCTTGGCCTCTTCCTCCTCTTGCATCTTCTTCCTGTAAGCATGTACATAAACACAGATAGCATTATAATCACGTATTAATGAGGGTCATCAGTGTTGGCCACAGTGGCACCACTCCTACCTCTGTTCCTCGATCTGCCGCTCCCTCTCACGGTACCGCTTCTCTCTTTCCTCTTGCTCTTTTTTTTCCAGCTCCATCCTCTCTGCTTCAAAGCGCTGCCGTTCTTCCGCAGTCTTCCTTCTCTCTTCCTCCTTTCTCAACTCCTCCTCCCGCTTTAAACAAGGAACATGGCAGTAAAACATCACTTAAATGAATTTACAATGAGAATAGGATTACCACAATAACATTTCTGCTTATTATTTTCCTCATTTCATTTATATTGTATGCATTTGGTATCACATTTCAGTAGGTATAAATAGATCTAAAGATTATACAGCACAATACTCTATTTTGTGCAATAGGCCTCCATTTCACCTTTTTCCACAGCAATTTGTAGAATGTTTCTACAACTGGAGTAATTCTAGGATTTTTATGAATCAGCAATGTGTCATTTTATTAAAAAAATATTTGTGAAAAAAATATAGTGAAAATATTTTTTTTATGTATAAATAAGATTGTTTCTTTATTACTTACAGCTAAGCTTAACAACTTAACAGCTAGTATTTTATGTATCCTAAATGATCCTTTAGTAAGTTATATTTAAAATTTATTAGTAAATATTAAAATATGTTATAATAATAATAAATAGTTCAAAATTACAGTATGATTGGAAAATAATACACAAAAAAATAGTATGTTGTGATATTTCTGATTTTTTCCTTGTCTCAAATTTATCTACAATGGCAAAGATGTATGTACCTCTTACAAAACATTATTGTGCCACCTTATTGTTATTAGTGGTGACAATAACAGCCATAAGTTTTATCAAAATTATAAGTGTAATTTTTTTTTAATTTGAGATTTATACATCATCTATTTTTCATTGAAGTATGGTTTGTTAGGATTAGACAATATTTGGCCGAGATACCATATTTGAAAATCTGGAATCTGGGGAGCAAAAAAATCTAAAAACCCGCCTTTAAAGTTAGCAATGCATATTACTAATCAAAAATTAATTTCATCTAAATATCCTAATGATTTTTGGCATAAAAGAAAAATCTATTAATTTTGACTCATACAATGTATTTTTGGCTATTGCTAACAATAAGCCTGTGCTACTTATGACTAGTTTTGTGGTCCAGGGTCACATATTTTATATTTTATATTACTGTTTTCAAATAGAGAAATGTATTTAAAAGTTTTAATAAACCCCTGAGACATTAAGTTGGCACCCAGTTAGTACAATTTTATTGAGCTGCAAGAAAGCAGAAAGTATTCCATTTAAGCTGCTAGTAAATTAATGGTATCAAACAAATCTGACAGAACTACTTCCTCATAATCTTAAAACAAAGAGATTAGTCAGCTAAGCCATCACATTGTGTGCTAGAACTAGTTTACAGTAACATCCTGAAGGGTGTCAGATCAAGCATCTTTGCACCAGAAACCTAAAGGAATCAGATTGCTACCTTGGCTTGTTCCCAGAACTCCTCTCGATTGATTTTCTTCATCTCGATCTCTGCATTTGTTTTTTGGTAGGTGGTGCCCTGCGATCAAGAGGAAAGGGGAAGTGTGAGTACTGGCTATTTCAATTGGATAGCTAACTAAGGAAAAAGATGTTGATCTATTGGAGGCACCATGGGGACAGTTTATTTCTTCTCCAAACATACAGTAAAATCAGCTAGAAAGCACACACACACACACACACACACTAGTAAAAACGAACAAATAATGAACAATACTGTGTTAATCTTTTTTAATCTAACTGTAATCTACAGCATTTATTATCATTATCTTTCAATCAAATTCAATCAAATGTTTTATCTGTTAATGCATTGTGAACTAACATGAACAAACAACGAATTGTATTTTTTTTAAGTAACATTAACAAAGATTATTACAGTAAATGCTGTAAAATGCATGTTTGCTAATGCTAAAAATGGGACCTTATTGTAAATTGCTACCACTGTCTGCTTTGAGATTAGATTACACTTCATGCTTGACTTTGTTTGGCTGAAATGCTACGATACGATCCACTAATACAAAATTTTAGGGTTTACGTCATTCAGATAAGTGAGCAAAACAGCCGGAAGGATCTTGGTTATTTTAAAAGTGTGTGAATCAACTCAGTGTTTCACATAGAACAGAAACGATCATTGTTTCAGTTCCTCTGTATCAACAATGCAGCTCTAAGAGCTCTTTCCTCTAAAAACAGCAACAAGGCTGTGCCCTTGTGTCAGACATCACACTATTAGAGGGCCATTTACAGACAACTTGATTTGACCTCTTTCCAGTAGCGTCCGTATGCACGTAAACAAGCCCACACACACACCACCGGCCCCTCTCTCAACCCTTAAGCAGCCCTTCTGTCACCAATCACGCACAACGTTCTCTGCGTTCTCCTCGTCTCTCATTCGCAGGCGGCTTAGCACTGGACTGGCCACTGGAGCCGTCCCATTGGTCAGCCTCTGTCCAATGGCTAAGGGGTCGATGTCGTCCATGCTGCTAGCGTTCACAATGACGTCAACACCCTGGAGAGAGAAAAAGAGGATCAGTAGTACTGCTGCACACACACTTACATCACCTGGCAACCAGCATCAACCTCGCATTTAAAGGCATCAGTGGTGAAGGCATGGGCAAACTATTTGACAAGTTTCCTAAGGATGTTTTCTGATTCTTCCTTGTCCCATGGCTTGCTATGTTTAAAATGTGTTTCTGAATTAAAGTTCAGTATCAAAAATCATGAAGTGTTGTTAAGTTCAAGTTATTGCTGTGAATCAGTTCAGTCTTTCTGCTTAAAGGGACTGGTTCAATATCACTCATTTGTGCCATCGTTTTTAAAGGGTTATTGGAGTTGATGAAATGTTTTAGTAAAAATATAAATGCATGTAACTAGTTTTGCTGTAATATTGTAATATTGATTCATAAAAATAATTAAATACTCTATGTATTATGTAGTGAAAACTGTGGAAATGTTTGACATTTTTTTGTTTAAAAAATAACAAACACACTCAAAAAACTGTTGTAAAGTAGCTTGGCATGCATTGCCCATTAAAAGAAAAATGCACTGGTATTTAATTAATATTTTAATTTAAAAAGCTATCTTGGGGGTGTTGCTTTGATCTCTGTTGTCTTATTGAACAGAAAAATGCTGAGAAACATTTCCATCTTTCTCAAAATGTTTATACTCTCTCTGTTTCTTTTGTTTGACCTATATCGGGTAAAAAAGGCTTTTATGCATGCAGCTCCATCTGACTGGAGTCTTCTTCATTCAAAATAGAATTTACAATATTCGGAACATATTGTCTTTGGAACATTTGAAAATGGTTATTCAGCAATTGGAAGATGATTCTATGACTTGCAATTGTTTTTAGGGTTACCCTTGTTAAATAAAGGTTAAAAAATCTAAGCAATATAAGAACAAATACACACATATCAAGATGCATAAATAGGCTAAAAAAACACTGATATATATTTTTTTTGGCTCTAATGCCTTTTAAAAATACTAATTATTAATGCAGAAGATAGGGGGCACTATAACAAAATCTACACTAAAGATTAAAAGTTTGTGGTCGATAAGATTTGCAATTTTTTTTAAGTCTCAACAAGGCTGCATTTATTTGACCCAAAATACAGCAAAAAGAGAAATATTGTGAAAAAGTATTAAAAATAAAAATGAAATTTATTCCTGTAATGGCTGAATTTTCAACAGCCATTAATTAATTCTTCAGTGTCACATGATCCTTCAGAAGGTATTCTAATATGATCATATTTTTGTGAAATCATGATATATATATATATATATATATATATATATTATATCAGGATTTTTTGATGAATAGAATGTTTATTTGCAATAGCAATTATTTGTAACATTATCAATGCCTTTACTGCTATTTTTGATTAATTTAATGCACCCTTTAATGCATCAATCATATTAATGAAAGAATGATTGCAGACTAACTATGTACAGTATGTACATATCAAGCAATAAGTGTGAATCGGTATAAATTATGGGAAAAATGAGTGAATGCAATTAGGCTTTTCATTCTGAACGAAACTGGTCTTCAATGAGCTTGTAAGCACACAAGAGCGTTTGTGGGAGCATCACAGCAGACTGAGCTGGACCTCTAACTAAGCTTTTGTAAGAACATCAAATAACCGACTATATCTCGTTCATGTGTGTTCCTCTAACACAGCTAGATGAATGCTGCCATCAGTCTTTTCAGTAGCTCAAAAAGAGCAGCCGATGAGTTGACTGGCACTTTAGATCAATTCATTCCTGATAGCAGCGTCTCTCTTTCAACCCAAAAGCACAATCTCTGTGTCGGCCTTGGTCATCTCGCTGATGTTTCAGCGTGGAGTTTCTCTACCTCAATACCTCTATTCTCTCTCTCTCTCTCCTTTTCTCGCCCACACAACCACGTTGAAGAGATTGAGAGATTTGAAAAGGCGAGCGGCCCCCCATTCAGATCCCTCACACCGACAGACACCTCCAACACAACAGCCCTGAAGAGGACCGTGTTAGTCATCTAGAATCATCTTCTGCTGCACATTACAAACGGTTAGGTACAGAAGCACACACATATGCAGCAACGACCCCCCAAGACTCTTTGGCCCACCCACATGACTTGTGATGTACTCTTATCTGCAGGAGCACAGGACTGAATTGCAGCGGAGCTAAAGAGGCATGCTGTTCAACAAAGCCATAGAGCAAGCCAAAACAACAACAGACGAGATGGTGGTATTGAAAAGCACTAAAAACATTATGTTCATATTCATGCATTATGAGTCAATGTTTGAAATGTACACTTCATAACAAGTTCATTTATTGCATACACTGTAAATTAAAATTAATCATGTTTAAAATAATATTCAATTTAAATATTTTATTTTGTAAAAACATGATTATTTTTACTATGATTTTGTACTATTTTCTTATTAAGGTATAGTATTTCACAGAAAAAAAACATGATCCTTCAGAAAGCATTCTAATATGGTAATTTGGTGCTCAAGAAACCTAACCGCAAATAGTTCTGTAAAATCATGATAAATATTTCTTAAATATTTGTGAAAAAATAAAATATTTTCCTATAAATAATTTAATTTATTATAATTATTAAAAAAATAAAATGAACCATTATCCACATTCCCTCAACAATTCTCATTGTAGTGATTTTATTAATTTTTCTTTCTTTTTTTGTGGTGATTTACATTATTCTCAATGACGATTCACACTGCATTACTATAACAAACTAATGGAAATCATCTTGTCTGGACATAATTATCTTGATAAAAATATGCATAAATTACAGATTTTTTTGTGCATTACTATTAATGAGAATTTATGAGAATTAGGAGAAAACATGCTTAATTCTCACCAAAATAATGTCACAATGAGTCACAAAAAGTAATAAATAAATAAAATGGTGGTACAATCAAATCTTTTGAATATTCCCTAAGTGCAACTTCTCATTTCTTTGATTTGATTTTGTGGTGAACTCATCCTGCCCTGGACTATGTTTTGTAAGATTCACACCAACACTAACAAAGAAAATCATTCTAGATGAATCACATTTTCTTTTCTTCGGTCAGTTAAAAAAAAGGTGACAAAAACAGTTAACTTTCCTCGCATGCTCAGAGCAAAGATGATGTGAAAATGACAGTGACAGTGGATTCATGTGTCTCTGAAATGGATTTTTACCTAATTTAAAGAGAAGTAAAAGATGTTTGTTTTACCTTGGGTAGACCCACCTGGAAAAACTCGGCTATGGTGGCTACATGACTGGCACAGGCACACTTCCTGGCATCAGGAACATCTTCACCAACCTGAACACACATTGTCATACACATGTTTATTCAAAGAACACAACTGCAGAAAATACATAAAAGTCTAGCATACTTCAGAGTACTGGCAATGTATAATTGTCTCAGACTGCTCCCTCAGGTAGTTACAACCACTGCATTCAGAAAACAAAAACCTGATAATCACATCTTTAAACTTTAAACTGAGGTGAATATTGTGTTCCAGTGTTTCCAGGGCAACAATACATTTAAAGAGATACTGCTACTTTAATAATTCAACTAACAACAGGCAGACTTCTCTAAATCAGCACCCACTGAAAATAATCAAGCTCACACAATTTAAAAAAATGGCTTTGACATAAAGGGTTGAGTACTAAGAACGCAAAGTCCAAAACATGCCTGTAATTAAACAAACATAAGAAAATATTCTTTCATGAGTTGTGTGCAACAGCCGTTACTTCGCTTTTTACAATCGCATGCACTTCAAAATGGTGCCAGCTTTAAAATGGATGCAAAAATCATGCCTGGAGGCTTGTTCTTTTATTTTATCTATTCTAAGCAATATTATTGAGTGATTCAGCCATAATTTTTGCCATCCAACTCATGTTTAAAAAAAAAACTAAACGCCTTCAAGCCACTAACCCGTATTCTGGCCTATATCAGCCTAACCACAAGAAAACAGAATGGGTCTTCTAATCTAATCTTGGATTTTTAGCAAAATTGTAATTTTATAACTACTAATTCAGGATTGTGGGGGCTTGACATGGGGTCTTGCTCCGACCACGATCACAAAATTATTTCCTGATTTTGTATAATAAAAGAACAACATGTCTGATTTCAGGGCAGCACTGATGTTGATTGACTGTGGTTATGTCGACTGCTGTGTCTTTGTTGACCTCTAGATCTAGTGTTCTTGCTAACGGGTTTCAAAATTCACTGAACACAGGTTGTTGCGTCATCTCACCCAGTTGATGAGGATGTAGCGTGGCAGGGCTGCGCTGGGCTCCTTCAGGCTGCAGAAACCATACATGATCCGAGTGTTATCGAAGGTTACTGCAATCTCTGCCAGGCCGCCATCTGTGAAACACAACAATCACACTGTTTAGACAGAAAAATCTGTTTTAGTGTACTAACTGCAAAAACAAAAGAGAGAGAGAAAAAAAAGTAGCAGAATATTGCCCGTTTTGGCCTGACCACACAGTAAAAATACATCTAATCAAGTCATTTCATAACTACTAATTCAGGATTGTGGGGGCTTATGTGTGGGCACCATCAGAAAATTATTTCCTGCCATTGTAAGATAGTTGTTAGACGCATTTTAGTTAGTATTCACAGCAAAATAAATAAATCTCAAATTTAAAACATCTTTAAACATGTGAAATATCCATAAGATAATAAGTTATACATTTGTTTTCGGAAAGTACATTTAAAAATGTTGAATGAGATGATAAGAAAAAAAAAGCATTTAATTGAAAATAAATTAAGATATTCTCTAAATACATAGTACATGTATATATGCATTACTACAGTATGAACAAAAACTTTAGGTGTAAAACTAAGGTGTACTTGTTACAGTGCAATTATACATATAAGTACTGAGTAATAGTAATTAACTACAAGTACTTATTATATAGTTAAGGTTGGGATTAAAGTTTGGGTTAGGGTTACAAGCATGTAATTATGCATAATGTATTGTTATTATAATAGTAAGTACATGGAACATGTAACAAGGACACCGTAAAATAAAGTGTTACCCAAAAACAATTTTAAAAAAGTATTTACTACTTAATATGGCTAAAAGTGTCTAAAAGTAAAAATATTTATATAATAAATATTTAGTGTTTAAAATTTAGTATAAATATTAATCGTGATAAATCGCATCCAAAATAAAGGTTTTATGTACATAATATATATGTGTGTGTACTGTGTATATTACTTTATTGTGCACTGTGTGTATTTATATTATATATGTGTATATTTATGAAAAATAGGATATGTTTATTTATTAAACAACTTTATATATAATATAAATTATGTTAATACAAATATATACATGCAAATACGTGTAAATATTTTCCAAATATATACTGTATGCATGTCTTTATATATACATAATAAATATACACAGCACACACATATATTATGTACACAAAAACATTTATTTTGGATGTAATTATTTGCCCTGCACTGTAAATATGTAATAATAATGCATTACGCTGATAACATGACTGATCGGTTAGTTACTGCTTCTTATGAGAGACATAAATGTGCCAATACATAGAAATAGATCTCTGGAGAGTGTTTGGTAGATATAAAAATACATACACACACACCCACAGTCTGGTGGAAGTTCTTTCTTGTTCCGGAAGAAGGAAATTACACAAAGAAGCAGACAGATAAGCCCACTACTTACTACCCACATAAAAAAATAATAATTTCATATGTATGATTAAAGGTGCAATTTTCCCTAACTTTTTATACACCACACTAATCTAAATAAAATACCACTCTTGGTCATTTAAACTGATAATTTGAAATTACACTTGGATAAATTGAATAATTGTGGCTTTGAAATCTGATTGGCTGAGCTATATATTTTTCCTCTGTTATGCTGTCACCTGTTAAATATCTCACAAGTTTGCATGAATGCTCTGCTTGGCATCGTTTTCATATTGTGCTGGTATTTTTAACATCATTAAGATATAATATTGTTTATGAAAACAGCAGAATGATGGTTTTAGACACAAATACTTCAGAAACAAAAAAGTCAAACTATGCACTGTAAATAAACATTGCGGGAAATCTTCTGCAAACAGACTTTCCAGCTTCTGAACGCTGTCCTCTGTGCTAATCAACACGGCCCTTAATAATAACCTTCCATCAGTCACAGACTAAATGATTGTCATCAGTGTAAAATGACAGGTTTCCCTCCTCCAGCTCTGAGAAAAATCAGAGACTGTGCAGCTTGATGCATTATAATAGTTTGAAAAAAAAAAAAACACAGTGAGATTCGAACATCCTATGTTTGGGAGCTGAACTTGGATGGCAGGATTACAGTCCATTGAGTTTTATGAATATTTACAGTAGATATGCTGCAAATGAATGAAGACGTCTGTCTGTGCACAACGCTAGCAGAGTCAATATCACATTTAATGCATTTGGCCTCTGTCACGATACAATCGCACAGTTGCATTCGCTAGCACAATCATGGTACATCAACAATGCAAATGAATGTCATCAGTCACAGCCGACAGCATTATTGCTTGTGCATGACTACATTCTGGTTGATTATTATTAGATTGTCTATATTTGGACAGGAAGTATGTTGAGATGTATCTTACCTCCTGATGCAGACAGGATCAAATCGTTACTGTCATCTTCATATGTGTATAAGGCCCTGCACAATAGAGAAAGTGAAATTGTCTTAGTAAAGTGATTATTCAATCGAAGACATCAACAATAACATCAATAAATCAATACAATACTGATAAAAATCAAAAACCCTTATGAATGATGTTAAAGTATTTCTATTTGTTTTACTGACATTCTGTAAGGATGCCCTATTTATTCATACTATATTACTTACTTGTCAGTATTTAAATTGATTATATTTGTATACCTTATATTTATAATATATTTTTATATTATCCCCGCACAATTGCTTTGAGACAAGTTACATGTCTTGGTTTAATACTAAGGGTTAGGGGTTTGTTCTAGGCAAGTACACAAAACACAATAAAGCAAACTAATGAAAAAGTTTTTTTTTTTTTTATTTCCAGGTCAGTCCCATGCACAACCCTTTTTAAAACTCATCTCAATGGTACTGACAGACTGGAATGCATTCTATCCAGAGGGCCAAAGCAGTGCACTCTGGGTCAAGGGTGCTGTTAGCTCGGAGGAGAAAATGGCATTATCTTCTGTCATCTGAGAGCTCTGTGTAGGAGGATAAAATATGGAGCGCTAGTACTTGTTATGCTTCTAATAAAAGTGAAACTACTGCTTTTTCATCCTGTCTCACGCTTACCTGCAAAAGCAAGAATAATTCTGGTAACAACTGTGCATTCTAAACCGATATCTAGAGATATTAATGAATTGTGTATGCTCAGATAAACACACACCCCAGCGTTTCTAACATGCCAAGGCTTTGATGTTTCATTCTTTAAATAATGGAGGTAATCATTAACATATTGTAGTGCACAGCTAATCTCATTCCCCATCACTGCAAAATAATGAGTAGGAGTTTGGTGCTGCGATAGTAAGAACAACAAAGAGAAGAACAGAAGTTCTACTGCCGTAAGCTACAACATGAAGCATGGGAAATGGATGAAAATTGTGCCTCACTGTTTAGATGAACTGTGTTGTGAATATATTGTCCCAAATCTATTTAAAATAGGAACTTTATGAAGTAGAAACTACCCGATTATGTGAAAATGCTTAAATATCGGGAAAACGATATATTGGTCGAACTCTACTGCCAATGGAGTGGGCCACAAATCCAAAATGTGGGACTTTCTTCACCCAACACTATCCTATAGCC
The DNA here is from genome assembly GCA_032359235.1 of Enteromius mattozi. Classification (NCBI taxonomy): domain Eukaryota; kingdom Metazoa; phylum Chordata; class Actinopteri; order Cypriniformes; family Cyprinidae; genus Enteromius; species Enteromius mattozi. The sequence continues at coordinate 8,787,722 of JAUMHE010000077.1, forward strand.
TTTATCAGGCATTGTACAGACAGGCTTACAAAGGGACACATATTATAATGCAAACAATCATATGCAAGTGATCTAGAGCTCTGGGAGAGAAAAATATATCCCTAAGCTATGCAATGCTGCAGCCAAGGGTAAAATTACTGTACGGCTCTTCTGAAATGTTAATTATGATGTTAGTTGTTGATAGTGATAGAACAAAACTAAGAAATATCTCAAAAGAGAAACGTGTGTGGTTGAAGGTCAGCAGGGTTGATTTGGATCTTTTTATCTGGGGTCTAATTATTCCTCATTTTACTGTGTCCCAAAATTGCATAGAATTACTATTGTAACTGAGGCTCAGCATCCAATGCACATTACGTTCAGTTCTTTTAAAAATTAGGTAATATGTATTTGAATGCAGTAAAGTGTAGTGTTCAAGTTCAAGATGTATAAGTACCATATTACATATTGTATAAATTAACTGGTCTTGGCTAATATTGGATATTTAAATTTATATTTTTACATTTAGATAACCTTGTTATCATCTAAAGCTTAAAGGGATAGTTCAAATAGTTCATTCAGTGTCATAATTAACTTCCATAAAACCTAATTCATGTTCGAAACACAAATGAAGATTTTAATGAAACCTGAGAGATTTCTGTCCTTTCTGAAAATCCATCAGCTTCATAATGCTTCGTAAAGTTCATAAAATAGTAGTAGTAATTCACAGTCTTCTGAATATCTTCTGAGGAGACACGAGTGAAACTTATTAAAACACTAACTAATAATTCAATAATCCTGCTGAATGTAATCTCAGAAATAAGCATACACTTTTCATAATGTTGTCATTCCTAAATTAAATTGACTGATTTAAAATTCTTGATTTTAGCATTTTATTTTACATCTGTTCAGACAAAATAGTTGATATCAGTTAAGTCATAACACAAACACATGATAACAGAAACAAATCACACTGTGTCTGTGTCATTATACCAAATTTTCCAGAAAAAGAAATCCATATTTACACTGTTTCTGATTCTGAAGGAAATCTGTAGGTGGTTACTAAGATTGCTAGAGGGTTGCTTGGGGGAGACCCTAAGGCAGAAAACACCTCTGATACTAAGTGTACTAATGAGTTGAGATTTTGCCTTCACTCTTAGGCTAAGATTTCTGCTGGACATTATTTGGGTTCTTTAATGTTTATTTTAGTTATGCATGGGATTGTGGTTTACCACAGATGCCCCAGAATAATGTGGAAAGGAGAATAACACTGGTCCACAAAGCATGGCCATGGATTATGTATATTCAGTACAGAAAGATTTGAAAGAATCCAGTCCATCACATGTGATTACTTGGATCCTGCAATTATTATGTTGATTATAGAGGAGCAAAAAATACATCACATGTTCTTTGGAAAATATATAGCCTACAGCACCAAAATAGACCTACTTGACTACGCTCTAATTGTTTTCTGTCTGAGTGGTCCCACAATTAAACATCTAGGGCAGAATCCTCAACCCTCGCCTTAACCAAATATTCCCCTGTACTCCGACATCAGTTCCTCTTTTATCACCTCTCCCCAAACCATTTCCTCACTACCAAATATCACAGTTCCCGTCAGGGGCCCCAGCCAGAGTCATTAGGTCCCTGGCTCATTTACAGTCTGTTTCACGATCCCCCAGCTAACATAACGGCAAAAAGAAAAAGAAAAAAAACCACACACAGCCATGGTAAAGAATACAAGATGGGGGAAATATTAGTAAATAAGAAATACCGCAAATGTCAGTGTGACAGAAATGATATCTGGGAAAATAATACAGGAAGGAGGTGCAGCGTTTGCTGTTCACTTCTATAAATATTCAATTTAAAACAGGCTTGTTTTATTATTCATAACAGACTCTCATGACCTAGAAACGCGGCTCAGAGCGTCAACGAGCCCAGAGTGAAGCTGAGCACGATTTGCTCAAGCCCCTGAGTGGGAGGCCTCCTCTATTGTCTCGCAGGGTGGGAATCATGCGAACAAACTCCCTGTAGCCACACTAATTAAATCATTCCCTTTTATGTGAATGAAATGTTGCTACATTCTCACCATATCAACAGCACATAACCTGCTAGAGTGATGTAATGCTCATTTTTTGTCCAGATGTATTTATTTATTAGAAAATATATTTTGATGCAAATGCAAACCACATGCAATATCTTGAATACAAGTCTTCTGTGATGAGCATACTTTCAATTTCTGAATTACAATATTTTTACAAATAATTTTTAGTGATATAAAGCCAAAAATATCAGAGTGAACCAACCATCCTGGTATTATATAAGAGAAAAAAAACGGTCCCACTTTATATTAAGTGTCCCTAATACCTGTGTACTTCCATAGTAACTAGATGTGAATGTAGTATGTAACCACAGCGTAAGTACACACCGGTACATAGTATCTACAGCTGTAATATTTCTGTAACTTCACACATGTAACAACCCTCAGAATGG